>OX645063.1:44499704-44643614 GCA_951905685.1 Eumerus sabulonum
GACAGCTCACCAGGCCACTATAGGTGGGTGGCTGGTATCGCGACAGCTCACCAGGCCACTATAGGTGGGTGGCTGGTATCGCGACAGCTCACCAGGCCACTATAGGTGGGTGGCTGGTATCGCGACAGCTCACCAGGCCACTATAGGTGGGTGGCTGGTATCGCGACAGCTCACCAGGCCACTATAGGTGGGTGGCTGGTATCGCGACAGCTCACCAGGCCACTATAGGTGGGTGGCTGGTATCGCGACAGCTCACCAGGCCACTATAGGTGGGTGGCTGGTATCGCGACAGCTCACGAGGCCACTATAGGTGGGGTGGCTGGTATCGCGACAGCTCACCAGGCCACTATAGGTGGGTGGCTGGTATCGCGACAGCTCACCAGGCCACTATAGGTGGGTGGCTGGTATCGCGGACAGCTCACCAGGCCACTATAGGTGGGTGGCTGGTATCGCGACAGCTCACCAGGCCACTATAGGTGGGTGGCTGGTATCGCGACAGCTCACCAGGCCACTATAGGTGGGTGGCTGGTATCGCGACAGCTCACCAGGCCACTATAGGTGGGTGGCTGGTATCGCGACAGCTCACCAGGCCACTATAGGTGGGTGGCTGGTATCGCGACAGCTCACCAGGCCACTATAGGTGGGTGGCTGTTATCGCGACCAGCTCACCAGGCCACTATAGGTGGGTGGCTGGTATCGCGACAGCTCACCAGGCCACTATAGGTGGGTGGCTGGTATCGCGACAGCTCACCAGGCCACTATAGGTGGGTGGCTGGTATCGCGACAGCTCACCAGGCCACTATAGATGGGTGGCTGGTATCGCGAAAGCTCACCAGGCCACTATAGGTGGGTGGCTGGTATCGCGACAGCTCACCAGGCCACTATAGGTGGGTGGCTGGTATCGCGACAGCTCACCAGGCCACTATAGGTGGGTGGCTGGTATCGCGACAGCTCACCAGGCCACTATAGGTGGGTGGCTGGTATCGCGACAGCTCACCAGGCCACTATAGGTGGGTGGCTGGTATCGCGACAGCTCACCAGGCCACTATAGGTGGGTGGCTGGTATCGCGACAGCTCACCAGGCCACTATAGGTGGGTGGCTGGTATCGCGACAGCTCACCAGGCCACTATAGGTGGGTGGCTGGTATCGCGAAAGCTCACCAGGCCACTATAGGTGGGTGGCTGGTATCGCGACAGCTCACCAGGCCACTATAGGTGGGTGGCTGGTATCGCGACAGCTCACCAGGCCACTATAGGTGGGTGGCTGGTATCGCGACAGCTCACCAGGCCACTATAGGTGGGTGGCTGGTATCGCGACAGCTCACCAGGCCCACTATAGGTGGGGTGGCTGGTATCGCGACAGCTCACCAGGCAACTATAGGTGGGTGGCTGGTATCGCGACAGCTCACCAGGCCACTATAGGTGGGTGGCTGGTATCGCGACAGCTCACCAGGCCACTATAGGTGGGTGGCTGGTATCGCGACAGCTCACCAGGCCACTATAGGTGGGTGGCTGGTATCGCGACAGCTCACCAGGCCACTATAGGTGGGTGGCTGGTATCGCGACAGCTCACCAGGCCACTATAGGTGGGTGGCTGGTATCGCGACAGCTCACCAGGCCACTATAGGTGGGTGGCTGGTATCGCGACAGCTCACCAGGCCACTATAGGTGGGTGGCTGGTATCGCGACAGCTCACCAGGCCACTATAGGTGGGTGGCTGGTATCGCGACAGCTCACCAGGCCACTATAGGTGGGTGGCTGGTATCGCGACAGCTCACCAGGCCACTATAGGTGGGTGGCTGGTATCGCGACAGCTCACCAGGCCACTATAGGTGGGTGGCTGGTATCGCGACAGCTCACCAGGCCACTATAGGTGGGTGGCTGGTATCGCGACAGCTCACCAGGCCACTATAGGTGGGTGGCTGGTATCGCGACAGCTCACCAGGCCACTATAGGTGGGTGGCTGGTATCGCGACAGCTCACCAGGCCACTATAGGTGGGTGGCTGGTATCGCGACAGCTCACCAGGCCACTATAGGTGGCTGGTATCGCGACAGCTCACCAGGCCACTATAGGTGGGTGGCTGGTATCGCGACAGCTCACCAGGCCACTATAGGTGGGTGGCTGGTATCGCGACAGCTCACCAGGCCACTATAGGTGGGTGGCTGGTATCGCGACAGCTCACCAGGCCACTATAGGTGGGTGGCTGGTATCGCGACAGCTCACCAGGCCACTATAGGTGGGTGGCTGGTATCGCGACAGCTCACCAGGCCACTATAGGTGGGTGGCTGGTATCGCGACAGCTCGCCAGGCCACTATAGGTGGGTGGCTGGTATCGCGACAGCTCACCAGGCCACTATAGGTGGGTGGCTGGTATCGCGACAGCTCGCCAGGCCACTATAGGTGGGTGGCTGGTATCGCGACAGCTCACCAGGCCACTATAGGTGGGTGGCTGGTATCGCGACAGCTCGCCAGGCCACTATAGGTGGGTGGCTGGTATCGCGACAGCTCACCAGGCCACTATAGGTGGGTGGCTGGTATCGCGACAGCTCACCAGGCCACTTTAGGTGGGTGGCTGGTATCGCGACAGCTCACCAGGCCACTATAGGTGGGTGGCTGGTATCGCGAAAGCTCACCAGGCCACTATAGGTGGGTGGCTGGTATCGCGACAGCTCGCCCAGGCCACTATAGGTGGGTGGCTGGTATCGCGACAGCTCACCAGGCCACTATAGGTGGGTGGCTGGTATCGCGACAGCTCGCCAGGCCACTATAGGTGGGTGGCTGGTATCGCGACAGCTCACCAGGCCACTATAGGTGGGTGGCTGGTATCGCGACAGCTCACCAGGCCACTATAGGTGGGTGGCTGGTATCGCGACAGCTCACCAGGCCACTATAGGTGGGTGGCTGGTATCGCGACAGCTCACCAGGCCACTATAGGTGGGTGGCTGGTATCGCGACAGCTCACCAGGCCACTATAGGTGGGTGGCTGGTATCGCGACAGCTCACCAGGCACTATAGGTGGGTGGCTGGTATCGCGACAGCTCACCAGGCCACTATAGGTGGGTGGCTGGTATCGCGACAGCTCACCAGGCCACTATAGGTGGGTGGCTGGTATCGCGACAGCTCACCAGGCCACTATAGGTGGGTGGCTGGTATCGCGACAGCTCACCAGGCCACTATAGGTGGGTGGCTGGTATCGCGGACAGCTCACCAGGCCACTATAGGTGGGTGGCTGGTATCGCGACAGCTCACCAGGCCACTATAGGTGGGTGGCTGGTATCGCGACAGTTCACCAGGCCACTATAGGTGGGTGGCTGGTATCGCGACAGCTCACCAGGCCACTATAGGTGGGTGGCTGGTATCGCGACAGCTCACCAGGCCACTATAGGTGGGTGGCTGGTATCGCGACAGCTCACCAGGCCACTATAGGTGGGTGGCTGGTATCGCGACAGCTCACCAGGCCACTATAGGTGGGTGGCTGGTATCGCGACAGCTCACTATCGCGGTATATAGCCAGTGGATTACCTTAGGTTTCAATTCCAGGCCTTCTATTCAATTCCAGGCCTTAGTCGCCTTTGTAAGTTTGGTTTTACGCCTGCAGCAACACCTTTCCAAATCCTCAATAGCGCGCTTCTCGTATTCTTTCTTCTTTCTCCTGAGAAGCTTATGCTCCCCCTTGTTTTTAACTCGTAGAGCTCACGTACTGCTTTTGTTCTTCTATGGAGCAAGGCTTTACATGCCACCTGCCTTGCTGTGTAATCTTCCTGCATTCGTCATCGAACCAGGTGTTTTTTCGTGCTGGAACCTGCCCAAAATTTCAGAAGCAGTGCTTTCTAGAGTTGTTTGCAAAGGTTTCAGGGTTATTCTATTGACTGCGTTCAGCGTTGAGTTATATAGCAGAACATAAGGCGATCGGTAAAAGCACGAACGGTTTCTGGCGATAGTAACTTTCCGACGTCATAACTTTGTATTCTTACTCTACTCCGCAGCGTTCGTGATATCCGTAGGCGCGTATGGCTACTACAAGATAGCGATCCGAGTTCGTGTTAGCTCCTCGGAAAGTTCGAACATCAAGAATAGTGGAGGAGTGTCTGTCGGCAATCGTGATTTGACAAATCTGCCTTTGTGTATATCGAGGTGCGGGGAGGGCATTCTGGCTAGAAGAAGATTTCGCCCAGGATGTGGTGTCGTTTAGGCTGTGATTGCCGATGACTCGTTAAAAGATGCTTTAATTACCCAGATTAGCATTGAAGTCTGCTAGTACAATTTTTATGTCATTGTTGGGACTTTAGGCATACGTTGTGCCTAGGAAATCCTAGATATCATCTTTGGCGGTGTCATCCGTGTCCTCCGTGGGGGCAGGTACGCAGATCAGGCTGATGTTGGAAAATTTTACCTTGATACGGATAGTTATGAGGCGTTCGCTCGCATTCCGATAGTTTAGGACTTTTTGCCCAATTTCACCTCGAACAACAATTCCACATCCGAACAGTCGCTGTCCTTTCTCCCTATAGCAGTTACCATATTAGATGTCGCTGTTTTTCATCCGCTTTGTATCCGGTCCATTCCATCGCATTTCCTGGATGGCGGTTAAGTCCGCTTTATAGCGGTCTAGAGCATCCGCAAGTTGTTCGGCTGCACGTGGTCTGTTTAGGGACCTAACATTCCGCCCACAGAGTCGAAGATCATTGTCATTTTTACGCATTTTTGCAAGGGTTGCCTCCGACCACTTTTGGGGCTTTCCGGTTATGTTTTGCTAAACCATAACCCAACCGACAGTAATCCTGTTTTGTTGGATAGGATGCTCGATATTCGTCCTCTTCCGTTAGTAATTTCCATGGTCAGGAAATTTCCAGATGGTACCACGAGGAGGTGGAAATAGGACCTGGTTAACAGGGCTGCAGAGGTTCTTAGTTGCTTTTTGTTAGCGGACCAGCACTCACCGGTGGACGCTGCTCCTACGAGGTCCTTGTTAGTCTTTTACTCCAAAAGAAAAAGCCAAAATGATTACGGTTTTTTTTTTTTTTTTTAATTTGCGCGCACTCAAGGTCTAATAACCTTATTATGTCGGAGACACAGTGCGGGCAGAAGGTAGAGAGGAAGAGGAATAGAGGAGATGCCGATGGACATTGATCTTAAATGCTTGCAAGTTGCATTGAGGGGGGAAAACCGAATCCGGCAGGGAGTTCCAGACTCGTGTGGTTCGGTTAATGAAAGATTCTCTATATTTGATAATACGTCCGAAAGCGGGCTTCAGAGTATATTGGTGAGCATTCCTAGAGAGACGTGTATTGCGGGAGAAATGTTGAAGGGGCGGAATGCGACTGGCTATTTCGTCAGAGCATTTTTTTGTGGTAGTAACGATAAAACAGGGAGAGGCAGGTAACATTCCTGCGGTGTTCCAGCGAGTCTAATGTTTTGGTAATGCTGGAGTCACCTATCAGTTTTATGGCTCGTTTTTGTATTCTGTCTAGTAGGTGCAGTGAGGTCTTTGAAGCACCAGACCAGACATGAGCGTTAAACTCTAATTTGGGGCAAATGAACGCCTTATAGATTGTAGCCAGATCTAAGGGTGAGAAATATTTCTTGCATCTGTATAAGAATCCTAGGCATTTCGCAGCATTCTTGGCGACACTGAATATATGGTCGCTCCAATTAAGATTGTGAGCAACACTCATACCCAGGATGGAAAGCTTTTGAGTTTCTGAGATGCAAGTGCCATTCATGGATAATGGCTGCGGGTTATTTATACGCTTTAACGACAAGAGACAGCATTGTGTTTTGGAAGCACTGAATTCCACTCTATTGTTTTTACCCCATTGGATGATGCTGTCGATATCGGAATTTAATGAGCTTAACATACGCTGCCGCTCATTATCTACAACCGAAGTGCAGGGTCGTAAACTGGTGAACGAATATGAGAAGCTGAGGGTACTGTCGTCAGCGAAGGAGTGAATTGGATTAGAAGTAACAGACAAGAGATCATTTATGAAAATAAGAAAGAGTGTCGGAGACAAAACGGAGCCCTGGGGAACACCGGCATTTACAAAGTGAGTATCAGACTCGAATCCGTCCAAAACAACTTGAATTGAGCGATTCGAAAGGTAGGTTCTAATCCATTGAAAGAGAGACTCATCGATCCCAAAGGCACGCATTTTCGACAAAAGGGCTTCATGCCAAACCCTGTTGAAGAAGAAGTTTAAGTTAAATTGAATGAATTTGTTTAAACTGAATGCCAGCTATTCAGCAGTAAGATTATGCCCTTAATTGGAGAGAATTACTCCACAGAGGGATTTAAAATGTAAATAATGCTACGCAAAACCGGTTGTTGAAAATTGTACCTGTACTCGAACTAGACGAAGAGTAAAGTATTACGGCCAAACTGGAAGACTGAGGAACGGAGGTTATAAAGAGGTTATGATTGAAATAAATTATTATGTTCCGTTTAGGTGTGAGTTGCGTATTTTTGAAGGGCCTGTAATGAATATTCAAACGCAGGGGACTTCTTTTGCAGGTATCCCGCAGATCACAAGAATACGTGATTCCATCCGTGACCTTTCCACTATGCTAGCAAGTTATCTTAGATGTTCATTAATCAAATTTATTATCATGGAGGCAAATAAGGAGGAAATGAGTTGAATATTCTTAAAGGAAGTCAAAGAATATGGCATACGTAATTACAGCATTGGGTTTCAAAGACTGTGAGACCTATGAATTCGAACTTCACATATTTTTAGAAGGAAAAGAGCGGGAGATGAGTTTTCTCCGAAATTTGATAAACAATCTAACAAAAACACATCTACCACTAAACTTTTCTGAAATCCTTACGAGAGCAGCAAATAGTAGATTGGCGACAAATTATTTTCTTACGAAAATTGAAATTACGAGTAAAGTCGGAACGGAAATTCACTGTTAAAACTTTGAATGAAGTCTTTGTGGTCAAAATGTCTCTAATGAATAATCAACTTTGCTCTAATGTTGGCGAAGAGTAATAACTATCAATTAGTCGTTATTAAGCTATAAATATGTAGGCCGAATAGCAAATTAAGTGCTTTGATATCTTAAGTCCTTTCCATTCTCTGTGGGGTTTTATGTCCTTTCCATTTTCTGAAGTTTTCGAATTTATAAAGTCGTTGAAAGGTTTCTCGTAATGAATCAATTCACTGTTGAATGTATATATGTACTGTTGTATCGGCCTCATTATTTGGAGGGATGTTAATGCTCAAACAAAAACTGGCCAAGTGCGAGTCGGACTCGCCCACAAAGGGTTCCGTACCATCTGTATTTATAAATATGAAAGAGACTATGTATGTTACCCCATCAGTCATCACATTAAATCACATTTTTTGTACGATGACAGACCTTGGTTGCAAGCAGGTTATAGGCATATGACTTTGATAATCAAAAATCTTCATGATGAGATATAGTTGATCATACAAGTGTCCATTGAATTCAAATTAATTATCTTACTTGACAGCAACGATGTGAAAAGGTGAATAACCATAATGGGAAATATGGGAAAAAGGTTTGCAGCTAGGATTAATACATCAAAGACACAAAAGAGATCAAAACTGGGAAGTTTGCTACTGGTTGTGGGATATTGTCGACTAACCTTAGTTCAGTATGTGACCAATGGGATTTTTCGGATGAAAATCATGTCTGTTGTATGGGAGCCCCCCTTAAATATTCATTTCATGTTTCTAGTGATAGAAAATTTCAACTGTCTAACTATCACGGTTCATGAGTTACAGCCTGGTGACAGACGGACGGAGGGACGGACAGCGAAGTCTTAGTAATAGGGTTCCGTTTTACCTTTGGGTACGGAACCCTAAAAACTGTTAAGGGGCAGCAGCAAATGCAAATTGCGAAAAGACATTCGTTTCGGTATCAGTGAATACAGAGAGCTCCTTCTTGCAGTCCAGAAAGAAACTAAGAAAGACAAATTGGATACAATTTGGTCGGATCTGTAGAATTCGGTTAAAGACTTACTTTGGACCAGGGAAAAGGTGAAATTCCATTCGGAATATTATTATTGTGCGATAGTGCTGCACAGGACACTGACTGCAGACGCAGATCTGGCGCATAGATGAATTGTCCACAAGGTGGCTGTTAATAGAATAACATACGCTGAGTATTTGTACTTACTTACTTAGGTGGCGCTACAGTCCGTGGTGAACCTGGGCCTCAACTAACAAGCGTCTCCAGCCGGCACGGTCTTTGGCCAGCTGTTTCCAGTACCGCACGCCCAGTTGGTTGAGGTCCCTTTCCACCTGCGTGCACCACCGCTGAGGCGGCCGTCCTCTGCCGCGCCTTCCTTCCGGAGTGGATTCGAAGACTTTTCGGGTCGGAGCTGTATCTTCCAGGCGCTCTACATGGCCTAGCCACCTTAGACCCTGTATCCGTAGACGTCGTACCAGGCCGATGTCGCTGTACAACCCGTACAGTTCTTCGTTATATCTTCTCCTCCATACACCGTTTGAACAAACGGAACCGTAGATAGTGCGCAGAATTATCCTCTCGAAACGACCAAGGGCATCTTTATCCGCTTTTGTTAAGGTCCAAGCCTCTGCGCCGTAAAGGAGGACTGGGATGATCAAGGTCTTATATAGTGTCACCTTGGTTTTCCGAGAGAGGGCTCTACTTCTCAATTGCCTCTTGAGCCCAAAGAAACAGCGGTTTGCAAGAGTGATTCCGCGTTTTATCTCAGCGCTGGTGTTGTTGTCGCTGGTAATCAGTGAGCCAAGGTAGACGAATTCCTTGACCACTTCAAAGTTATATCCGCCCATGGTGACGTTCTGGCCAATACGTCGGTGTTGTCCGTCTCTTTTAGATGAGAGCAGATATTTGGTTTTACCCTCATTAACCTTGAGACCCATCTTAGCCGCTTCTACCTCAATGCTCACAAAAGCCCCATTGACGTCTTGCTGTTTTCGTCCAATTACGTCAATATCGTCGGCGTACGCAAGCAATTGCGTAGACTTGAAATAGATCGTACCTCTTGTGTTGGCCAGTGACTCTTGCACAACCTTTTCAAGCACGATGTTGAAAAAGTTGCACGACAGCGCGTCGCCCTGCCTAAATCCTTTTTTAACATCAAAGGTCTCGGTATGCTCATTACCGACCTTAATGGAGCAACGAGAATTCTCCATTGTCATCCTGCACAGTCGGACGAGTTTGACAGGGATGTTAAAACTAGACATGGCTTTGTACAGCTCGTCTCTATATACGCTGTCATACGCGGCCTTGAAATCGACGAAGAGGTGGTGAGTGTCGATTTGGTATTCCTGGGTCTTCTCCAAGATCTGCCGTAGCGTAAATATTTGGTCTATTGTGGATTTATCTGGCCTGAAACCACACTGATAAGAGCCGATCAGGTTATCCACAAACGGTTTCAGGCGTTCACACAATACGGCAGAGAAGATCTTATATGCGATGTTAAGGAGACTTATTCCCCTATAGTTGGCGAAGTTATAGGGGTCTCCTTTCTTATGGGCCGGGCAAACGATGCTGAGATTCCATTCGTCGGGCATGCTTTCCTCCGACCATACCTTGCAGATGAGATGATGCATGCACCTTACCAGCTCATCTCCAGTCGCCTTAAAAAGCTCAGCAGACAGGCCGTCTGCGCCAGCGGCTTTATTAGACTTAAGTCTTGATATCGCTATTTTGGATTCGTCTAGGTCGGGTGGACCGAATTCTGTTAATTCGTGGTCCATTGCGATTGGCTCGTTCTGCCTGACAGCGGTATCTTGTCTATCATCGCCGTTATTCAGTCTGCAGAAGTGGTCTTTCCAAATCCTCAACATCGACTGCGACTCTACTACCAGTTCTCCATTTTCATCCCTGCAGGCCGCCACTCTGGCTTTGTAGCCATGGCATGTTCGTTTTACCTTGTTGTAAAATTTACGGACGTCATTCCTGCGGAAGCATCTCTCCATCTCCACGATCTCACGCTTTCCGTGCTCTCTCTTCTTTCTTCTGAAAAGCGTGTGTTCCTCTCTTCTCTTCTGCTCATAGATTTCGCGAGCAGCTCTCGTCCGTCGTTGCAGCACGGCCTTATATGCCTCTTGTTTCGCTGCATGGGCTTGTTCGCATTGTTCGTCGAACCAGGGGTTTCTAGGTGGTGGCTGTTTGAAACCCAGCACCTCTGAGGCAGCATCTCTGACGGCGCTCTGGCAATGAGCCCATTCCTGCTCTATTGTTTGTGCTGCTCTGGGCGGATTTTGAGAGAGCTTTGAGGAGACACGATCGGCAAGGGGCTGGCAATCCCTTGCGATTGTAGCTTTCCAACGTCAAACTTACGTTGTCCTACTCGACTCCTAAGCATTCTTGATATCCTCATTCGTACCTTGGCTACAACAAGGTAGTGGTCCGAGTCGATGTTGGCCCCTCGGAAGGTTCGTACGTCGAGAATACAGGAGGAGTGTCTGGCGTCGATCGCAATATGATCAATCTGGCTGGTGGTCGATTGATCACAAGACCGCCAGGTACCCTTGTGGATGTTGAGATGGGGGAATCGCGTGCTTGCTACAAGGAGGTTACGTCCCGCTAGGAAATCGATTAGCCTTAATCCGTTGTCGGATGTGGTGTTATGGAGGCTATGCTTTCCTATGATCGACTCAAATATGTCCTCCTTGCCCAGTTTTGCATTAAAATCTCCTAGGACTATTTTTGTGTCGTAGCTTGGACATTGGGCATATGTTCTGTCTAGGAGATCGTAGAAGTCTTCTTTGAGTCGATCGTCCTTTTCTTCCGTTGGGGCGTGAGCGCATATTAAGCTAATGTTTCCAAATTTAGCTTTGATGCGGATTGTTATGAGGCGTTCGCTTACATCTCGGAAGTTTAAGACTTTTTGTCGGAGTCTTCCTCTAATAACGAATCCGCACCCGAATAGGCGCTGTTTGTTCTCCTTGTAGAAGTTGCCGTAGTAGATGTCGCAGTTTTTCATCCGTTTTTTGCCTGGTCCATCCCATCGCACTTCTTGGAGTGCGGTTATATCTGCTTTATAGCAGTTGAGAGTTTGCTCCAATTGATCGCCTGCACCCGGTCTGTTAAGGGACCTCACATTCCAGGTGCAGACTCTCAAGTCCGTTAGTCGTTTGCAGGGGTCGTCAGCTTTGTATCCGTCCGTATCCGAGGCTTGTTGTCGTTTCGGAACAAGTGGGTTTTTAGGTGATAGGGATGTTACCCCTAACCACAACCCCCAACCTGGAGGGCCAGGTTCCTCTTTCCCCAGGAACAAGGGTTGGGTCGATGCAAACATTGGTTCACTACCTGGCGGGTGCCAGGGTAGCTATCCAGGGGGACCACGCGGAGGCTGTGTGTCAACTTGGATTGAACAGGGACAGAGATCGAAGCTGGCGTTTGCCATGTTAAACGCGATCAACTTGGGGTGGCCGTGGTGCAGTGGTTAACATCATCGACCGCCGAGCGAATGGTTTATGGTTCAAATTCGCTTCATAGCCAAGAAAAAGTAGTTTCTATACCGCCAAAAAGTATGCAACGCTGTTGAGAATGGAAAGTGACCAGACGTACTGCTGCAGGCATAACACTCACAGTATATGGTCAAACGAAATTCATCCTCTGCGTATGCAATACTAAAAAAGGGCTTGAACGAATTACTACGGACTATAACCAACGCGGAATTTGGTCAGCTCTCGTCCTATCTAGGTCTAGGACAACCACCCCTGAGAGTAGTGAACGAACATCAACGACCCCAACCACTGTACTCCGTTCAGGTTGTGTGTGTCAACACATCATAAGAGAATATAAAAACTCTTGAACCTGCGCGAGTCTCTAAAAAAAAAAAAAAAAAAAAAAAAACTTCTTTGCTCTGTTTGCTCGCTCCCTCCCTCCCCTGAGTATTTGTAGGGCACTGATTTTTTTTTCATTACTATTGGTGCTTTATACTATTTCACAATTGTAGATTACATATACATGTAGGAATATTAAGTTTGAGCAGTTCTATTGGCTCCAGCTTTATAGGTTATCAAAAAAAAAAAAAAAAAAAAACAGAAAATGGTAACGCTGTAAAGTAAACAAAAATTAAGATAAAAATTGTCAAAAGATATGAGAAGAGGCACAGTTGAAGAGAGGTTAGAGAAGTAGCCGGTCGACCGAAGACGCTAAGGGAAAGCTGCAAAGAATACGTATCAAAGGAAAATAACCCGTGTTATGTTCTTATTTTTTTGTTTTTTTTTTATGAATTAACTAATTTAAATTAATAAAATTGAATTCTCCAAGTTTCGCGGCTGCTTTGTTATTTTTGTTTTGGACGATCCCACAAATTTTTGGTGTCAGAAGTGGGATAATTCCTATTTCAATCGTGATATCGCGCAAGACCAAAAATAAAAAAAATAAAAAAAAAAATAAAAAACAATAGTGCTACATTTAATAACGTGATTTTCGTTTCATGGAAAATGTCGACAAATACACAGTAAGACAGTTAAAGTTCCTGTTAAATACGAACGGTGTAAAATACTCTTATACAACAAAAAAAGACTTGATCAGAGCTTGGCGGGATTTCTTAGAAAAAACACCAAGCGAAACGATAAAAGCGTTAGACGCGATGCCGCCAAAAACCAACGAAGACGATAGCGAGAGAGAGTCAGCTACAACAACGATGAGTAACTCTATCCCTTTCAGAGACGTTGAGGAGTCTCTAGAAAAGTTCAACGGCGAGTCGGGTAAAAACATCAAAACCTGGCTGAAGAACTTTGAAGATGCTGCTACTGTTTGCAATTGGGGGCAAGCGCAAAGATACTTATACTGTAGACGTTTATTAACTGGTGCAGCGAAGTTGGCAGTGGAATCGGAGACCGGGATACAAAGTTGGGAAGCATTGAGAACATTTCTCAAAAGCGAGTTCGACATTCCCCTCACCTCCATCTGCATACATCAAGCTCTACAAGGTAGAAAAAAAACCAATAGCGAAACATTCCTCGAATATTTCTACGCCATGAAGCAACTAGCTGCTCAGGGAAATATCGACAACAAGTCTTTGATGACGTATATTGCCAATGGGATTGTTGATGATCCGAAAAATAAAATTATACTCTACGAAGCCAAAACGCCAAGCGAATTGAAAGAAAAATTCAAAGCATACGAATATGTCAAGCAAACGAGTGGACAACCAAAAAAAATTGAAAATTCGCGCGAGATGACAGGTCAACGTAACAGGTGTTCCAAGTGTGGTGGTAGATCGCACCAAACAGAAAATTGTCCAAACAAGGATAAGGGACCAAGGTGTTTTGCCTGCAATGACTTTGGACACATAGCCCCGAAATGCCCAAAACGATTAGCAAAGTCGATGGCTAGTACCAGCAATGTGAACGTTATTTCATATACAGACTCAGTGGTGGAAATCGGTTTCGGTGAGCGCCCATATGCAGCACAGCTCGATACCGGGAGTGACGTCACCCTTGCACGAAGATCTGTGCAGAACGTAGCTGGGCCTAATTCTGTTCGAGGTCCAGGCATACCGATTAATGGTATTGGGCATTCCAGGAAGTTTACCTTGGGCTCGATCAACGCAACTATATCGGTAGGAGAGGAGAATCTACAAGTGCGATTGCATGCGGTTCTCGACTTTTTTTTTTTTTTTTTTTTTTTTTAGAGACTCGCGCAGGTTCAAGAGTTTTTATATTCTCTTATGATGTGTTGACACACACAACCTGAACGGAGTACAGTGGTTGGGGTCGTTGATGTTCGTTCACTACTCTCAGGGGTGGTTGTCCTAGACCTAGATAGGACGAGAGCTGACCAAATTCCGCGTTGGTTATAGTCCGTAGTAATTCGTTCAAGCCCTTTAAGTATTGCATACGCAGAGGATGAATTTCGTTTGACCATATACTGTGAGTGTTATGCCTGCAGCAGTATGTCTGGTCACTTTCCATTCTCAACAGCGTTGCATACTTTTTGGCGGTATAGAAACTACTTTTTCTTGGCTATGAAGCGAATTTGAACCATAAACCTTCCGCTCGGCGGTCGATGATGTTAACCACTGCACCACGGCCACCCCAACCTCGACTATTGGTTGAAGCACGATTTTCTGTTGGGTAAGGATTTTTTGGAACAAGTGATTGTCGTTTTAGATGGCGGAAAAGTAAAATCCATCCACGCAAAGGAGAAGAGCCTGCAGATGGAAACAAATAGAAGTGACACGACCGAGGCAAACGAAAGTGATCAGACAAAAACAAAAGAAGACCAGAATGCAGACGAAGTGGATTTTGACAAGTTGATGGCAGTATGGCAGGTTGAAGAAGATCAGGAATATGACAGTCTCTTGAATATAGAAGACCCTGGAACGCGTTTGATTGTGAAACGCCTTATAAGCAGTTATCATCCGGTGAGGCCTGAAAAATCATGCATTAAATTGAAAATATTTTTAGATGACGAAAAGCCAGTATACCAGAAGCCTCGGCGTTTTGCACCCGTCGAGAAACAACTGATTGCGGAGCAGTTGGACGCTTGGATGAGGGAGGGCATCATCAGGCCAAGCAATTCAGATTTTGCCAGCCCAGTCGTGTTGGCCAAGAAAAAAGACGGATCATAGAGACTATGCATCGATTATCGACGCCTTAACTCTAAGATGGTTAAGGATAGGTATCCACTACGCTGGATCTACGTAACGGATTTTTCCACGTAGATGTAGCCGAGGAGAGCAAAAAGCTTACTGCCTTTATCACTGCCGACGGACAGTTTGAATTTAATAAAGTGCCGTTCGGACTTTGCAACTCACCAGCTATCTTTCAGCGATTTATCAATACGGTTTTTCAACAACACGTTCGAGCAAAGAAAATCTTTATCTACATCGATGATATTATCATCCCAACAAAAGACGTGGAAGAGAATTTACGGATACTCAAGGATGTTCTTTCAGTCGCCGAGGGTCATGGTTTGCAGATTAAGTGGAGTAAGTGCTCTTTCGTTCAGTCGAAGATCTGTTTCTTGGGACACGTGCTCGAAAATGGAGAAATAAGAGCATCTTATGAAAAGACACGGGCAGTGTCAGGTTTTCCTCGCCCGAAGTCAGTGAAGGAAGTACAGTCTTTTCTCGGATTAACCGGATTTTTCCGAAAATTCGTCGCTGGTTACTCCTTGTTAGCAAAGCCGCTGACTGATCTGCTTAAAGGAAGAAAAGAGTTTCACTGGGCCGAAAAAGAACAAGCGTCGTTTAATGTCCTGAAAGAGAAGTTATGCAGCGAGCCCGTATTGAAGCTGTTCAACCCATCGAGAGAAACGCAACTGCATACCGATGTAAGCAAAGATGGGCTAGGGGCCGTTCTAGTGCAAAAATGTGAGGATAACAAATTCCATCCTGTTTCCTTCATTAGTTTTAAGACGTCGAAGGCGGAGCAGCAGTACAGCAGCTATGACCTCGAAGTTTTGGCCATTGTAAAATCGCTGAAGAAATTACGTTCTTACCTCTTGGGAATCAAGTTCCAAATCTTCACCGACTGCCAGGCGTTTTATTACACTATGCGGGGAAAAGAGCTGTACTGCCGAGTGGCGAGATGGGCACTGCTCATGGAGGAGTTTGACTGTTCTGTCAATCACAGGCCAGCAGAGGCGATGAAGCACGCGGACGCATTAAGTAGGTATCCCTCAGTACTTAATATCGATTCCGAAATTCTTTGCAGAACTCGCCAAGCGCAGGAGAAGGACGAGCAATGCAGCTTGATCAAGTCTGTCCTCGCTGAGAAAGAATTCGACAATTATACTCTACGGCGAGATGTTCTCTACAAGTTTGTCGATGGGAACTATCTGTTGGTAGCGCCAAAAAGCATTCAAAATTCCATCATTAAAGATCTGCATAATCAGAGTCACGCTAGTGCACGCAGGATGGAAAAGCAACTGAGTGACAGCTACTATATCCCTAAGTTGGCGAAAAAAGTCGCTGAGGTAGTGGCAAATTGTGTTCCTTGCATCATTGCTTCAAAAAAGGCGGGGAAGCAGGAGGGAATCTTGAGGCAAATTGATAAGTTAGATGTTCCCCTCCATACTTACCATATCGATCACCTAGGACCATTACCAGCTACGTCAAAAAACTACAGGTTTCTTTTCGTTATTATAGATGCCTTCACTAAATCTTCTTGGTTATATCCAGTGAAGACAACCACATGCGAAGAGACACTTAAAAAGCTTAGTTTGCAAAGTGAGGTGTTCGGGAGTCCGCAGCGTATCATCTCCGACAGGGGGGCAGCTTTTACGGCAGGCGCTTTCAAGAGTTACTGTGGGGAGCAGGGAATAATTCAGGTACTTATAACCACTGGTGTTCCAAGGGGGAATGGTCAAATTCAACGGCTAAACCGGGTAATCATTGCGGTGCTTTCAAAGATTGCTTCAAAAGATCCCCTGAAGTGGTACCTTCAAGTTCCGAGATTACAGCAGATTCTCAATTCATCAACAAATCGAGCTATAGGACGGACGCCATTCGAGTTGCTATTGGGAGTGAAATTGAAAACCGCCGGAGGGCAAGGGGAGGAGTTAGCGAAACTATTAGAAGAAGAACTGGTCGTTGAGTTTGAAGCTAATCGTCAGGATATGAGGGATCAGGCAAAGATTCAAATAGAAAAGATTCAAAAGGAAAACGCAAGGTACTCTTTACGTCGTCGAAAACCAGCAAGAAAGTATGCAGCGAAGGAGTTAGTAGCGATCCGAAAAACACAGTTCGCTCCAGGCGATAAGCTAAGTACCAAGTACTATGGACCATATGAGGTAACTAGGGTAAAGGGTCAAGACCGGTATGATGTCAGGAAGATTGGAAATGGAGAAGGACCGTATATTACATCGTCAGCTGCAGACTACATGAAGCCGTGGACGAAATGGGAGAGTGATGATGAGAAGAGCAGGAGGGCCGAGTGTAGGAATATTAAGTTTGAGCAGCTCTATTGGCTCCAGCTTTATAGGTTATCAAAAAAAAAAAAAAAAAAAACAGAAAATGGTAACGCTGTAAAGTAAACAAAAAGGAAGATAAAAATTGTCAAGAGATGTGAAGAGGCACAGTTGAAGAGAGGTTAGAGAAGTAGCCGGTCGACCGAAGACGCTAAGGGAAAGCTGCAAAGAATACGTATCAAAGGAAAATAACCCGTGTTATGTTCTTATTTTTTTGTTTTTTTTTTTATGAATTAACTAATTTAAATTAATAAAATTGAATTCTCCAAGTTTCGCGGCTGCTTTGTTATTTTTGTTTTTGACGATCCCACATACATATATACATATGTTGGCGTTACAGTCCATGAAGAACCTGAGCCGAGCATCTCTCAATCGCCCATGTTGTGTGTGATTTCATTTTCCCATAGGTGAAGGGGACCTACAGTTTATTGCCGGTTCCGAACGGCGAATTTCGAGAAGCTTTTCATGACAATTTTACTACAGGGGGTTTTGTCAGAACCCCGCTGAGGAGAAACACCGTGAAAAACACGTTCGATGACATGGCTGTGTCGGGATTCGATCCCGTGTCATCGGCGTCAGAGGCCAACACACTACCCACTGCGCCACGGTGCTCTCATACATATATGCATTTTTACGTTACGGTGGCGTTACAGCCCATGAAGGACCAGACCCAAGCTTCTCTCAATCACCTATGTTGTGTGTGTGTTTTTTTTTTTTCACACAGATGAAAGGGACCTACAGTTTAATGTCGATTCCGAACGGCGTGAGTCGCGAAATTTTTTCAAGGCAAGTATACTACGGTGGGTTTTGCCAGTACTTCGCCGAGGCGAGACGCCGCGAAATAAACATTCGATGGCGTTGGCGTTATCGGGATCCGAGCTCGCTCATCGTTTGTCAGAGTCCAAAACACTAACCACTGCGCCACGGCGCAGATGCACTCTGCGTCATTTTTAGGGTTCCGTACCTAAAGGTAAAACGGAACCCTATTACTAAAACTTCGCTGTCCGTCCGTCCGTCTGTCACCAGGCTGTATCTCACGAACCGTGATAGTTAGAGAGTTGAAATTTCAGAGATGATGTATTTCTTTTGCCGCTACCACGACAAATACTAAAAACCGGCCAAATGCGAGTCGGACTCGCGCACGAAGGGTTCCGTACCATCTGTATATATAAATATGAAAGAGACTATGCATGTTACCTCATCAGTCATCACATTAAATCACATTTTTTGTATGATAACAGATCTTGGTTGCAGGCGGGTTATCGGCATATTATTTTGATAATCAAAAATCTTCTTCTGTTGGATTTGCAAAAATTTGTCCTCAGAAAAATCTGTAGAAAGACTAGTAGATACTCTAGCTTTCCTTTGTTCTGTGCTCTGAATATTCTTCCTGTGCGTCATTTGTTTTGTTTCAAAGTCTTAAAATTGTTCTTTATGAAATCCGGCAGTCGCAATTTTTGTTTATTTTCGTGTTATAATCTCCGTGGTAACTTTTCGAATTTCTTATCTGTACCAAACTTTCGTACCACTGCATATCAAAACTTTTATTCTGTTCCATCTATTAGATTATATAGATAGATATTTATATTCATGTAGACATAAACTACCAATAAACTAAACTAGCAAGATTCAGAGCTCGACTGTCCAATGTCAGAAAGCTGCCCCAGCCCATCAGGAGGAGGTTCGACATTGGGCGCCTGAGCACACCGGAGGTTGCCAGAGTCTACAGGGAGCAGCTGAGCGAAAGACTCTACGGTATGCCTACGTCGAACACAAATGCCAATAATATGTGGCTGCATTGCCGCTCAGCCATTCAGGAAGTAGCCGAAACCACCTTAGGATACCTACCACCCCCGACAAGAAACCCGTGGTATTATGGCGAGTGTGAGCAGAAAAAGGCAGCAACCGACGAGGCGTACCAAAAGGCGCTGCAGAGGAAAACCAGGGCAGCGCAAGAAGAGTACCGAGCCAGAAGAAGGGAGGAGAAAAAACTACTGCGACAAAAGAAAAGAATCTTCGCGGCCTCCCAGCTCAAGGATGTCGAGGAGTCTGGGGATAAACATAAAATACGAGCCTTTTACAAGAAAGCCAAAGGCCTTGCAGGAGGCTTCAAAAAGGGCACCCTGGCTCTTCGAAGCTGCGAGGGTAATCTTGTCACCGACCCGCAGGGAATAGTGGATGTATTTAAGCATCACTTCCAGCAGCTCCTTAACGAGCATGGCCAAGAGAGAGTGGTAGGGACCGAGGAAATCCCAACTCCAACCGCTGAAGTAGTCCTCCCACCCAGCATCGAAGAAGTCGGCACAGCTATTGAGAAGCTGAAGAACAACAAGGCCGCAGGCTCAGATGGCTTGCCATCAGAGCTCTGCAAGGCTGACGGCGATGTTCTGGTAGGGAGCATGCACCAGATCATCTGCAGAATTTGGGAAGGTGGAAGCATGCCCGACGACTGGAATACCAGCTCTATATGCCCCATCCACAAAAAATGCGATCCTACCTCTTGGAAGAAATATAGAGGTACATCCCTGCTCAATGTCGCATACAAGATCCTGTCCAGCGTATTGTGTGAACGTCTAAAACCATTTTGCACTGCACTAATCGGCAGCTACCAGTGCGGCTTCCGGCCCGGCAAATCAACTATAGACCAAATTTTCACACTTCGACAAATCTTGGAAAAGACCAACGAGTTCCGAATTGATACACACCATCTTTTCATCGATTTTAAAGCCGCATACGACAGCATTCATCGTGAAGAACTGTTTGGGGCGATGGCCGAATTCGGGATCCCGGTAAAACTGATCCAGTTGTGTCGCGCCACGCTAAAAAACACGCGATGAACCTTGCAACTCGGTTCCAGGACCTCGGAACCATTCGAAACATGCACCGGATTTCGGCAAGGAGATGCGCTGTCATGTGACTTCTTCAACCTGGTGCTGGAGCAGATAGTGCGACGGGCAGGCGTCAACAGGGAAGGCACTATCTTTTACAAGTCCATCATCGCGTGTTCTCGCCGTGGCATTGTGGAAGCATTCACGGCGATTGAAGAACAGGCGGAACGAATTGGTCTAAAGATCAATGAGGACAAAACGAAATACATGCTGTCAAGCAAAAACCAATCCGTCCCTCACCACCTGGGACAAAACATAACAATTGACAGCTACAATTTCGAGGTAGTTAAGGAGTTTGTCTACCTCGGGGCAAACGTAAATTCCACAAATGACACCACAGTGGAGATCCGGCGTAGAATCGCCCTTGGCAACCGCTGCTACTTCGGCTTGTCCAAACAACTGGGGTCAAAACTCCTCACTCGAAAGACCAAAGTCATGCTTTACAAAACGCTCATTCTGCCAGTCTTGCTGTACGGAGCCGAAAGCTGGACGATAAGCAGGACAGCGGAGCTGATTTTGGGTTCTTTCGAAAGAAAAAGTCTGCGCCGGATATTTGGTCCTTTCTGTGAGGAAGGTGAATGGAGAAGAAGACACAACCGCGAACTCTACGAGCTGTACCAAGATGTGGATGTAGTCCGGAAGGCAAGGATCCGTCGACTACACTGGCTCGGTCACATCGAGCGCATGGACATCAACGCTCCAGCTAAGAGGGTCTTCGACTCCGAGCCTCCTGGTTCGAGAAGAAGAGGAAGACCGAACCTCCGGTATAAAGACCAAGTAATCGCGGATGTAGGACATCTTGGTCTTGACAACTGGAAGCAGCGTGCCCGGGACCGTCAAGTATGGAAGGCAGCTATAGCTCAGGCTCAGATCCTCCATGGATCGCAGGCCTGATAAGTAAGTAAGACATAAACTACCTCATTCTATCAGATCCCTAACTACATCTGGATCATACTTAAAACGCTTAAAAACGTGGCTCTTCAGCCTTGATTACGCTGCAATAGAATCTTATATTTCTTAAGTGTTGGTCAAATAACTTGTTTTCATTCTTGTTTTTGGTACTATGTATCCACCTTTCACGGTCTTCTTTCTTCTTTTTGTTGATTTATTGAACTGAATTAATTTGTGTATTTTTTGTACATCGCTTCTTATGATTGTTAAGTTTTTCTACAATTTTTTTTTATTTACAATGGGTCACCCCACCCTAACAATGTTATTATTTAGTTTTCCTTAAACAATTTGAAGTGACACTCAACTCTATTTTTTACTTATATGTACATAAATGTCGAATATCACCCATCTTATATTGCTATATTTTCTAGTAGTATGTATGTACATATGTATGTTGGCGTTACAGTCCATGGAGGACCTGAGCCGAGCTTCTCTCAATCACCCATGTTGTGTGTGATTTCATTTTCCCATAGGTGAAAGGGACCTACAATTTATTGCCGGTTCCGAACGGCGAATTTCGAGAAGCTTTTCATGACAATTTTACTACAGGGGGTTTTGTCAGAGCCCCGCTGAGGAGAAACACCGTGAAAAACACGTTCGATGACAAGGCTGTGTCAGGAGTCGATCCCGTGTCATCTGCGTCAGAGGCCAACACACTACCCACTGCGCCACGGTGATCTCAGTAGTATGTTATATTGAAATCTTGCTGTTATGAATGAACTTATAAGAAAATAAATTTAATCTAAAATCTAAAAAATAAATAAAATATGTCTCGAAAGCCGAGATTAAAAAATTGACTAAGGTTATGAATTGTTGACTCAACCGTCGATAAAGAAGGTGTCAAATGACCTCCCGACAAGGATGGTTTGAGTGAAGCTGCAATATAATCTGACATATCCTATTTCACCGATTCTGGTTCTCCGTCGACCCTCGTATATCATGTTTACTTCTAATCTTTCTATTGGCTCATGCATAAAGAAAGTTTTTGCCAAGCACAAGTTGAGCTAAAATTGATCGATGGGCTTTCCGTCTATCTTCCTAAGGTCGAGGTTGTTCCCTTTACGAGAAGTAGAAAATTAAGGAGCTTCATTCAGCTGATGCTTAAAGACGTCCCAGATAGGTATTTTCACTTGCAAGCCATACTGAGCCAAGGCGTTGCCGATTTTCTGGGTCTATCTTCTTAAAACGTCCTATGTGTCCACATGGGGATGGTATGACCCGTCATCTCATATGCATCAGTTGTTGATTAGGACAGGCTGTTGCATAAGTACTTGATGTCCTCTAAATAAAATATGGGTGATTGCGAGACTTGATGACGTCATTAGAGGTCACTACACTTTTACTATTGACTTAGTCGCTACTTGACTATTATAGGATGCAATACCCTAACAGGCGACCTAGATTATTCACAAACCCCTTTATTTTTAATTATTTAAAATACAATAAATACAACAAAATAAATAAGAAATTCACCCTGATTGGGGGCAAGTAATGAGTCAGTTTTACTTTGTTACAGCTCAAATATCCAAACTTCTGCTCGTGCTCTTTTCCGATATTTGATAAATCTGGTAAAAGGTTCAAAATCACACGTTGCAGCATTAGCGCCCCATCATATCTAATTGTTTTACGCAGATCCACTAATCCGCTATAAATATTTATCGTGGGAATCACGCAAAAGTCATGCACAGCGCTTTTAACCCATTATATAATCAATTGTTCGCCACACTATGCCAACGTCCCAGGATAAATGTAAAGGTGATAACAACTTCATCACAGCGAAATAATTAAATTAGAACTTACTCATATTGTCGTGGGGCCGGTCACAAAGTTAACACATTGCCCGACCAATTTTCAGTTCTCCCTCTTTCTGTTGCTGCATCATCACTACGTGATCTCGTGTCTCCGCCACCAAACGGTTTCACTTCATTCATAACAAATCGCAAACAATCAACAGGTGTTTGGGGTAAGAATCACATTATTCTCGAGATACACAACGCAGCATGCGTCGAGCACAACCAGAAAGCGCCAAACCACCCGGCAGATAAACTTAACGAAAAAGCTCGAAATTGGGGAAAATTAAATCGGGCTGAAATGGAATTCTCTTCTCGCCAGTCGGGCCAACACAGAGGGTGTCATGAAATTTGCGGCTAATCACGACATGGTCTCGTCGACCGAACGATGTTAGATATTGTCGCGCGAAATTTGCTTTAGTCCTTGGCCGTGATTCGACGAGATCTATCTTAAAGCGACCAACTCGGATGCGGTATTGACGGGAATTTATCTTTACTTCGTTATCACTTCTAAACCCTCGACCTCTTGTTTAAAGTTGTCCATCTGTGCAGATAAACAAGTGAAGTTGTTAAACGTTTGATGCGTGCCCACATGTGCATGTATGATTGATAAACACGAAAATGAATTAGCGTAAACATGTATCTCTAAACAAAATATACTTGACGCGGAAGTTTTTTTTCTTTGCTCATAAGATAGTGAATGGAAGAAGGAATGAAAAGTAACGAAGCGTGTTGCATTTAGAATGCCTTAGTGATAACTCCGAACGTGCAATTTTCTGTACGATTTTTGTCATTTTTGCTTTTGTTGCTCAAGTGTAATTTGAAATTGTATTTGGCTAAACCGATTGCTTCGAAACACAATCTAACGTAAGGTTTGGTGGGGAACAAGAGCCACTCAAAGGCAATTATACGTAGAGTGATTGTGTAGTGAGCGAAAATCCGAATATTTATTGTGCGGTTCTAGAAAGTGAAACAAATTATTATATTTCGCGTTTGTCACCCTACACCTATGAAGTTTGTGCATAAATTGAATTGTAGCGCCGACGAGTGAACCAACAAATGTGTGACAAGTGTTTTTCTATGCCTTGGGATTTGCTAATGGATTTTTAGATTATTGGATAATCGAATGCACTTGCTGGGATTAGTATAAATCGCGGTAAGTGTTGTAAGTCATCTTATGGTTTTCATTGCCATGGGAATAGTGGCTTTCATTTTCCTGTAAGTGGGTGAAAAAAATAAATTCCGAGCAAATTTGATTGATTTGATTTAATGGTGATACCGAGGTTATATGTTTGTGGTCCCGTTACCTCACGCCCTATTGCGTGCTCTATCAACTGCCAAGGGATGATGGTATTTCTTCGTTATGTCCACATGAAAAAGGATTTTCAAGAATCTTCAAAGGACATTAGCTGGACATTTGTTGAGTGGATTTACTAGGACAACATGTTTTTGTTTTTGTTTTAGACCGACTCAATTGGTAGTCGCTGATATACTTTGATCCATGTTTAGAAAGGAATTTGATATTGTCACAGAGAGGTCAGATCTACAAGGGTCTTTAGGAACGATTTCTACATTCTAGTACACTTCTTACATCACCGATGGAGAATGTCTCCTATTTTTTACAGATGTTAAGAACTTGTGCCTCTGTTTCCGTAAGGAATTTGAATCACGAGTAAGAACTTAATGTGGCGTTCAAATTAACAATACCAGGGAAATAACCACTTCGTCGTCCAAGTAATTATTGACTTCATAAATGAGGCAATGATTCGTGCTTTAAAAATCTTTATTATACTTTACATATAAAATAACACAGGGCAGGAGTATATAACCATGAGTTCAATGAATTCAATTGAAACAGCTAAATACACTTTACAATGTATCTGGAAAGTTATTGGCTCACATATCTCATAAAAAAGAAACTTTATGACTTTTTATTCCATAACTATGGCATTAAGATCCACAGCCGGATCAATAGCGAATTATGAATTTATTACCTACGGGATTATGTTGAAGTATTGCGCTTTTGTCACTTTAAGTAGACCATTCAACGTGGAAGTATGCAGTAAACATTGTTACATTAAGCGACGTGCTCGAAGGATGATGGGAGATTGCTTTATTTTATTATTGTTGAATGAAACTCAAACTGAAACGCTTGCCAAAAATGTTTTATTAATGGAAAAAAATATATGAGTTGTCTAGATTAAAAAAATTGCTAAAGTATTGTAGTTTTAACAGATAGTTTCCTTTTCTTAAGAAAATTCAATTCATTATTTGAATATGCATTGGAATTATGCTGTGAGAGGGACATTCACTCTTTCCTTCAATTCTATAAAAGTACTAAGAATCTTAATGATTCAAACTCCAGAAAGTATACGAACAGATGCTATTTAGTACAACTCTGTAGTTACATCCATTTTTATATCTGTTTTTTTCGAATGCTATGTTGCTTTACAAATTTCTTTAAGCAGGATCAGCTGGTTTATTTCGCTATCCGCGATGCATTTTTAGTTTAATTTAAAATTTTTGAAATTTTATTTCAAATTTCATCAAATGAGTACATCAACTGTTCTCGTTAGATTACTAGTACAAAGAACATACTTAGGAATAACCACCAAGGCCTAACAACAGGCCTAATTTATGTTTAAATAACTCCTTACTAAGATGAAAATCCAATAAACTACAATATTTGTTCGTTTCTATAAGGCATCTAGAAATACATAGGTTCATTATATCCATAATTAAACCTATGGTACGGTACATAAAATAAAAAACGATTTCTAAGAGCTCTCGCAGGAGCATACAGTCCAATTAGCGATAGAAGAAAAGGGCAATCGATATGATCGTTTATTAAATCGTAAATGAACATAATAGAAAAATATTGCCTACGTCTGAAAAGTGGTAAGATACCAAATAATTTGCATCTCGTTTCGTAAGGCGGCATTTCAACATTCCAGCGCGGTCTACGAACAGCTACTTTAGTAAGTCGCTTCTGGATCTTCTCAATTCCAGTAGAATGTACTTCATAACATGGGTTCCAAACTACACTGCAGTACTCGAGGTGAGATCGGACAAATGCGAAAAATAGATACTTGAGAGTATGCGGATCTTGAAAGTCTTTCGAGTTCCGAAGTATGAAACCTAACATCTGGTTACCTTTGGCAACCAAGGACTCAATGTGCTTTCCAAAGTTAAGTTTTCCGTCAAAAATAACTCCTAGGTCTTTTTTGGAAGAGATAATGGTCAAGGGGATGTTGTCAATTTTGTACATAAAGGGAATTGGAGAGAGGTTTCGATAAAAGGAAAGGCTTTGGCATTTGGAGACATTAAGATGGAGGTCATTATTAAGACACCATACGGAAAGTCGTTCAAGATCTTCTTGCAACAGAATACAGTCGTCCAATGAGCGTATAGCTCGAAAAACCTTCAGATCGTCGGCAAACATAAGACACTGCGAACTCAAAAACAGGTCAGGAATGTCATTAATGAATAAAAGGAAGAGCAGAGGGCCTAGGTGACTACCTTGAGGAACTCCCGAGGTAACATAAACAGGTGAAGAGAGCGTTTCGTTTATGCGAACATACTTAATACGATCCTTTAAGTAGGAATGAATCCACTTTAGGAAATTAGAGTGAAAACCTAAATTATTCAGTTTGGAAATCAATTTACTGTGATTAACGCGATCAAACGCTTTCGCGAAATCAGTGTAAATCACATCAAATTGTGAGCCCTTCTCTAGGCAATTCACTGCAGTATAACAGAAAGTTGAAAGATTTGTGGAAGTAGATCTGCCTTTAACGAAGCCATGCTCAAACGGAGAGATAAATCTCTTTAAGAGGGGTGTGAATTTGTCACTAACTAGTTTTTCAAATAACTTCGGAATACAAGAAATTTTACAAATGGGACGGTAGCTAGTAACATCCTGTCTCGATCCAGATTTATAGATAGGCGTTAAAAAAGTGCTCTTCCAAACTTTTAGAAAATTTCCAGATTGGAGAGATAAGTTGAAAACTAGGCACAGTGGTACAGAAAACGCGGAGGAGCACTTTTGAAGTAAAATTGGCGGGATAACATCCAAACCAGGTTTTGTATCAGATTTTAGTAAAGAGAGGGCAATTTGAACCTCAGGGATTGAGCACTCTAGGTTGCCGACATTTAAGAAGTCACAGTATACTGAGTTATTACTTGGGACTATAGGTATGGTAGTACCACATGAATATACGGACTGAAAGTGGTTAGCGAACATATTACAGATGGTTGGAAGATCAGATGAGGTTATATTATTATGGCGCATACAGTTAGGAACGCCACTGGATTGCTTCTTACTTTTACTTTTCGACCACGTTTTCGTTTTACCTGCTATGGACTTCAGGATAAGGTCGTTATCGTCGTTAAGGCCGATTTTGTTTGCGATTTGTTAAAGGCTTATTTTTTAAATGTATGTATAGTGTGAGTAAGTCATACCTTAGCACTCAAAGAACCTCCAGTTAGCACAGAATCATTACAAGTTTCTTATGTGAGTTTGAGACTCTTTTCTTCAAACTCATTATTACGACACTGTACATTTCACCTGATCGACAAATATTTTACCTACTTTCGTCTGTAGACATATTCTTGGTCTAAAGACATTCAATCTGTTATTGTAAGTTTCTGGTACGACACTTTGTTAATCTGCCCTATATAGGGATTCGTTACAGCTAGTTTGTCATTATATCCATCTTCACACAGTTCTTTTACATTTTTTCGTGAACTTTTAATGCTCTTTCTTCAATTTACTTACTATTGCTCGTTTATTCTTACCGAAAATATACGGTCTGATTGCCGTGCTCCAGACTTCTTACTTACTTACTTTGATGGCGCTACAGTTCGGGGTGAACCAGGGCCTCAACCAACAAGCCTCTCCAGCCGGTCCGATCTTTGGCCAGCCGCTTCCAGTGCCGCACGCCCAGTTGGTTTAGGTCCCTTTCCACCTGTGCGCGTCACCTTAAATGCGGTCGTCCTCTGCTGCGTCGGCCCTCGGGGTTGGAGTCGAAGACTCTTCGGGCGGGAGCGTTGATGTCCATTCGCTCTACATGGCCTAGCCATCTTAGACGTTGGATAAATCTCCTCCTCCACTCTCCGTTTATACAAACGGGACCAAAGATTGCACGCAGAATTTTCCTCTCGAAACGTCCAAGAGCCTCTTCATCCGCTTTTGATAACGTGCAAGCCTCAGCGCCGTAAAGGAGGACCGGGATGATTAAGGTTTTGTAGAGGGAAACCCTAGTTTTTCGAGAGAGGGCTCTACTACTCAATTGCCTCTTGAGCCCGAAGAAGCAGCGATTGGCAAGAGTTATTCTGCGTTTTATCTCAGGGCTCGTGTCGTTGCTGCTTGTCACTATCGAGCCAAGGTAGACGAAGTCCTTGACTACTTCAAAAATATAGCTGCCGAAGGTGACGTTCTGACCAAGACGTCGGTGTTGTGCGTCTTTCTTGGATGACAGCATATATTTGGTCTTGTCCCCGTTTACCCTTAGACCCACTTTAGCCGCTTCTGCTTCAATGCTTGCGAATGCCTTATTGAAGTCTCGCTTTGTCCGTCTAATATCGTCAATGTCATCTGCGTAGGCAAGCAATTGTGTGTACTTGAAGTAGATCGTACCTCTTGTAGCCGCAGACACCCGCACGATCCTTTCAAGAATAATTTTAAAGAAATCACATGACAGTGCATCACCCTGTCTAAAACCTTTTTAAACATCAAAGGGGTCGGTTGGACCACCTCCGACTTTAATGGAGCAGCGAGAGTTCTCCATAGTCATCCTGCACAGCATGACGAGTTTGGCAGGAATGTTAAAACATGACATGGCTCTTTATAGCTCGTCTCTATAAACACTGTCATACGCGGCTTTAAAGTCGACAAAAAGATGGTCCGTGTCGACCTGGAATTCATGGGTCTTCTCCAAGATCTGCCGTAGTGTATATATTTGGTCTATCGTGGATTTTCCTGGCCTGAAACCACACTGGTAGGAACCTATCAGATTGTCAACGAACGGTTTCAGGCACTTACACAGTCCGGAAGAGAGGATCTTGTACGCGCTGTTCAGGAGGCTTATCCCTCTGTAATTGGCGCAGTCATAGGGGTCTCCTTTCTTATGGACCGGGTAAACGATACTGAGATTCCATTTATCGGGCATTCCATTCCGACCATATCTTGCAAATGAGTTGGTGCATGTTTCTGATCAGCTCATCGTCAGCTGTTTTGAACAGTTCCGCGGGGAGTCCGTCTGCTCCAGCAGCTTTTTAAGACTTCAGTTTCAATATCGCTATCTTAACATCGTCTAGGTCGGGTGGACGGGATTCTCCTTTGTTTTCGTCCATTGTGAATAGTTCGCTCTGCCTGACGGCGGCATTTTGACTATCATCGCCGTTATACAGCCAGCAGAAGTGGTCCTTCCACAATCTCAGCATCGACGATGACTCTACCACTAGTTGTCCGTGCTCACCCCTGAAGGCTTCTGCTCTAGCTTTATAGCCTTGGCATGTTCCTTTTACTTTCTGGTAAAATTTTCGAACTTCGTTCCTGCAGTAACATCTCTCCATCTCCTCGATCTCGGGCTTCTCGTGCTCCTTCCTTTTCCTTCTCAGAAGCGCATGCTCCTGCCTCCTTTTCTGTTCATAGAGCTCGCGGGCAGCTCTCGTCCGTCGATGCAATGTGGCCATGTATGCATTCTGTTTCTCTACATAGGCCTGTCTGCACTCTTCATCAAACCAGGGGTTTCTCGACGATGGTGGCTCGAAACCGAGTACATCTGAGGCGGCCTCTCTAATGGCGTTCTTACAAACGCAGACTTCTTACTCGTATATAAAATCACTAATACTTAACTATGGCTAACAAGGGATTGATTATTAGTTACTAGACAGTCAAGAATGAATGATGATTAACTAATGAAAGTTTAATATGTACATCTATGCATCTGTATCTATCTATCTATGTATCTACATATATTATTTGTGCTCCTAGCTCCTACGTGTTTACATTTTTACTTTACTTTTTTGTTATAAAACGATGGTACATATGTATATATGTATGTCTGCAAAGTCCATGGGACTTATCTGCAGAAGACTATTCATATTTATAGGCTTAGTTAGTTCATACGGCGCTGAGGCTGGGACGTTATCAAAAGCGGATGAAGAGGCTCTTAGGCGTTTCGAGAGCAAAATTCTGCGTGCAATAATTGGTCCCGTTTGTGTAAACGGAGAGTGAAGGAGGAGATTCAACCAGGAACTGTACGGTCTGTACAGCGACATCGGCCTAGTTAGACGTCTTCGGATCCAACGTCTAAGATGGCTGGGCCATGTAGACCGAATGGACATCAACGCTCCGGCCCGAAGAGTTTTCGACTCCAACCCCGAGGGACGACGCAGCAGAGGACGACCGCATTTAAGGTGACGCACAGGTGGAAAGGGACCTAAACCAACTGGGCGTGCGGCACTGGAAGCGGCTGGCCAAAGATCGTGCCGGCTGGAGAGGCTTGTTGGTTGAGGCCCTGGTTCACCCCGAACTGTAGCGCTTTCAAAGTAAGTAAGTAAGTCAGTTCATAGTATAGTACGAGGAAATGTAATAACGGTATAAAGACATACAAAGGTTAATATTTTGCACATAAATTGTATATTGTTATATAATGACAATGAATTGCGTTTCCACCCGTTTGCAAGAATTGCATAGAAAGTTCCATTTCCCACACTTGGTGTTTGTACCCAAACACCGCGTGTGTTATGGAACTTTCCCCAGCCCTTTCTCCAACTCTCCACCTACTCTCCACCTTGATCTTCTTAAGAAGATCTTGATTGGAGAGTCATCACTCTAAGTTCGGCAGTCGGTGTGGTAGGTCAAATAAAGAAAAAGCTTGAAGTTAACATTGTGTTTTATTTAAACGATCGTAAGCAAACTATTATAAAAGTGGCGCAGTCGGAAAACTCTGGTGGCTATAACAAATAAAATAGTGTGATAAAAAAACCAACATAAAAAACTAGAACTTGAAATAAAGATTTACCGTGTTACAAAAAAGTGTTGAACTCCACGTGAAGTGGGACTCTTTAAAGCACGCGTGTTTCAATTTAAGATCAGTGTTTTTGTTGTATGTTGCACACAAAAAAAAAAAAAAAAAAAACCACCTTATTTAAGAAAACTCCCAACCGTAAACGGTAAAAACGACAATACCAGTGCAAATAAATAAAATCGGTCAGTGTGAAAACAAAAAAAAAAAAAAAAAAAAACAAAAGTCGCCATATTTAAGCACGCCACGCCATGTCCAAATAAGGCCATAGCCATGCAATAGACGCCATATTAAGAAAAAAAAAAAAAAACCAAGCCAAGCTCGAGTAAGCGACGCTATCTTGAAAAAAAAAAAAAAAAAAACGACGCCATCTTTAAACAGTGTACGACATATCCATGGAAGTGACGCCATATTTCCCCAAGCTACGTTAATTCCAAGCAAGTAACGCCAACCGAAAAAGGAAAAATTCGAGAGGAAAGAAAGAAAAGTAAGTACTAATAATAATCGATCATCATGGAAGCCTTAAATTTAGCAGATAGATTTAGAATTACTTTAGATTTAATAAATAAAATTCCTGAATTTAATGGAAGTAGGGATTGTTTAATAGATTTCCTGGATAGGGTCGATTCACTATTACCCACGCTAGAAGCATTCGACGGGAATACGATTGCAATTTTTACGGGTTATATTAAAGATAAAGTTGTAGGGAAAGCTAAAGGTGAGCTCCAAAAACATGGAAGGATAACTTCCTGGAATGTAATGAAGGAGATTTTAATAAATAGTTTTGGAGAAAACACTTCGGTTGACAAATTAATCGACGAAATTAGGACAGCGCGTGTAGTAACGACAATTGAAGATTTTTACCACAACATTAACAACTTCCTAAGTAGAATTAATAACACATATTTGTTAGGAAATAATCGAATTGATCAACCAATGATCGATTCCAATAATAGGATTGCCTTAACGGCTTTTATAAACAATTTGCCAGAACCCACTAAGTCTATAATATTGAGTCGAAATCCGACATCTCTAAACCAGGCGTATAAGATTATCGTTGAAATCAATCACCAATTTTATGGGCCTAGTAGTGCAAGAGCTCAAATTGAATCAAGGCAGAGAAACCAAAACAACTTTGGTCGCCAGACGTACAACACACAACCCACTGGGAATAGAAATAGTTATTTCGGTAATCGCACGCGACAAAACAGAGACTATGCCTTAGAATGCAACCAAAACAGCAATCGAAATGGACCATCAAGACAATACAATAACGGACATTATAGTAACAACGGAACACAAACAAGACAATATAACACTAGTGGACAACAGAGACAATACAATAATTACGTGCGCAGTGGTCAGTTACCACAGAATAACACGCACATACAGAGTGATCGGTCACATCAAACAAGACGGACTAATAACGCTGAACCCATGGACATTGCACTTAATGAACAATCAAAATACAACGATTCGCTCAAATTTTCCAATAAATCGCCAAAACAACTTCCCTATATAAAAATAAAAACCGCCCTAAGACCTTTAAGATTTATTATAGATTGTGGCGCAGAGTACAGCATTATAAACCAACATTTATGCAATCCAAAGTGGAAAATACCTTCTAAGAGTCACACCATTAGGGTACTTGGCCGCAATATCTTTACAAACACAGAATACAGAATCCCTTTATTTAACGAGTTCAATAGAAATAATTGTTTTGTCAACTTCCTAGAATTTCAATTCCATGATTACTTTGACGGCTTGATAGGTAACAATATTCTGCTCCCACTGAATCCAGTTATTGATTATAAACACCGAACCTTAATCACAGACGAAGCAAACATCCCCATTTACTTCAATGAAGATGAGGAAGCTTATTCTCATCGTTATCACAATTATGAAACCTTAAACGTGCTCTGTGTTGAAGCATTCGAAAACCAAATAAACAGTAAGGTTTTCGCAAGTCATTTGAATAATTCTGATTCTTTCAAACTAAAAACCCTAATCTATTCCTATAAACCAATTTTCTATAAGGAGGGCGACTCCCTGACATTTACCAGCAAAATAAGACATCAAATTAATACCAAAAACGAAATCCCAACATACAGTAAACTTTACCGCTATCCTGAAATCCATACAAATGAAGTTGACAAACAAATAAAAGAAATGTTGAACGAGAAAATAATTGTGCCCAGCAATAGTCCTTACAATTCGCCGCTTTGGGTTGTCCCCAAAAAGGCTGACGAGTCCGGGTCAAAACAATGGCGAATTGTTATTGATTATAGGAAATTGAACGAACAGACAATAGAGGACAGGTTTCCGATGCCCAACATTGAGGAACTTTTCGACAAACTTGGCAAGTGCAATTATTTCTCAACAATAGACTTGGTCAAAGGGTATCATCAAATAGAAGTTGAACCCCGTGACAGAGCCAAAACTGCGTTTTCCACCAAATCAGGACATTATGAGTTCCTTAGAATGCCGTTTGGGCTAAAGAATGCCCCAGCGACATTTCAAAGGTTGATGAATAGCGTACTAAGTGACTACATCAATAAGATTTGTGTAGTTTACTTGGACGACATACTGATATTTTCAACAAGTTTCGAAGAACACCTCGATTCGCTTAAGAAAATATTCCAGAAACTCAAAGAGTCCAATCTAAAAATCCAAGTAAATAAGTGCCATTTTGCGGAATTGTCGACAAAATTCTTAGGACACATTATCACTCATAATGGAATCAAACCTGACCCAAATAAAATCAAATCAATAATGAAAATTGAACTACCAACTAACGTTAAAGGTATTAAGCAATTTCTAGGAATAACCGGGTATTACCGGAAGTTCATTCAGGATTATGCCAAAGTTGCTTATCCTATGATAAAATACCTTAAAAAATCCGAACGAATCAATGTCGCAAATACCCAATACGTAAAAGCATTTAACAAATTGAAAACCTTACTCACATCTGAACCTATTCTTCAAAGCCCTGATTTCACTAAACGTTTCATTTTAACTACTGACGCATCGCAGTATGCACTAGGGGCTGTGCTAAGTCAGAACAACCACCCAATCTGTTATGCTTCGCGTACACTCAATAACCATGAGCGCAATTATTCTGTTATTGAAAAAGAGCTCCTCGCCATAGTCTGGTCCGTCAAGTACTTCAGAACATATCTGTATGGACGAAAGTTTACAATTCGTACAGATCACAAACCCTTAACTTGGCTAAATGGTATCAAGGAGCCAAATATGAAGTTACAGCGGTGGAAAATTTTTCTGAACGAATATGATTTCGATATCGAGTACCTTAAGGGGAAAGAAAACTGCGTAGCAGATGGCCTTAGCAGGTGTATCAAATATGAAAATGAACAAAACAAACCAGGTTCAAGTATTAGCGAAGAAGTTAATCTTCAAGGTTTATTTAATAACGAGGCGGCTCCAAGCAGTAGTTTCAATAGTAATGAAGAAGTTACATCCCTGACTACTAAGACCAGAAATAATAACAAAGATGTTATATCCACTGGTGCTACCGTTCATAGCGCAGAGGAAGACGACTCTCGGCATATATACATTACTGAAAAACCTGTTAACTTGTTCAAAAATCAAATATATTTAAGTTATGGCACAGAAGAAAAAATCGCTATGAAAATCGTACATAAAAAAATTCAAAATAACATTCAACTAGACAAAAAGAAAGATAATTTGCTTAACATAATGAAAGGTTTTCTGATTAATAAAGGTCTATATTGCATCTATTGTGATTTCATGCCACTCTTCTTAAGATTTCAAAAATTATACGTCCAGTACTTTTCGATGAATAACAATTTAAGGTTGCTAAGATCATGCATTAAACTGAAAGATATCACAGACAGAAACGAAATTATTACCATAATCCAAAACGAGCACATAAGCAAAAACCATAGGGGAATAAACGAAATGTTTTTTGAACTGAAAAAGTTGTATTTTTACCCAAACTTACAAGTTGAAATTCAAAAATTCGTTAATAACTGTGAAGTTTGTAATATTGCTAAACACGATCGACAGCCTTTAAAAATCCCTATGCAAGTTACAGAAACACCTAAACATTTCAATGACATAGTACATATCGATATTTGGTTCCCCGAAAGAAAAAAGATGTATTTAACAACTATCGATAAATTTTCTAAATACGCGACTATTCATTATTTAGAAGACAGGACCTGGATATCTATTTTAAATGCAATTAAGCAAAGAATTCAATTTTTAGGAAGACCAAATAAAATTATATCTGATGGTGAACCTTGCATAGTACACTCAGCAGTCGAACAGTATTTAAAAGAAAATGACATAATGTTCCATAAAACAACAGCTTCTCTTAAAACAGGCAACGCAGATATTGAGAGATTACATGGAACGCTGAACGAACATTTAGGAATTAAGAACGCAACCAAAGACAGATCGGAATTAGACGAAAAGTTGTTTAACATAATTAACATCTACAATTCTACTATACATTCAACAACTAAACATCGACCTATCGACTTCATTTGTAAAAATTTGAGTAAAAAAGATATCGCCATGTTGTCTGCAAAGTTAAAAATTGATAAAGAAGCTAGAACTAACAAAAGAAACATAAAAACAGATTCTTGTCTAAATCAATGTATGAATATAGTTAAAAACCGGACCGTCGTCAAATGTAAGCCAAAGTACAAGAAATTGGCGAAATTTTCAGTAGAAGGTAATTATGTTGTCGACAATTCCACAAAAAGGAATACAAAATATTACAAAAAACAACTGAAACGCAAATATAAATATCAGGATACATAATTTTATACCATAGTTTATAGTTCAATATCAATTCAATTTGGAAAAAAAAAAAAAAAATTCTTTTTCCATTTCCCACATTTCTACTATACTTCTCGTTCCATCTTACTTCCGTTTCTCTATTCTGTTTTTCCAAATCACTTCTTCCTTTTTTTTTCTCAAATTCATAAGATAGGTAACTTTAACTTGCAAGGGCAATGAAAATACGATCGAGCGAAATATCAGATGCAGGGGTACGTTCTTGAGTTGTGCGTCCAGAGTTCAGTGCACAGTCCGTCTGTTTATGTGGGCGTGATCTATTGAGCTTTGCTTATACAATTGCCTACGAATACGAAGTTAAATAACTTTTTTCTGGTACTAAGTTTCCTTCCGTGTTGAGATATTTTCAGATAGTTTTAATAAAATGCTTCTAGTTTGGGAAATAGTACTTTACCTTTTGAAAAAGTTAATTTTAAGAAAAATGACAACAGAGAAATGTATACTGAATAGTCTTAGCATCTATATATGTAATATGAATCTACTATCTACAAACAATTTCAATGTAAATAACAAAAATTGAATTGAGGCACATTTATTTATTGTAATTAAAGCCACAGACAGAACATTTTTAAATCACGATTTTGTAAGGAAATTAATGAATTTGACGAATAAAATATACTATGTCAAGAAGAAATAAAAACACGTATTCTTAAGTAACTAAGTCAATAGCAGTAAGTTATATTGAGTTAATATTTGTCAATCAAAATTATAATAAGTGTTGAATTGGAGAAAACATCAATCATTAAACTAATACAATAATAATAATTTTTGGGGACCAAAAATTCTTGGGGGTGGAGGTGTTATATAATGACAATGAATTGCGTTTCCACCCGTTTGCAAGAATTGCATAGAAAGTTCCATTTCCCACACTTGGTGTTTGTACCCAAACACCGCGTGTGTTATGGAACTTTCCCCAGCCCTTTCTCCAACTCTCCACCTACTCTCCACCTTGATCTTCTTAAGAAGATCTTGATTGGAGAGTCATCACTCTAAGTTCGGCAGTCGGTGTGGTAGGTCAAATAAAGAAAAAGCTTGAAGTTAACATTGTGTTTTATTTAAACGATCGTAAGCAAACTATTATAAAAGTATATAGAGTACGAAAGATATGAATGATTTTGTTCACTCCGAGCGCCCCTTTCGCTCGTTGTTGTCATCTCTTATACTTTATGTATCAATTTAAGATTTAGAATCAGGTTTCTTTATTGTAGTAAAAGGTTTTGGCTTCTTTTAATAGTCTGGGATTTGGCATACTTTGGATTCCTACAGGCAATTCGTTGAATACTGTCGGGACTGTTACATCATATTTCCGGCGACCATGGGCGTTACGTATCGGTTTTGTTGTCTTCTTCTTGTGTTTTGGATTTGTTGTGTTGGTATTTTATAAGTGTCGTCATCTTTGAACTGTGAAATAATTTCAAGCTTACATAGTTGATCTATACTCACCAGTCTCATCTAACTGCTTATTTGTCTTCAATCAAGTTGTTGTCCAAGTTTTGACCGATAGACAATCTTTTGTATCCGTAAATGCAGCAATCGTAGATCTCGCAGTTGAGCTGCACTCCCCCAAGCTAAGGTACCGTACCTCCGATGGGACTCCACAAGTCCATAGTAGTAGTAGTCTACGTTTATAGGCCCGAAAATCACGAGCAAAATCTTTCTCTCGAAACAACCAAAGGCCTCCTCAACCGCTTTTGATAGTGTCCATGCTTCTGCGCCGTAAAACAGGACCGGGATGATAAGGGTCTTATATAGAGTCAACTTCGTCGATCGGGAGAGGGCTCTATTACTTAATTGCCTCCTGAGCCCAAAGAAATAGCGATTGGCAAGAGTGATTCTGCGTTTGATTTCGGAACTGATGTCGTTGTTCCAGGTCACTGCGGAGCCAAGGTAGACGAAGTCGCTAACTATCTCGAGCTTATATCTGCCAATACAAACGTTCTGGCCAAGAAGTCGGTGGCGAGCGTTCTTTTTTGATGACAGCATATATTTAGTTTTGCCCACGTTTACCGCCAAACCAATTTTCGCCGCCTCCTCAATACTCGCAAACGCCACTTTGACAACTCGCTGTGATCTACCTATTATGTCAATATCGTCGACGTATGCAAGGAGTTGCGAGGATTTGAAATAGATTGTCCCTCTTGCATTGGCCAGTGATTTTTGCACCATCATTTCCCATACGATGTTGAAGAAATCACACGACAGCGCATCGCCCTGCCTTAATCCTTTTTTTACATCAAAACTGTCGGTAAGGTGTTCACCGATTCGGATGGAGCAGCGAGCATTCTCCAAAGTCATCCTGCATAGTCTGATCAGTTTAGCAGGTATGTCAAAGGCAGTCATAGCGTTGTATAGCTCGTCTCTGATTACGCTGTCGTATGCGGCTTTGAAGTCGGCAAATAGGTGGTGAGTGTCGACTTGGAAATCATTGGTTTTTTCCAGGATCTGCCAAAAGGCTTCAGGCGTTCACACAAAACGGCAGAGAAGATTTTGTAGGCGATGTTAAGTCGACTTATCCCTCTGTAGTTGGCACAATCAGAGGGGTATCCTTTCTTGTGGATCGGGCATACGATGCTGAGACTCCATTCCTCGGGCATGCTTTACTCTGACCATATCTTACAGATGAGCTGGTGCATGCTCCCCACCAGGTCATCCCCAGCTGCCTTGAAGAGCTCAGCAGACAGTCCGTCTGCGCCATCAGCTTTATTCGGCTTGAGCTTCGATATGACAATCTTAACTTCGTCGAGGTCAGGGGGGCAGAATTCTCTGCGGTCTCCGTCGGCTAGAAATGGATCAATCTGCCTGACAGCGGTATATTGACTAACATCGCCGGTATACAGTCTGCAGAAGTGGTTTTTCCATATTCTCAGTACCGACTGCGATTCTACTACTGGGTGTCTGTTCTCATCCCTGCAGACTTCCGTTCTGACTCTTTAAACTTGGCATATTTGCTTTATCTGTTGATAAAACTTTCGAACGTCACGCCTGCAGTAACACCCCTCCCAGTCCTCAACCGCGCGCTTCTCGTGCTCTTCCTTTAAGAAGCTTGTCCACCTCCCTTCTTTTTACCTGGTAGCGCTCACGAGCTGCTCTCATTCTTTTATGCAGCGAGACCTTATATGCATCCTGATTCCCTGTGTGAATCCTCCTGCACTCGTCATCGAACCAGGTGTTTCTTCGTGGTGGAGCCTCGAAACCCAAAACTTCGGACGCCGAGCCTTTCAGGGTTTGTTTGCAAAGGCTCCAGTGCTGTTCTATATTTGGTAACTATTTCATACATTTTTGGGGACTTATGTCTTTTCGGACTTGGGGATAATTTCACTGTGAAATTTTGGTTCGTTTATTCGTTTTCCGTTTGGGAACTTATTCCCACCTTACATGGGAACTAAGTCCACTTTATCAATGTGGATTTAATTCGCATTTTGAGGGAACTAAGAGCTTCATTGGACTTATCCCGGGGACTTATTTCCTTGCTCCGAATTTTGTTGGGAACTGTATCGATATTGGCTTAATTACGTCAACACCATCTGAACCGAAATCGGTACGGACTAATGGAATGTCTTCGGCATATACTCGACCCTGGAAGTGTAATTCGCGCACTAACTCTATCTCTCTTACTCTCATGCAAAGGATCCCAAAAGAAATTCTAGAATCTTGGCGAACCTAATCAGGATAATCGGATATTTTGATCGAATTATTACATTGTCCTCGGTCTTCGACAAGCGTGCAAAGTGTATACCAAATCTGATAACTTAAAGTAGGGCAAAATCGACCCAAAAGAGTCAGCTACAAACAAACAATCATATAGGTGACACTAATAAAAGCGTGTTAAAGAAACAGGTCAACTCACTTTAAAGCCTACAATGGTAGCTGATTACATCAAAACAAAAGGTGGAGTGGATGAACCTGATAAAAAATGCTCGATATATTCATGGCGTCGACGTACACGCTGCTGGCCGTTAGCCATTTTTTATAGAATTTTGGATATTAATGCTGTGAACTCGTACATTATTTTTCAATCTGGAAAGGATTTTGATAACAGCTCAAGGGGCGACTTTTTAAAAAAGTTGGTAAGAGAAATGCTTTTACCAAATTTGCGACACAATCAAAGGCTCCCTCGGTCATTACTTACTTACTTATCAGGCCAGCGATCCATGGAAGATCTGAGCCTAAGCAATAGCTGCTTTCCATCCTTGACGGTCCCAGGCACGCTGCTTCCAGTTATCAAGACCAAGATGTCTTACGTCCGCGACTACATGGTCTTTATACCGGGGGTTCGGTCTTCCTTTTCTTCTCGAACCAGGAGGCTCGGAGTCGAAGACCCTCTTAGCTCGATCGTTGCTGTCCATGCGTTCGATGTGGCCAACCTTGTGTAGTCGACGGATCTTTACCTTCCGAACTACATCCACATCTTTGTACAGCTCGTAGAGTTCGCGGTTGTGTCTTCTTCTCCATTCACCTTCCTCACAGACAGGACCAAATATCCGGCGCAGAATTTTTCTTTCGAATGAACCCAAAATCACCTCCGCTGTCCTGCTTATCGTCCAGCTTTCGGCTCCGTACAGCAAGACTGGCAGAATGAGCGTTTTGTAAAGCATGACTTTGGTCTTTCGAGTGAGGAGTTTTGACCCCAGTTGTTTGGACAAGCCGAAGTAACAGCGGTTGCCACGGGCGATTCTAGGCCGGATCTCCACTGTGGTGTCATTTGTGGAATTTACGTCTGCCCCGAGGTAGACAAACTCCTTAACTACCTCGAAATTGTAGCTGTCAATTGTTATATTTTGCCCCAGGTGGTGAGCGACGGATTGGTTTTTGCTTGACAGCATGTACTTCGTCTTGTCCTCATTGACCTTAAGATCAACTCGTTTCGCCTGTTCTTCAATCGCCGTGAATGCTTCCACAATGCCACGGCGAGAACAGGTGATGATATCGATATCATCCGCATATCCTAGCAGCTGGACGGACTTTTAGAAGATAGCGCCTTCCCTGTTGACGCCTGCCCGTCGCAATATCTGTTCCAGCACCATTTTGAGGAAGTCACATGACAGCGCTTCTCCCTGCCGAAATCTGGTGCATGTTTCAAACGGTTCCGAAGTCGCCTATTTTTTAGCGTGGCACGACACAACTGGGTCAGTTTTCCCGGGATCCCGAATTCGGCCATCGCACCAAACAGTCCTTCACGATGAATGCTGTCGTATGCGGCTTTGAAATCGATGAAAAGATGATGTTTATCGATTAGAAACTCGTTGGTCTTTTCCAGGATTTGTCGAAGTGTGAAAATTTGGTCTAAGGTCGATTTACCGGGCCGGAAGCCGAACTGGTAGCTGCCGATTAGTGCGTTCACACAATACGCTGGACAGGATCTTGTATGCGACATTGAGCAGGGATATACCTCTATAGTTCTTGCAAGAGGTAGGATCGCCGTTTTTGTGGATGGGGCAAATAGAGCTGGTATTCCAGTCGTCGGGCATGCTTTCATCTTCCCAAATTCTGCAGATGATCTGGTGCATACTCCCTACCAGAACATCGCCGCCAGCCTTGAAGAGCTCTGACGGCAAGTCATCTGAGTCTGCGGCCTTGTTGTTCTTCAGCTTCTGAATAGCTGTGCCAGCTTCTTCGATGCTGGGTGGGAGGACTACTTCACCGGCTGGAGTTGGGATTTCCTCGGTCCCTACCACTCTCTCTTGGTCATGCTCGTTAAGCAGCTGCTGGAAGTGCTGCTTAAATACATCCACTATTCCCTGCGGGTCGGTGACAAGATTACCCTCGCAGTTTCGAAGAGCCTGTGTGCCCTTTTTGAAGCCTCCTGCAAGGCTTTTGGCTTTCTTGTAAAAGGCTCGTGTTATATGCTTATCCCTAGACTCCTCGACATCCTTGAGCTGGGAGGCTGGGAAGATTATTTTCTTTTGTCGCAGTAGTTTTTTCTCCTCCCTTCTTCTGGCTTGGTACCCTTCTTAAGCTGCCCTCGGTCATTACGAGACACAATTGGTACCATTTTGGGTTCGGACTCAGTAGTTCCGCCTCCGATAAAGTCGATCTCTCTTGCTCGTAAATGATGCTACATATGCACGAGTAGGCTAAAGCGAAAAATTACCTACATTTGCGGGTATTAAAAAACAATTTGATTGAGATTGCTACGAAATTCTTGCTTTTGGGCCGTAATATGTTGTAATGGTTTGGCAGGATCACGATGTAAGGTTAAAAGTGGGAGCGGAAAGATTTTCTATGAAGCAGTCCGGTAGGGCACGAATGCCATTGGCGTCTGCCAAAGAGGGAATGCCATAAAGATCTACCATAAATTAGAAACGAATTCGATTGTTGTCGAATTGAGTCTGATTTTATTTTCAATAGATCGTTCCTTGTATACCAATTACCCCACTACCATTTCCAATGTATAGGAACCAAATAGGTCGCGTGCCATATTTTGGCTACACTACATTTTATCCTTCACAGGTGACACGTTGTAAAATTTACGTTTCAATTTTTTCTGCCTGTCTTCTTATAGTGTCAGCACTTTGGCGTGTGCCGCCCAATGTTTAGCTTTTTGGTGTCGCATGACACTATCATGTAATTTGTATTATGTAGTGAGTGGAAAGGAATTTCAGAAGAAAGAAGAGAGAACACGGAAAGCGTGACATCGAGGAGATGGAGAGATGCTTCCGCAGGAATGACGCCCGTAAGTTTTACCCGTAGGGGTGGCCGTGGTGCAGTGGTTAGCATCATCGACCGCAGAGCGGAAGGTCTATAGTTCAAATTCGCTTCATAGCCAAGAAAAAGTAATTCCTATACGGACAAAAAGTATGCAACGCAGTTGTGAATGGAAAGTGACCAGACGCACTGTTGCAGACATAACACTCACAGTATAGGGTCAACTGAAATTCATCCTCTGCGTATGCAATTTTAAAGTGCTTGAACGAATTACTTCGGACTATAACCAACGTGGGATTTGGTCGGCTCTCGTCCTATCTAGGACGACCACCCCTGAGAGTTAACGAACATCAACAACGCAAACCACTGCACTCCGTTCAGGTTGTGTGTATATAACACATCATAAGAGAATATAAACTCTTGAGCCTGCCCGAGTTTCTAAAAAAAAAAAAAAAAACAGTGAGGTAAAACGAACATGCCATGACTACAAAGCCAGAGCGGCGGCCTGCAGGGATGAAAATGGAAACTGGTAGTAGGCCGCAGTCGACGCTGAGGATTTGACCACTTTTTGACGGTATAACGGCGATGATAGACAAGATACCGCTGTCAGACAGAACGAGACATTCGTAATTGACGACGAGGTAACAGAATTCAGTCCACCCGACCTAGACTAAGTCAATATAGCGATATCAAGACTAATAAGCCCGCGGGCGCAGACGGCCTGTCTGCTGAGCTTCTTAAGGTGGCTGGAGATGAGCTGGTAAGGTGCATCCACCATCTCACTTCCAAGGTATGGTCGGAGGAATGCATGCCCGACGAATGGAATCTCAACATCGTTTGCCCGGTCCATAAGAAAGGAGACCCCAATAACTGCGCCAACTATAGGGAGATAAGTCTCCTTAACATCGCATATAAGATCTTCTCTGCCGTATTGTGTGAACGCCTGAAACCGTTTGTGGATAATCTGATCGTCTCTTATCAGTATGGTTTCAGGCCAGGTAAATCCACAATAGACCAAATATGTGCAGGACGACAATGGAGAATTCTCGCTGCTTCATTTAGGTCGGTAATGAGCAAACCGAGACCTTTGATGTCAAAAAAGGATTTAGACAAGGTGACGCGCTGTCATGCAACTTTTTCAACATCGTGCTTGAAAAAATCGTTTATTTATTTCAAGTCTATACAATTGCTTGCATACGCCGACGACATCGACGTGATTGGACGGAAACAGCGAGACGTCAATGAGGTCTTTGTAAGCATTGAGGTAGAAGCGGCTAAGATGGGTCTCAAGGTTAATGAGGGTAAAACCAAATATCTGCTTTCATCTAAAAGAAACGGGCCACACCGACGTATTGGCCAGAACGTCACCAAGGTATTTGTCTACCTTGGCTCACTGATGACCGGCGACAACAACACTAGCGCTGAGATAAGACGCAGAACCACTTTTGCCATCCGCTGTTTCTTTGGGCTTAAGAGGCAATCGAGATATAGAGCCCTCTCTCGGAAAAACAAGCTGACGCTATATAAGATCTTATTCATCCCAGTCCTCTTTTACGGCGCAGAGGCTTGGACCTTAACAAAAGCGGATAAAGATGCCCTTGGTCGTTTCGAGAGGAAAATTCTGCGCACTATCTACGGTCCCGTTTGTTCAAACGCTGTATGGAGGAGAAGCGGATACAGCGTCTAAGGTAGCTAGACCATGTAGAGCGCACGGAAAATACAGCTCCGACCCGAAGAGTCTTCGAATCCACCCCGGTAGGAAGGCGCGGCAGAGGACGGCCGCATCAAAGGGGGCGCACGCAGGTGGAACGGGACCTTAACCAACTGGGTGTGCGGCGCTTGAAACAGCTGGCCAAAGACCCTGACCGTGACAACCGTTGGTTGAGGCCCAGGTTCACCACGGACCGTAGCGCCACCTAAGTAAGTAAGTAAGTAAGTATAGGCCGTGGCGCAGTGGTTAATTTGTTGGACTCTGATGCACGATGACCGAGTTCGGCTCCCGATAACACCAACCCAATCGAATGTCGCGGCGTCCCTCCTCGGCGGAGTATCGGCAAAACCCCCTGTAGTATACTTGTCATGAAAAAGCTTCTCGACTCACGCCGTTCGGAATCGGCATTAAACTGTAGGTCCCTGCCACTTGTGTGAGAGAAGCTTGGCTCTGGTCCTTCGTGGGCTGTAACGTCACCAAAGAAGAAAAAGTATATGTATGTAACATTGGTGTGAGAAAATTATTAAACTGGAATACGGCAATGATCAGATCAACTGTCTTGAGTTGTGCAATTTTCTTGAAACATTGAATTGTTAGAAGATTAGTCGATATATGTACATATGTACATGTGTGCCCTTAAAATTGGTTCAGCAATTCTCGTCTATTTGCTCATTGCTTAAATTGGTTAAGCAATAATTCTATTTTATGTATATATGCAAGCTTGGTTGCGTGTATATGTACGTACTGCCTTTTCTACTGAGTAGTTCCTTCGAATACACTTCCATACAGTTACATATCCATATTTACATACATATGGAAATCATTTACACGAGTACATACTGGTGTCATGTGCATACTATCACACTTCACACTGTATTAGTTTGTTGTCTTAGATACGCATTTCTGGTTGTGGCACCCTAAATTGATTCAAGATTCGCTGACTTAATCCTTCCGCTCAATGTACGCCCAAATATAACATGCTCGCTTACCATGTCCTGGATACATATTATGTTTCTGTCTCATGTCTGCAAATTAAATTCAGAAGATAACTTCACCGGGTGTAGCATAAATTACAATAGCTGGGTTGTCTTCAGCGTGCAATCCAGATCATGATAATTATTCTTCAACACCCTCTCGTAGATAGTTCGACTAAGAAATCCGTTTGCCCACACCTCTCTTCTGATGTTAAACCGCGTATCATGGCACATGGCATGTCGCAGAGAAGTGAGCAAAGTAAAACTAAATTAGGAATAAATGTTATTTGTCGGAACAAGCTTATTGCGGCATTGGGGGGTACGGGTTAGTTTTATCTTGCGTAGGACATTTGTGTATATATACACCGCGTACATAGGTATATGATCGCATATATATGTGCATGTTGTATCCGCTGTTTTGGAAGTTTTTGGTTGGTGTGGATCCTGTAAACATGAAGACTGGCGGTGGTTTACTCATTCTTTTTCCAACGCAATTTATCTCCCTGAATGGGACATCTTTTAACTTAAGCAATCAGCTACAAGTTAAGGAATAGTCATGCTAACATCTAACCAAATGAGATCCTATTCTCTATGATGTGCTGTTTGTTAGTACGCACTTACAATTGATTGATGTTCATCAATAAATTTGCTTGAAAACACGGCAAATAATCTATTGATTGATTGTTTTCGTATAGAGGTTAACTTTTTATTCTAAGAGCGAAATATTTTAGAAACATTTTGTATATACATAACTTGGATATACATACACTGATGGACAAAAGTATTCGTAATGTGGTGTTACTGACAACAAAAAGCGCAAAAAACACTTATAGAAAGTTGTTATTTGGAAAACGTTTTTCTTATCTTATAGAGAAAGACATATACATTAAATTATATAAAACTCAGAATGAATTCCATAACGAAAACAAACGGTAGCAATAAAAGTAATTAAACAATTGAGAATTTGGTTGGACAGAAGTATTAGTAATTTCTAAATAGCATACAATATTTCCAAAATCGGTAAGGAGAACACCCTTGGCGGAGTGATCGGAAAGCACAGCCTCCACGATACAACAACAGATAACGGCTTCCGACTAGCTGACTTTGCGACAGCTCGTAATGCGGTTATAAGTAGCACAAGATTCCCTCGCAAGCGAATCCACACAGCAACCTGGCGATCTCCGGACGGCCGAATCGCCAATCGACCATGTGCTCATTGACGCAAGGCACTCGTCAAACATCCTGGATGTGCGAACATTCAGAGGGGCAAACGTCGACTCTGACCACTTCCTCGTAGCAGCAAGATTCAGAGCTCGACTGTCCAATGTCAGAAAGCTGCACCAGCCCATCAGGAGGAGGTTCGACATTGGGCGCCTGAGCACACCGGAGGTTGCCAGAGTCTACAGGGAGCAGCTGAGCGAAAGACTCTACCACGTCTCTCTACCTACCACCCACCGACAAGAAACCCGTGGTATGATGGCGCTGCAGGGGAAAACCAGGGCAGCGCAAGAAGAGTACCGAGCCAGAAGAAGGGAGGAGAAAAAACTACTGCGACAAAAGAAAAGAATCTTCGCAGCCTCCCAGCTCAAGGATGTCGAGGAGTCTAGGGATAAACATAAAATACGAGCCTTTTACAAGAAAGCCAAAGGCCTTGCAGGAGGCTTCAAAAAGGGCACCCTGGCTCTTCGAAGCTGCGAGGGTAATCTTGTCACCGACCCGCAGGGAATAGTGGATGTATTTAAGCAGCACTTCCAGCAGCTGCTTAACGAGCATGACCAAGAGAGAGTGGTAGGGACCGAGGAAATCCCAACTCCAGCCGCTGAAGTAGCCCTCCCACCCAGCATCGAAGAAGTCGGCACAGCTATTCAGAAGCTGAAGAACAACAAGGCCGCAGGCTCAGATGGCTTGCCATCAGAGCTCTGCAAGGCTGGCGGCGATGTTATGGTAGAGAGCATGCACCAGATCATCTGCAGAATTTGGGAAGGTGAAAGCATGCCCGACGACTGGAATACCAGCTCTATATGCCCCATCCACAAAAAAGGCGATCTTACCTCTTGCAAGAACTATAGAGGTACATATATCCCTGCTCAATGTCGCATACAAGATCCTGTCCAGCGTATTGCGTGAACGTCTAAAACCATTTTGCACCGCACTAATCGGCAGCTACCCGTGCCGCTTCCGGCCCGGCAAATCAACTATAGACCAAATTTTCACACTTCGACAAATCGTGGAAAAGACCAACGAGTTCCGAATTGATAAACACCATCTTTTCATCGATTTCAAAGCCGCATACGACAGCATTCATCGTGAAGAACTGCTTGGGGCGATGGCCGAATTCGGAATCCCGGTAAAACTGATCCAGTTGTGTCGCGCCACGCTAAAAAACACGCGATGCACCGTGCAACTCGGTTCTAGGACCTCGGAACCATTCGAAACATGCACCGAATTTCGGCAAGGAGATGCGCTGTCATGTGATTTCTTCAACCTGGTGCTGGAGCAGATAGTGCGACGGGCAGGCGTCAACAGGAAAGGCACTATCTTTTACAAGTCCATCCAGCTGCTTGGATACGCGGATGATATCGAAATCATCGCGTGTTCTCGTCGTGGCATTGTGGAAGCATTCACGGCGATTGAAGAACGGGCGAAACGAGTTGGACTTAAGATCAATGAGGATAAAACGAAGTACATGCTGTCAAGCAAAAACCAATCCGTCGCTCACCACCTGGGACAAAATATAACAATTGACAGCTACAATTTCGAGGTGGTTAAGGAGTTTGTCCACCTCGGGGCAAACGTAATTCCACAAATGAGATCCGGCATAGAATCGCCCTTGGCAACCGCTGCTACTTCGGCTTGTCCAAACAACTGGGGTCAAAACTCCTCACTCGAAAGACCAAAGTCATGCTTTACAAAACGCTCATTCTGCCAGTCTTGCTGTACGGAGTCGAAAGCTGGACGATAAGCAGGACAGCGGAGCTGATTTTGGGTTCTTTCGATAGAAAAATTCTGCGCCGGATATTGGTCCTGTCTGTGAGGAAGGTGAATGGAGAAGAAGACACAACCGCGAACTCAACGAGCTGTAACAAGATGTGGATGTAGTCCGTCGACTACACTGGCTCGGCCACATCGAGCGCATGGACATCAACGCTCCAGCTAAGAGGGTCTTCGACTCCGAGCCTCCTGGTTAGAGAAGAAGAGGAAGACCGAACCTCCGGTATAAAGACAATGTAATCGCGGATGTAAGACATCTTGGTCTTGACAACTGGAAGCAGCGTGCCCGGGACCGTCAAGGATGGAAGGCAGCTATAGCTCAGGCTCAGATCCTCCATGGATCGCAGGCCTGATAAGTAAGTAAGTATACAATATTTCCAAATACAATAACAAAATACAGTGCTTGAACGAGTATATTTTAAGCTCCAACGTATTTACTGTTATAATTTGATATCAGCTATGATACAGCAAAGTACAATCTACTTATATGAGCAGGATGGTACGTAAAAGTAAAGAAACTACTTCTGAAGAGCGAAAGATAATTTTAAATCTTTTTAAAGTGGTGAATCAGGAAAAAAAATTAGTGACATAGTGAAAAAGAGTTACGCAACTGCATATGATATTACAAAACGTTTGAAAAATTCATCGGACTTAAATAAAAGCCTAGGAGTGGTCGTCCGAGTAAACTGACATTGAGGGATAAGAGGAAAATTCTTTTAATGATAAGGAAGGGACCTAAGACACCGACTTTTAAAATTGCCTCAGAAATAAAAGAGACCTCCCGAACAGAATTCGACCCTCGAATAGTCCGAAGAGTACTCAGAAATGAGGGGTATAGGGCTAGAACTTGCAGAGGGAAGCCTTTTATTACAAAGGTGAACAAAAGGAGGAGACTGGATTTTTCAAAAGAATTCTCGGGCATACCAAAATCGTTTTTGAAGAAAGTTTTGTTCTCCGATGAAGGTAAAGTTTTGTGTTCACCGATCGGATGGACGACTTTTGACTTGGAGGAAAGCAGGCACCGAATAAGATCAAAAAATGTTCAATCAACTGTCAAACATGGTGGTGGTGGAGTCATGGCATGGGGATGTAGGGCAGCTTCTGGTGTAGGGACGCTTGTATTCATCGACGGAATTATGAAAAAAGAAGTATACCTTAAGATCTTGAAGGAAAATTTAAAGATCAGTGGTAATGATTTACATCTGAGCAACGGTTTTTACTTTCAGCAAGATAACGACCCAAGGCACACTGCTGAAATGGTTCGATCGTGGGTTTTATATAACACTCCTCATATATTGAAAATACCACCCCAATCACCAGATCTCAATTCTATAGAGCATATATGGGATATGTTGGATAAACGGGTGCAACAACACAACATAACGTCTAAAAAGCAACTTATAGGCTTGCTACAGGAAGAATGGACAAAAATAGGTACTGACTTCACCAAAAAGTTGGTACATTCTTTGTCAAATAGACTGCAAGCAAATAGACTGTTATTAAGCCAAAAGGCAATTCAACCGCCTTCTAAATTTTAAATAATTGAAAGTGTGTTTTGAATTAACATAAAATTACGAATACTTTTGTCTAACCAAATTATCAATTGTTTAGTTACTTTTATTGCTACTGTTTGCTTTTGTAATGAATTTTATTTTGAGTTTCATTTAATTTGTTGTATATATCTTTCTCTCTAAGATAAAAAAACGTTTTCCAAATAATAACTTTATTAACTTGTCTTTTCCTCTTTTTATTGTTAGTAACATCACATTACGAATACTTTTGTCCATCAGAGTACCTAGATTTCACAATCCGATTTTCAGTTTTCTTTTTTTTTTACCATTAACAACATTTTCAAAAACAAACCTAATATCAAACTTACCGGTGTTTAGTACATGCTAAAGTGTAGTCCATTAGCGAGGCACCCTTCAGTTATACTATTAATGTCATGTTGTAAATCAGCAGCATCAGGATATGTCGACTTGAAGATTTTCATGTCATCAGCAAATAGTTATAAGTTAGAATGACGTACATACAAAGGTAGCTCATTTATGAATAAAAGGAAAAGTAGTGGACCTAAGTGACTGTCTGAGTAATTAACAGTTACTTTCGACAGCGTAGTTCCAATACGCTGCTACTTCGGCTTGTCCAAACAACTGGGGTCAAAACTCCTCACTCAAAAGACCAAAGTCATGCTTTACAAAACGCTCATACTGCCAGTCTTGCCGGCAGTGCTGATTTTGAGTTCTTTCGAAAGAAAAATACTGCGCCGGATATTTGGTCCTGTCTGTGAGGAAGGTGCATGGAGAAGAAGACACAACCGCGAACTCTACGAGCTGTTTAAAGATGTGGATGTAGTCCGGAAGGTAAATATCCGTCGACTGCACTGGCTCGGCCACATCGAGCGCATGGACACCAACGCTCCAGCTAAGAGGGTCTTCGACTCCGAACCTCCTGGTTCGAGAAGAAGAGGAAGACCGGAAACCTTTTTTTTTTTAAAATATATTAAACATTATATACAGGGTGCCCCACGAGTTGTGTGCCAAAAAACTAGGGCGTGTAGGTCTGGTCAATAAAAGAAACAAATCGTATTTGAAGGGGGGGGGGGGGGGTATTCCCCCCGTTTAGGCCGGAGGAGCAATTTTCTAAAAAAAAAATACTTAATTTGGATAAAAAAAATATTAAAAATCAACGGTTACATCCACAATGCCGTGATATACCTTCTTGTAAAGCCAGGAACCTCTTCTTTCATCCTGTTCTCAAACAGAGCTGTTTTAAGGAAAATTTTGACAAAAAAATGAAAATAAAATTTCCCATACGATTTTTTTCTTGTATTGATCAGACCAGACCAGACGAAGGAGAATCCCGTCCACGCATGCCCGATGAATGGAATCTCAGTATCGTTTGCCTGGTCCATAAGAAAGGAGACCCCTATGACTGCGCCAATTACAGAGGGATAGGCCTCCTGAACATCGCATACAAGATCCTCTCTGCCGTACTGTGTAAGCACCTGAAACCGTTCGTGGACAATCTGATAGGTTCCTACCAGTGTGGTTTCAGGCCAGGAAAATCCACGATAGACCAAATATTTACACTACGGCAGATCTTGGAGAAGACCCATGGATTCCAGGTCGACACGCACCATCTTTTCGTCGACTTAAAAGCCGCGTATGACAGTGTTTATAGAGACGAGCTATACAGAGCCATGTCATGTTTTAACATTCCTGCCAAACTCGTCAGACTGTGGAGGATGACTATGGAGAACTCTCGCTGCTCCATTAAGGTTGGTGGTGAACTAACTGAGCCCTTTGATGTTAAAAAAGGTTTTAGACAGGGTGACGCACTGTCATGTGATTTCTTCAACATTATTCTTGAAAAGATCGTGCGGGACTCTGCGGCCAATACAAGAGGTACTATCTACTTCAAGTCCACACAATTGCTTGCCTACGTAGATGACATTGACGTTATTGGACGAACAAAGCGAGATATCAATGAGGCGTTCGCAAGCATTGAAGTAGAAGCGGCGAAAGTGGGTCTAAGGGTAAATGGGGACAAGACCAGATATATGCTGCCATCCAAGAAAGACGCACAACACCGACGTCTTGGTCAGAACGTCACCTACGGCAGCTATATTTTTGAAGTAGTCAAAGACTTCGTCTACCTTGGCTCGATAGTGACAAGCAGCAATGACACCAGTGCTGAGATAAAACGCAGAATAACTCTTGCCAATAGCTGCTTCTTCGGGCTCAAGAGGTAATTGAGTAGTAGAGCCCTCTCTCGAAAAACTAAGGTTTCCCTCTATAAAGCCTTAATCATCCCTGTCCTCCTCTACGGCGCTGAGACTTGGACGTTATCAAAAGCGGATGAAGAGGCTCTTGGGCGTTTCGAGAGGAAAATCCTGCGTGAAATGTTTGGTCTCGTTTGTGTTAACGGAGAGTGGAGGAGGAGATTCAACCAGGAACTGTACGGGCTGTACAGCGACATCGGCCTAGTTAGACGTTTTCGGATCCAACGTCTAAGATGGCTGGGCCATGTAGAGCGAATGGACATCAACGCTCCGGCCCGAAGAGTCTTCGACTCCAACTACGAGGGACGACGCAGCAGAGGACGACCGCATTTAAGACGGCGGGCACAGGTGGAAAGGGACCACAACCAACTGGGCGTGCGGCACTGGAAGCGGCTGGCCAAAGATCCCACCGGCTGGAGAGGCTTGTTGGTTGAGGCCCTAGTTCACCCCGAACTGTAGCGCCACCAAAGTAAGTAAGTAAGGTGTCTGTCTGGAGTACAATGGACCAGTATTTGCGTCTGAGTGCTCCAACGGATAGCAGAAGCATTCAACAAAAAAAAAAAAAAAAAGCAAAACAAAAATAGTAGGTTTTCCACTATTCTGTTGGCAAGAAGTTATTACAGGAGAAACACACATTCATTTGGAGATGTCGGAAGTGAACTGTTGGAAGTGGAAGTGAGTGACCAAAGGTGTTCTCTTATGTTATGCAGCAAACAAGCAGATGGCATATGGCTGTTCGGTACGTTTGAATCTTCGAGAACATGATAGATGGCGCCCTGGCGCAGTGGTTAGTGTGTTCAACTCTGATGCAGGATGAGTGAGTTTGGATCGCGATATCACCCAACTCAGGCCGTTCAGAATCGGCCTGAAACTGTAAGTCCGTTGTGAAAAATAAATCGCACATAACATGGGGGAATGAGAGAACCTGGGCTCTGGTCCCTCATGGGCTGTAACGCCACCAAAGAAGAATGGTTATAGCTTAAAAAATTAGACATTTAAAGTATATTGTTCACTTCGCGGCACCATCATCTTTTGTGTGTTCCTAAATGTGATTAACCAACGCCAATCGCAAACCCTATCAGATCGTAAGTATGCAACCACACATGTGTTGATCTCGAATTAATCTGGTTATCTTTTCTCGAAATATTCGAGGCAAAAACCACCTTACAGCGCAGAAGTAATTACATTTATTTGCAAACTTTTTGAGTTCTTTATTAAGTAACAACATGTGAAATGAAATTGCTAATGTCAATATTCATTCTAGAAATATGGTTGACAAAAAACAGGCACCCATATACGAACGGATATATACAACCGTCCCGTGCAACGAAATGGGAACTTGGAAAAAATGATGTTGAGTCAGGAAGTCCTCGAAGTCCATTCGTTATTTCTTAATTAAATTCTGATCAATTCGCAGGTAGTGACACTTTTGTATTTAATCAGGATTTTGGAAAAAAAAAAAATGGTTACGACTTCTGGTCATCCAAAAGTAATTACTATGGTATAAACTGTTGAAATAAAAGTTGACATTTGAACTGAAGTATGATTGATTAGCTTCGATAGGAATTTCCACAATATTTTTAATACAAACTCAATTACTGATGAAAACTCTACGCTTCTATATGTGGAGGATTACGCTGGCGGCATGCAAATAAAGGCAACGTTTTAAATCTAACGAAATGCTCTGTAAAAAAACATGCGGGCTTCATCTATGGATATTGACAAAAAAAAAATAGGCTTTCCCGTGACCCAGATACTGAGTCCATGGTTTTTTATCACATGATAGCGGTGATGCACCTAGGTATATTGGGTAGCAATAATCAGAGTCTGCACGAATGTGTGTTTGAAAGGTGACAAGGCAATCCTGACTGTTTGGTGGAATTGGAAGGAAATTGTCCATTATGAGCTGCTGCAATCTGGCGAAATGATAAATTTAGCCCCCTACTGTGCAAAACTTGACATTTTGTACGAACCAATCGAGAAAAAGCGACTCGAATTGGCCAAGAGCATTGAAGTGGCGCTCTGTCATGATAATGCCGGTCACTCATAATTTTGATGTCTTGAAACAAACCGAAAGGAGTATGTACGAGTATGTACGTGATTAAAATGATTATTGATAAATCTAATTGTTTTTACAACAATTTATGAAAAGAGCAAACGCGATGACTTTATAACACCTCCTACATACATATGCATATGTATATCGACCTAATGGTACCTGTGTATGCTGCAATTCCTGAAAAATATTTGTGTTCTATTTATTGGTTGTCCACCAGGTATCAAGGAAATTCAGTCCACACCCAGATATTCTTTCTTTGGTGGCGTTACAGCCCATGAAAGACCAGAGCCAAGCTTCTCTCAATCACCCATGTTGTGTGTGATTCATTTTTCACACAGGTGAAAGGGACTTACAATTTAATGCCGATTCTGAGTGCCGTGAGTCGAAAAGCTTTTTCATGGCAAGTTTACTACGGGGGGTTTTGCCAGTACGAAATAAGCATTCGATGGCTTTAGTGTTATCGGGATCCGAACTCGCTCATCGCGCGCCAGAGTCCAATACACTAACCACTGCGCCACGGCGCCCTCACACCCAGATATTGGAAACACGTTATTTCTCTTGAGTTTTAGTTAATTTTCATATTCAGTTCAAGGATTGTTTCACTAGGTGGTCAATATATATAAAAAAAAACAGTCTTAGTCTTAGATGAAAGAACATTTCATCTGTCCTTTTCTGTTCATATTCTGAATTTGATTGAAATTTTTCTTCTTTGATAGCGTTACAGCCCATGAAGGACCAGAACCAAGCTTCTCTCAATCACCCATGTTGTGTGGGATTTATTTTTCACATAGATGAAAGGGACCTACAGTCTAATGCCGATTCCGAACGGCATAAGTCGAGAAGCTTGTTTAATTGAAATTACTGCTAAATTTAATTTCATTTTTGGCATTTATAAACATTTAAAATATTTAAGTGAATTCAAGCAAAAAGAGGGGTGTTATTAGTTTGTGGTGTCTGTGTGTCTGTCTGTGGCATCGTAACTCCTGAATGAATCGACCGATTATGATGCCATTTTGATTTTTTTTAGAAAGCTAGCATGATCGAAATTTGTGATGATCTGTTCAGGTGTTTCAAGGTCATTCTTTCTTTATGTAGCTGCGGTAGGATTCTTAGACGAATAATGGGTAGTGTATCGGTTCTCGTCCGATCACCGCAATCAACCAGCATCGGGTGCGGTCAGTACTTAGATGGGGTACCGCTTGGGAACACCGCGTGTTGTCCATTTTTTTTGCCTGTTTTTTAGTTATTTAATTTCCAACAGAAAAACAGCTGCACCAATTTTGCTGAAAACTTATTCAGTACTAAGTAGTTACGCGTGGAATGAACCCAATCCTATGTCAATACCATTTTTGGAAATTCCGAAACGCACGTACGCACATACACACACATACGTCTCTATAAAATCCTTGGATTTGCATTCTGGTGACCTTGAAACGTGGAGATATGTCAAAATTTGGAATTCGCAAAATCGGCCCCATTACAATAACATCCCACTGGGAAGTTAAAAATAGCTGAAAGGGTTTTTGAATAAAAAGTGAACTGTAGAACTGAAAATTGTTAAGTAAATGAACAATAAAAGTGAAAGGAAAGTTGCAAGTTCGATGTCAGTATTTTTTTCAAACAAAATGTTGCCTATAGGCAACAAATTGGCCAATTTTGACTGGGATGATTCTGCTAATGAAAGTGAAGGTGAAAATGGGGAAGAAGATGAGTTGTTTGAAAATATGATGACATGAAAAACATAACTTGTATAAAAACCAAGTCTCGCAACTCAGATCTTCTATCGAAAAAATTTGTAAGATCCATGTATTACCAAGTCTGTTAATTTATTCAGTCCCTACTTAAGGGACCTTCTGCCTTGATTTATTACGAAATTAGCTAACCTAGCAACATCTTATAGTGACCATACCAATATCAAAATCCTTTATGTTTTGAGTAAATAGATTGACCTGGCCATCGCATGAAAACACGTTATATCTCACCAGTAATACATATCATATTAAATTAGATTATTTAGTGCGATTTCCAAGTCAACTGAACCGAAATTGCAAATTATTTCAGTTTTTCCTTGATTTATACACTTAACACTAGTTGTATTCCAAATTTGAAGCTTCTACGTCTGCTAGAAGTGCCTTAGACTTTAGATGATCGGTCAGTCAGTCAGTGAGTCAGTCAGTGAGTGACAAAAATTACTGCCGTGCCCCCAGATAGAGAGAACGTTACATAATGTGGGTGGAAGTGGCGAAGAGATTCGTTCGATTGAGAAGCTTGCTGGGGACGTCACAGAACCTAGTAATGAAACACAGAATGAGGAAACAATGCAGGAGGTAGTTGAAAAAATTGACTTATGTATTTAGTTTAATATGGATAAGTACCGGGGTGAATGAGGGCGATACATTTTGGAAAAACGAAGTCATTTCCATCTTTAGTAAGCCCAAGGAGGCGCAGTGGCGCAGTGGTTAGTGTGTTGGACTCTGGCGCACGATGAGCGAGTTCGGATCCCGATAATGCCAATGCCATCGAATGTTTATTTTGCGACGTTTCTCCTCGGTGGGGTATTGGCAAAACCCCCCGTAGTAAACTTGCCATGAAAAAGCTTACCGACCCACGCCGTTCGGCATTAAACTGTAGCTCCCTTTCACCTGTGTGAAAAATAAATCCCAGACAACACGGTTGATTGAGAGAAGCTTGGCTCTGGTCCTTCATGGGCTGTAAAGCTACCAAAGAGGAAGAAGAAGAAGTAAGCCGAAAGAACCGTAAGCTTTTTCGACGATGAAATTATTCAAAAAATCAGTGATGAACGAACAGCTTTGCTTTGCCAACGAATGGCGTAGAATTTAAATGTGAGCCTTATGAAATAAAGAGATTCGTCGGTGTATTACTGTACTTGGGTTCAGTGAAAATACCACAGATAAAAATCGCATGGGTGCAAAAATTCAGGCTTCTAGCGATAGCACAATCATTTTCCAGAAATCGGTTTGACAAGATAAGGCAGTGTGACCATATAAGATATAATGCTGAACAACCCCATAAAGGACATGCTAATTATGACAATTTGCTCAACGTTCGTCCATTGCTAACAAAATTGAAAAAAGAATTTATCTAATACCCCAAGAGGAATACCAAAGTTCGATATTTCAAAATGTTCACAACAGCTGGTGTTTCGGGAGTTATGTACCATTTTACTCTATACAACCTGCCCATCTTATGGGTAAGAAATATCCTCGGACATTGTTCTTTATTTGTCGGCGAACATTCCAAGTAATCGAAATTTTAAATTATTCTTTGACAACTGGTTCACCTCGGTCAGTCTTATGATTGCTTTGAAGGAATCTTAGCTGTCGGAACAATTAGAGCGAATCGGATAAGAAATTGTGAACCGAAAACTGGATGGGAACTGCAGAAGAACGGCCGAGGATCAAGTTACTTCAAATTTCAAATGCACACAATTTGATTGTTTGTCGGTGGTATGATAACAAGATTGTACAGCTTCTTTAAAACTATATAGGTAAGAACCCGATGAGTGAATGTAAGTGATGGTGCCGAAAAGAGAAAAAGTATGTATCGATCCCTCGTCATGGTATAGTTGAATGTTATAGTAGACATATGGGAGGAGTTGACCTTGCAGACATGTCACTAGAGCTGTACAAAATCAACCACCGATCAAATAAGTGGTACATGCGTATTATTTACTGTTGCATAAGCTCTGCAGTAGTCAACAGCTGGCTTTTGTACCACAGAGACCTAAAACATTTGAGCGCAGAGAAAAAGGATATGTCACTACTTGATTTTCAACTGAACATGCCAATGGATTACTGAACGCAACGAATTTAACCATCATACCACGCAAACGGGGCTGCCCACACTTACATACATCACCTGGAAATGAAGAACGCTTTGCTATCGAATCCATCATCAATAGCTCCATCATCCCCAGGTCTATCATCATCAGGTCTATCATCTAACGACCTAGCTTCTACAAGCTCTCGTAAGAGAGATTATTGTGCAGAACCTGAAAAAAGTAAGTATTGACCAAACTAGCCATTGGGTACAATGGGGTTCAAAGGGATGATACAGGATGTGTCAAACTGGCCTTCCACGCTCAAAGTGCAGCAAATGCAAAGTATGTTTGTGTTGCAATCCGCAAAAAAATGGCTTTGTGTCGTATCATATTTAAATTCAATTAAAACATCTAAATAAAAAAATAATAAATTTATTTACATATGTGTCTTAAATTTACTGTTGCCCAATGTTGCCTAAAGGAGAGATTCTATATTTCCGGAACCATGATAGATAGGACTTCGAAACTTATATCAGTTCATATTTAGATGTATATTGACACAAATATGTCGACAAAAAATTGTTTGCCCTGGCCAAAAAAATTCGGGCATGAAAGGGATAAATATGATCTCCCTACCAAAAGCACTGGGGATTTGGTGTTCTCTGAAAAGCTTGAATTAAATTTCTGTAAGATTGATGTGTGTGCAATAGAAATTTTATTCCACCTCCACACACCGCATTCATTATGTCCCGTGATAGATATGCAAAGTTAATTAATTCAAATAAGTAGCTTAGTTTCGATCGAGGACAACGAACATTGCCTTCCAGTCATTTTTAGGGTTCCGTACCCAAAGGTAAAACGGAACCCTATTACTAAGACTTCGCTGTCCGTCCGTCCGTCTGTCACCAGGCTGTATCTCATGCACCGTGATAGTTTGACAATTGCAATTTTCACAGGTGATGTATTTCTTTTGCCGCTACCACGACAAAATGAATATTTAAGGGGGGCTCCCATACAACAGACATGATTTTCATCCGAAAAATCCCCTTGGTCACATACTGAGCTAAGGTTAGTCGACAATATCCCACAACCAGTGGCAAACTTCCCAGTTTTGATCTCTTTTGTGTCTTTGATGTATTAATCCTAGCTGCAAACCTTTTTCCCATATTTCCCATTATTGTTAATCACCTTTTCACATCGCTGCTGTCAAGTAAGATAATTGATTTGAATTCAATGGACACTTTGATGATCAACTATATCTCATCATGAAGATTTTTGATTATCGAAGTAATATGCCTATAACCTGCCTGCAACCAAGATCTGTCATCATACAAAAAATGTGATTTAATGTGATGACTGATGAGGTAACATACATAGTCTCTTTCATATTAATATATACAGATGGTACGGAACCCTTTGTGGGCGAATCCGACCCGCACTTGGCCGGTTTTTTTTTTTTTGTTTTTTTCAGGCATCATTGTATCTCCAATATTCTATCGTCGCAGTTCCTAGTAATATTGCTCGATTATATCAACTTGAATGGACTGCTGTCACAGATGTTCTGTCATGTAGTATATATATTCATCCAATATACGTACACAGAATTATGTGTTTCGCATTAATAACCCAACGGAAATCATCGTACACTAGTCCTTCTTAAATATCATATTTGTGATGACCAAATAAAAGATCAATCATACGATGCGGTAATTGCCTATTTATGTTCGCCTTGTTTGCTACTTATTACGGCATGCTTTGTACACCAATTTCGATGTAGTAATCAATTAGATCTACATCGACATGTACCATTATCTGATATGCTTCCATCAAGACGGAGACACATTATACTAATAGCCATACAGGTCACAGACCTATCCATTTTTAGACTTATCATAAACAGTTTCCTGTCCAACCGTACAACCTCGTAGAGCCTTGCCTCGTTCTCTAAATAAAATTTAAGCATAATTGTTCGCATTTCTTATCACGAAACATTGCAAACGGGTGGTAAAGCCACTTTAAGATTCTCCAGCCGCCGTCGCTAAGAAAACTGACCGAGATACTGCAAAGTAGAGAAGTAAATCAACAGCAAAACCAAAACAAAACAACTTAAAGCCGCAATCATTCTCAATTATGCTGCTCTAATAACAAAGCGTCCTGTATCTGATTCCCCTGAGTTTCCTTCTTTCTTCAAATTCCTGCAAATAAAATAAAAGTTTCAATTTTTCGTATTTATTTAAGAACTTGAGTGGCTTTTTAATTCAAGTTTCCAACTTTTTAATTAGGTTATGATTAAAATTGGTCATGGAATTTTGTTTTGCTTAAAACAAATTTGAAAACAAATCCGACGGAATGTTTATTGCAACATTGAGTACGTACGACACGATGTAATGAGTTTATTTACATGACGAGGAGAGTTACTTACTTACTTTGATGGCGCTACAGTTCGAGGTGAATCAGGGCCTCAACCAACAACAGTGCCGCACGCTCAGTTGGCTGAGGTCCCTTTCCACCTGTGCGCGCCACCTTAAATGCGGTCGTCCTCTGCTGTGTCGTCCCTCGGGGTTGGAGTCGAAGACTCTTGGAGCCGGAACGTTGATATCCATTCGATCTACATGGCCTAGCCATCTTTGACGTTGGATTCAAAGACGTCTAACTAAGGCGATGTCGCTGTACAGTACGTACAGTTTTTGGCTGAATCTCCTCCTCCACTTTCCGTTTACATAAACGGGACATAAGATTGCACGCAGAATTTTCCTCTCGAAACGCCCAAGAGCTTCTTCATCCGCTTTTGATAATGTCCAGGCCTCAGCGACGTAGAAGAGTACCGGGATGATAAAGGTTTTGTATAGGGATACCTTCGTTTTTCGAGAGAGGGTTCTACTACTCAAATGCCTCTTGAGCCCGAAGAAGCAGCGGTTGGCAAGAGTTATTCTGGTGGTGTCGTTGCTGCTTGTCACTATCAATGGGGACGAAGTCCTCGACCTCTTCAAAAATATAGCTGCCGAAGGTGACGTTCTGATCAAGACATCGGTGTTGCGCGTCTTTCTTGGATGACAGCATATATTTGGTCTTGTCCCCATTTACCCTTAAACCCACTTTAGCCGCTTCTGCTTCAATGCCTGCGAACGCCTCATTGAAGTCTCGCTTTGTCCATCCAATAACGTCAATGTCATCTGCGTAGGCAGGCAATTGTGTGGACTTGAAGTAGATTGTACCTCTTGTAACAACACAGTCCCGCGCGATATTTTCCAGAATAATGTTAAAGAAATCACATGACAGTGCGTCACCCATTCTAAAACCTTTTTTAACATCAAAGGGGTCGGTTGGTTCACCTCCGACCTTAATGGCGCAACGAGAGTTCTCCATAGTCATCCTGCACAGTCCGACGAGTTTGACAGGAATGTTAAAACATGACATGGCTCAGTATAGCTCGTCTCTATAAGCACTGTCATACGCGGCTTTAAAATTGACAAAAAGATGGTGCGTGTCGACCTGGAATTCATGGGTTTTCTCCAAGATCTGTGTATGTATGTATGTATGTTGGCGTTACAGTCCATAAAGAACCTGAGCCGAGCTTCTCTCAATCACCCATGTTGTGTGTGATTTCATTTTCCCATAGGTGAAAGGGACCTACAGTGTATTGCCGGCTCCGAACGGCGAATTTCGAGAAGCTTTTAATGACAATTTTACTACAGGGGGTTTTGTCAGAACCCCGCTGAGGAGAAACACCGTAAAAAACACGTTCGATGACATGGCTGTGTCGGGATTCGATCCCGTGTCATCGGCGTCTGAGGCCAACATACTACCCACTGCGTCACGGTCTCCAAGATCTGCCGTAGTGTAAATATTTCGTATATCGTGGATTTTCCTGGCCTGAAACCACACTGGTAGGAACCTATCAGATTGTCCATGAACGGTTTCAGGCGCTTACACAGTACGGCAGTGAGGGTCTTATACGCAATGTTCGTAAAGGAATGTTGTTCCTCTTCTTAACGGGCGCTACAGTCCTGTGTAAATCTGGGCCTCAACGAACAAGCTTCTCCAGCTGGTACGGTCTTTTGCCGGCTGTTTCGAGCGACAAACTCCCAGTTGGTTAAGGTCCCCTTTCACCTGGTTTTCGCCACCTTAGATTCGGTCGTCCTCTTCTGCATCGTCCCTCGAGATTGGACTCGAAGACTCTTCGGGCTGGAGCTGTGTTATCCATCCGCTCTACATGGCCTAGCCATCTTAAACATTGGATTCGAGGACACCGTACTAGGCCGATGTCGCTTTACAGCCCGTAAAGTTCGTCGTTGTGTCTTTTCCTCCACTCTCCGTTTATGCAAAGCATACACATGTTGATCGCAACATTTTCCTCCCGAAACGACCAAGGACTTCCGCAGATTTCAAATAGATCGTTTGGTATGATCTTTTCAAGTACGATGTTGAAAAAATGTACATGATAGCACGTCACCATGCTTAAATCCGTCTTTGACATCGAAGGTCTCCGTTAATTCGCTACCGACCTTAATGGAGCAGCGATCCCTCTCCATTGTCATCCTGTATAATTTGGCGAGACTGGCAGGAACGTTGAAACTAGACATGGCTCCGTGTAACTCGTCCCTATGCACACTGACATACGCGGCTTTGAAATCGACGAAAAGCTGATGGGTGTCGATTTGGTATTATTGGGTCTTCTCCAGGATCTGCCACAGTGTGAATATTTGGTATATTGTGGATTTATCCGGCCTGAAACCACACTGATCAGAACCTACCAGATTAACCACAAAGAGTTTCAAGCGCTCACACAGTATGGCAGCGAAATCTTATATGCAATGTTAAAGAGACTCATTCCCCTGTAGTTGGCGTAGTTATAGGGGTATCACAGGAGTTCACAGGAAAACTCGGCAATGGATGCTTTGATTTCTTTCGTCGGGAAGCTTTCCTCCGGTGATATTTTATAGACGAGCCCTACCAGCTCATCTCTAGCCGTTAGAAAAAACCCGGCAGATAGGCCGTCTGCGTCCGCCGCCTTATAAGTCTTTAGCTTCGGAATGATCAGCTTAATTTCATCTGGGTCGGGTGGACGATATTCTCCTGCATCTACGTCCGTTGCGAATGGATCATTCTACCTGCAGCGGTATTAGATCTTTCATCACGGTTAAACAGTCTACAGAGGTGTTCATTCCATATTCTCAGCATCGACTGTGATTCTACCACAAGTTGTCCGTCTTCATCCTTTGAGGCTTCCGCTTTGGCTTTATAGCCCTGGCATGTTCGTTTCACATTTTTTGTAAAACTTGCGAGCATTCCTCCTGTGATAGCATCTCTCCAACTCCTCGATCTCACGCTTTTCATGCTGTCTTTTTTTCTTCCTTAAAAGCGTGTGTTCCTCTCTCCGTTTCTGCTCGTAATGTTCACGAACGGCTCTCATCCGTCTGTTGTAAGGCTTTGAATGCGGTTTGCTTTGCTACATGGGCTTGCCCGCACTGCTCTTCAAACCAGAGGTTTCTAGTTGGCGGTGGTTCGAAACCCAACACATCAGAAGCAGAGACGCTGCCGCGCTGACAATGCTCCCATGCTATTCTGTGAATTGTGCCCTCAACCTCGGAATTTGCAAGGAGTTGAGAGAAACTCGATCGGCAATGATCCTAGCGGTCTCCCGCGATTGTAGCTTTCCGACGTCAAACTTTCGTTGTGCAGCTTCACTCTGTGGCATCCTTGATGTTCTCATTCGGACCTTGGATACAACAGGGTAGCTTCTCGAAAGGTTCGTACATCTAGAATGATGGAGGAGTGTCTGGCGTCGATCGCAACGTGATCAATCTGATTGATGGTCGACTGATCAGGCGATCAGAATGTTGAGTCGCCAAGAAGTGGTCGACTCAAATATGTCCTCTTTGCCCAGTTTCGCATTAAGATCTCTCAGTGCCATTTTTATATTGAAGCTGGAACGATGGGCATTTGTTCTGTCTAGGAGATCGTAGAAGTCGTCTTTTTCTTCGGTTGGTTACATCAACCTCAAAGCACCAACACTTGACCGAAGAACATCCACCCAATATACCTATTAATTGGTCAGCATGATTCATTTATTTTCACTTCCATTCTTTCGTTGAATGACCTAGAAGGCATTCAACCTCAATACCAAGCAATTGATCATACATATGTATGTAACTGGATATCGAATTCATGTCCACGCTTTTGGTGACTAACCAACAATTAATGCAATCCAAATTTGAAATTAAATAAGTTGAAAAACATTTGCAATGAAGAATCAGATTTCCCATCGAATGTGCAGCCGATTTCTAGGGCATTGAAACATAAGCACTTTGTCATTAAGAATATAGATTGTAATAAGCTATGAGTAAGATATGGAAAATGTTTTAAGTTAGTTTCTAAGTAGACTCAATAAAGTGCGGTTCAAAAATAAAAAGTTGTTTTTTTATACACCGCTCGGAACATTTCCTTAAGTGGCGCAGTCGGTAAACCCTACGGTATAACTATCCAAAGATAGTTACGAGTATAAAAAGTGTAAGCAATTTAGTCTAAAGATAATTGTGAAAAATCATTCGTAGTATCTTAAGATACAAAGTTCGGTAAAGTGTCAACAATTGCATCTAAAGATAATTGTGAAAAAGCATTCGTAGTATCTTAAGATACAAAGTTCGGTAAAGTGTCAACAATTGCATCTAAAGATAATTGTGAAAAAGCATTCGTAGTATCTTAAGATACAAAGTTCAGTAAAGTGTCAACAATTGCACCCAAGGATAATCGTGAAAAATATTTTGTGGTATCTGAAGATACACAGTTCAGAAAAGTGTCAGTAATTGTATCTAAAGACAACCGTGAAAAATCATTTGAAGTATCTAAAGATAAATACATAGTTTAGAGAAGTGGTAGCAAAATTATCTAAACATAATCGTGAAAAATCATATGAGGATACATATATACATAACTCGAAAAAGTGTTAATAATCTAATATTACTAAATAAAGTGTTAATAGCATCCTAAGATAAATAGTTTCTTAAAAGCGCTAACAATTAGTGAAACAATAAGTGCGAAAGTGACTCAAGTCAAGAAAAGATAAGTGAAGCAATTAAATAAAAGTGCTCCATAGTTGGCATAGTGTATCTAAAGACTAAGCAAACTAATTAATGCCAAAAGACAAACAAACAAACAAAGACAGAACCCCCAAATTTATTGTACCGTATACAATATTAAAAAACGAAAAAATGCAAGCAATAAGTGGTGAATCTACGGCGCATCAGCCAACATCAAGCGGCACCGCCACAACACAACAGGAATCGCAGTACACCATAACTGCGACGGAACTAATGAAAGAAGCTTCAAGAATCAAGGAATTCTATGGGAATAGAGAATACGACTTGTCATCTTTCATAAGGGAGGTGGAGTTAATTCTTCCACTATTCAACAACGATCCGGCTTTAAAAAACTTTGTATTCCAACGATACATTCGAAACAAGATCCAGGGAGCAGCCCTCCAAGTCATCCGTACATTGGGACCAGCACCATCATGGGAACAAATAAAGGACGAACTCATCAAGAACTTCGGCATCAAGGAATCATATCACCATTTATATCACCAAGCCATCAACTTGAAAAACACTAAAGTAAGCGAATATTTTTATAATTTAAGAAATATATTAGATAAACTTAATACAAAATACGAATTTGATAAAACAAAACCAGTGGAATTCTCGCCAGAATCAAACGAATCCATTATTTTAAAAACCTTTTTAAATGGTATTAATCCAAATTTATCAAGTATCATATATATTAGGAACATTAAAAACCTAAGGGAGGCATACTACGTATTACAAGAGACAGGTATTATTTGGCATTACGATAAACAACCGAGTAGTTATGGCAGGTATAATAGTAGGCAGCCAATAAAGCAAAACTCCCAGCATAGGGACGAACATCCAAAACAATACCATAGCTATGAGGGAAATCAGTTAGGACACAATACGAGTTCAGGACAGTATAGACAGAACCGTTACTCAGACCACAATAATTCCACAACAGAACGAACAAACCAAGGGCAACCAAGGTTCAGTTCAAACTCAGGGCAATTACGACAAAACACGTACAGTACAAACTCAAGACAACCTAGGCAACAGTGGGGTAACAACCACGAGTATTCTAGACAAACCAGACAAAACCGCTCTGAACCTATGGAAGTCGACCACATTGACAATACAGTTCAGGAAGAGGTAAATTTTCACTCACAAGGCCGAAAACAAATTTACCGATAGTCGAGTTGACCATCGGTAGCGACAAAATAAGATGTCTCATAGACACAGGCTCAACAACAACTCTTTTAAACTTACACAAACTACCCCAATACAAACGACAAAAACTTCAGAACCCTATAACTTTTAACACGCTTAGCGGACAAACTTTAATCAGTGAAGAAATTATAACGCCTTTGCCAGTAGAATTTAATGAAGATAATCTCATGAGCTGGAAGCTCACCGTATTTACAAATAAGCAATTTGATGCTTTAATAGGACAGAATCTGCTAAAACCTATGCAGGCAACTGTCAACTTAGAAGAAGATTACTTAGAAATACATGGTATAAGAACGAAGTTTATAAATTCTTGTCCCTACAGTTACGATGAAATTCATCTGCTGGAAGAATCTAAATTAGACCAAAACACGTTAGCAAAACTTATTCGCGAAGATATGAATCAGGAAGAAAAAAATAAATTAAGGACATTATTGACCAAGAATAAGGATTTATTCTTCCAAGAAGGGGAAAGACTGACACATACTCACGAAATACAACACGAAATTGTCACAACAACAGACAAACCGGTATATTCAAAAATTTACAGATACCCTCAAATACATGAAGAAGAAATAAACAGACAAATGAAAGAAATGCTAGAGCAAGGCATAATAAAAGAAAGTAATTCCCCATATAATTCGCCACTCTGGATTGTCCCAAAGAAAACAGACAATTCCGGCAAGAAAAAGTGGAGAATCGTCATAGATTACAGAGCTTTGAATGAAATAACAGTAAGTGACAAATTCCCCATACCCAATATCGAAAACATACTAGAGAAACTCGGCAGGGCTCAGTACTTTACAACGTTAGACCTTGCTAAGGGGTTTCACCAAATCATGATTAAGGAAAGTGACACAAGGAAAACGGCATTTTCAACACCATTAGGCCATTATGAGTTCACAAGGATGCCATTTGGACTTAAGAATGCGCCGGCAACCTTCCAAAGGCTCATTAACTCAGTACTTAGGGAACTTATCAACCAAATATGCGTAGTATATTTGGATGATATACTGATATTCAGCACAAACATAGACGAACATATAAATAGCATTCAAAAGGTCTTCGATAGATTGAAAAAATACAATCTTAAAATCCAGATAGACAAATGCAACTTTTTGACAAGAACTACAGAATATTTAGGCCATATACTAACAACAGAGGGAGTAAAACCAAACGCAGATAAAATCAAGAATATTCAAAAACTCAAGTTACCCGAAACCGCCAAGCAGATAAAATCTTTTCTAGGACTAACAGGCTACTACAGAAAGTTTGTTAAGGACTATGCAAAGGTAGCGCAAGGCATGACAAAATATCTTAAAAAGAACACAAGAATCAACAAAAAAGATCAACAATATATTGAGGCGTTTGAGAAATTGAAGAAATTACTTATCGACACACCAATCCTAAAGTACCCCGACTTTAGCAAGAGATTCCAACTAGCTACAGATGCAAGTGATTTAGCCATCGGAGCAGTACTCACTCAGAACGGTCACCCTATTAGTTATGCTAGCAGGACCTTAAACGACCACGAAAAAAAAAATACTCAACAACCGAAAAAGAACTACTAGCGATTATCTGGGCCGTCAATTATTTTAGACCATACGTATACGGCAGACAATTTGACCTCTTGACGGACCACCAGCCACTTGTGTGGTTACAATCAAAAAACAAAGGCAAAGATATTAATCCCAGATTACAGCGTTGGCTTCTCAAATTAGGAGAATACGATTTTAAAATCAACTACATTAAGGGTAAAGAAAACAACGTTGCAGACTTCCTGAGCAGAATTAACTCCGAAACAGGAGAAATTAACATAATAGATTCTTCTTCTCAAGAAGATGATAATTTAAGCACAAACGCTACTATACATTCCCAGGAAGAAGAGCAGAATGACCATTTCCCCATATTAGATACGGTCGTAAATCGTTTTTTCACCCAAATAATACTAACTAATACAAAAACTAAAGAAATCGAGATTATCGATAGAAAACGTAAAATATATATTAGCTGTAATGACATTGAAAGCAATTTTATGACCGACATTTTCCGCAGATTCTTAAAAACAGGTAAAGTAGGTATTTATTCAGAAATATCAGAACACGATTACAATAAGGTTCAACAGAAATTAATAGAACTATTCAACAAAAGCATTACCTTTTATAAGTGTACCTATCACGCTAAAGATATACGGACGGAGGAAGAAGCTTTTAGGGTTATAGCGAAATATCACAAAACTGAAACAGGGCACGGAGGTATAAATGAAAACTACGAAGGCTTAAAGAAGATAATCTATTTCAAAAATTTAAAAGAACTTATCCAAAGATACATAAACAATTGTGACGTATGCTGCAGAGCAAAGTATGACAGGAAACCATTGAAACCAAAATTTAGCATTACCCAAACCCCAAGTGATATCAATCAAATAATACACTTAGACATATACACAAATAAGAAGAATAACTTCATAACATTTATTGACAGATTTTCGAAATACTCAGTAGCTCTACATCTAGAGGATAGGAATAGCGTAACAATTATAGAAAAACTAAGGTTATACTTTTCCATAAAAGGAAAGCCAGACCGAATAATACTCGACAATGAATTTAATTCTGTTAATATAAAGGAGTTCTTAGGACGAGAAAACATAGAATACCATTTTACCAAACCAAACAATCATACTGGAAACTCAGACATAGAGAGATTCCACAGTACAATAGGTGAAAAAGTTAGGATACTAGAAGTAGAAGCACCTGATTTGTCAACTAAGGAAAAGATTTTCAAAAGCATTGAGTGGTACAATAAGTCAATTCACTCTTCAGTAAAGGAAAGACCAATAGACATAGAAGGAGGTAAGGTAAATAAGAATAAAGTTTACAATCTACTTAGAGAAAAGAAAGAGCGAATAATTAATAGGCTTAATGAAAACAGGGAAGACTACCATCAAAACCAAAGCGAAGGTTATGTAAAGAATTACAGAGCACTCAGACATAAGTACGAACCTAAATACAGAAGATCAGATTTAGCTAACATACACCCCCTTAATATTAAACGACCTACCAAATTTTCAGGCCAAATGGACACTAACGATTTAATACTGACGCTAACGTCTCCAGTAACAGGAATTATGACAATCGAGAAGATAGACAATAATGACGGTTTTACAGCAGTGAGACTAGAAGACGTACAATTGATTAAAGACTATTACACAATTCTTCATCTAATAGAACCAGCTTACATAGAGTCAATAATTGAAGCTCTTAACAGTACTATAACATTAGGAGATCCAATAGGGAGTAAACATTTGTTGTATCATGAACTTTACACAATAAAGACAAAGGTATCGACACTACTACCCCACAGACACAGAAGAGGTCTAATAAATTTCATAGGGACAGGTCTAAAATGGCTTTAAGGGACAATGGACGATAACGATAGGACAGAAATTGCAGAACATTTACGAATTATTGATGAAAACAACCATATGGCTATTGAAAATCTTAACAAAAACATCGAAATCAATGACCATTTTAACAGAACCTTTACCCAATTAAAAAACTCAATTGAAATAGACAGAAAGAAAATTTTAAGTATCATTAACAATGTGAAAGGTAGCAATGCAGAACTTAAGCAACACCTTGTATATTTAGAAATACTTCTAAAACTAAAGATCTTAGGAGATAATGTAGAACATATACAAAACAACTTAGCTTCAGCTAGGCTAAATATTATGAGTAGCAATATTTTAACAAACGAAGAAATTATAAGGTACAATATTGATTTATATAAACTGCAAAATATTAAGTTAAGCACAGCTAAATATAAAGACGATAAGATAATTTTTGTAATACAAGTACCCAAAAACATAATGTCAGCAAAACGGTCTTTACTTTTCCCCGTTGCAAATATTAATTCAGAGGAACTTGTCTTTGAAAGTCAAGAAATTATTGAAATCAATAAAACCACATACGATTACAGAAATAATCCCAACATGAACAGCCTAAAAGAAACGAAACTTTGCATCTATCAAAATAATTGTAGTAAAAGAAAAAATAACGAAACGAAAATAATAGAATTAAAGTCAGGTCTTATATTTTTGAAGAATAGTATCAATACATTAATCACAAGTAAGTGTGATGATAGAAAGTTGAAACTAACCGGAAATTATTTAATATCATTCCACAATTGTGAAATAGAACTTAATGACAAAACATTTTATAACTCCGAAGAATCATTCAAAGAACATTTTGTAATACCTGTTAATTTTAGAATAAACGAAACTAAGACACAGCTCACATTCGATGAAATCATTATTAACCAAATAAAAAATATGGACAGTATAAAGGAACTTAAATTTCATAAGAAAACAAATTTGACCCTTAATCTGATAACGTCGATTGCAATCCTTATAATCATTATAATGGTGATAATGTTGTACACCCACTACAAAAGAAAGTACAAATCTATTGATATTAATGTAATAGCGAAAACCCAGGAGAGTTTTCAATCAAGGGGCGGAGGGGTTACATCAACCTCAAAGCACCAACACTTGACCGAAGAACATCCACCCAATATACCTATTAATTGGTCAGCATGATTCATTTATTTTCACTTCCATTCTTTCGTTGAATGACCTAGAAGGCATTCAACCTCAATACCAAGCAATTGATCATACATATGTATGTAACTGGATATCGAATTCATGTCCACGCTTTTGGTGACTAACCAACAATTAATGCAATCCAAATTTGAAATTAAATAAGTTGAAAAACATTTGCAATGAAGAATCAGATTTCCCATCGAATGTGCAGCCGATTTCTAGGGCATTGAAACATAAGCACTTTGTCATTAAGAATATAGATTGTAATAAGCTATGAGTAAGATATGGAAAATGTTTTAAGTTAGTTTCTAAGTAGACTCAATAAAGTGCGGTTCAAAAATAAAAAGTTGTTTTTTTATACACCGCTCGGAACATTTCCTTAAGTCGTGAACGCATATTAAGCTTATGATCCCGAATTTAGCTTTGATGGCAATTGTTACGGGCATTCGCTTATATGCCGAAAGGTTAAGACTATTTGTCGGAGTCTTCGTCGAATAACGAATCCGCATTCGAATAAGCGTTGTTTTTTCTCCTTGTAGTAATCCCGTAGTAGATGTCGCAGTTCTTCATCCGTCTCTTGCCATCCATTCCATAGCACATCTTCAATGCGGTTATATCTTCTTTATAGCAGTTGAGGGTTAACCCCAATTGATTGTCTGCATCCGGTCTGCTAAGGGAGATCACATTCTAGATAAGCAAGGAACAAGATACCGCAAGAGTCGTCGAATGTTTGGTTAAGTCATTGAAGATTGAGAATAATACGTTATGCCGGCTTTTTACGAAGCACATCGTTATGCTACGAGTATTGTTTGCGGTGAATTTGACTTGTGAATATTGGAAAACGAAACCATGTGAAATTGTTAAAATCTGCGGTTTTATAATGTTCATACTAAATACTAAATGTATCTTGAAATTGCTGGGATACTTCTGAGTCATCGTACCAATTTGATGTGATAAGCACCAAGATAATCCTAATTTTTGTCTCAGGAAAGCGAAATGAGTAGTAAAAATAAATGCAAACGACAATTTGCGTTAACTTGGTTCAGGGAAAAAGGGTTTTGTCTAGTAGGTATGAGAATGCTTCCAGTAAAAAAATGTTTCCATCCCTGCTTTGTTATTCATCCACCATATCCCAAGGAGGTGCACTCTGTTTGTTAAATTTTCCGCCCGAATCTTACCACCTATACGTGGATATAACGCTTTTTCAACGCATTATTCCAGAGAACGAGTATTCGCTTCTGTATCCCTAATGGCTTCTGTTTTTTAAGTTTGCATCCAATGTGAAAACAATCCGCTTAAGTGTGACGTGGGTAAAAGCACTTCTTAGCTACGTTTACAAAATTTCTTAAATTACAAGTATTCTCTGCTTTGTGATATATAAATTGCAAGCTACCGACGACGTGTGTGCTTAAGCATATTTGCTCCTCTACTGTTCCATTGTTTCAATTTGAGTCAAAGATGTAACTTAACACCTTATGCGTTGGCGGTAAAGATGACAAATTGGATGGCACATAAAATTGTTTAAGCATCTCTTGGGGCTTGGTTGTCGCCCCACATATTGGGATGTAAGCAAATGATTAATCACCCTCCTAACTTAGAGCAACATTTAACGGGAGAACGAGTGAAAAATGTGCCCGACCGAGCTCGTTATTTTAGTTGTTGCCAGGAAGTTAAGCCCTTCAGGTTTTGTATTCAATTTTAAATTTTATAAATTGTCACGTCATTGTGAAGGCATAACTAGAAGTAGTAATATATGAAGGCATGAGAAGGTACAAAGGCTGGCATGCATGTGCATCACCCGGCCCCTAAGGTCCACCCTAATAGCAGTGCTCAACATGATACTTCACCTTATACCACTCGATATACTTGGCAAGCCAATAGCCACACATACGGCAATAAGACTAAATAGACGAGCTATATCACTGAGCACTCCTCCATCCTGAACAACAGGATAACCATGACAGAAAACCCGGACAACATAGAGCCCACCACAGTCTTTAAGAAGAAATTTAAAATAACATAAAATAGTGTTACATAGCGAAACAAGGAACGACGCTACAATCAATCGTGGCTGTGAGGGTATACCCTTTGTAACCATTAAACATAATCTTATAAGTCTCGCCAGGGCCGAGACGAACCGGAGATGGACTCAGGGACATACCTGCCTCATCACCAGGCAAATCTGGCCCTGGCTGAACAGTCAACGGAGTAGGAGTATTATCTCCCTAAAAAGAACTGACATCCATAAAGTCATGGGTGTCATCACTGGACACTGCCTTATTGGCAGTCACGCGCAAAAATTAGGTATAACTCCGAATGATTTTTGCAGGAGCTGTCTGGACAAGGAGGAGGTCGAATCCATTCATCACCTTTCTGTGCCTGCCCGGCATTCTGCACAATCAGGAAACGATACCTAGGATCTTACTTCCTTAACGATCTGACCGAAGTTCAGCAAGTAGGGATATCTGATCTTCTTAATTTCTTAAGAAGCACAAAATGGTTCCACGAATAGGGGGCTAAGCTAAAAGAAGCTGAGAAAGTATCTCCTCTTCTTTTTTTATACCATAGCGTTTCTGGCCAAAAAAAAATCGATATTTTGGCAATAATTTATTCGTGAAATGGGGAGCAAATATGTACGAACATTTAAAGCAACGAAAACCGATACTTGTATAGCAATTTAAAACCATGTACAATAAAATTTTTACCAGTAATTTACTTTTCAGGGTTCCGTACCCAAAGGGTAAAACGGGACCCTATTACTAAGACTTCGCTGTCCATCCGTCCGTCTGTCACCAGGCTGTATCTCATGAACCGTGATAGCTAGACAGTTGAAATTGTCCCATATGATGTATTTCTGTTGCCGCTATAACAACAAATACTAAAAAAAGGGGGGCCACTTGGTCACATACTGACCTAGGGTTAGTCGACAATATCCCACATCCAGTAGCAGACTTCCCAGCTTTGATCCCTATTTTGCCATCCCTATTGTACATCTTTGATGTACTAAACTTAGCTGCAACCCTTTTTTCTGTAATTACAAACAACCAATAATAAATACTGTTACGAAAATGTGTCCAACTTGTAACTGGGTTCGCACCACCGGATTGAGATAAACTACAATTGTCTACGTTTTATTCGAATTAAGACACACGCTTTACTTATTTCTCCTCAGATCAGCTATCTGAGCCCTTCACCACTTTTGTTTATTGGTACACTTTATTACACAGGCAAACCTCCACCAAAAGCTTTTATTTTCACACTCGTTTATCGACCGAACACACTGTATACCGACTTGCCACGCTCTATTCACTTCCGTAAACTGAATGAATTCCGAGGGCGAGCGTTCGGGCTTATATAGGTCTCGGTCCACCTTCCCGAATGATCGCCATCGGAAGCTCCCCTACGGAAATCTCTAGAATGCTCTGGCATTTAGCATTACGCCGTTGAAAGTTGACATTATTTCAACTTCCGCTTCACCAGAGCATTTGAAATTCGAACTTAAATGTCGGTTTGTGTCTCCGCAACAATCCCTTTTAAACTTTCATGATCCCACTGTGTCACTGCTAAGTTAATCCTTGCTGCAAACCCCTTCGTACAGTTGCTTTTCCCCTCCTTTTCCATCCTGATAGGTTAAGATGTCAAAAGTTGCAACAAATTCAATTATTGTGAAATTAACTTTCGATCATATCGCACAACCAATAAAACACTTCCAAGAATTGATTCCTATTGTGTCCTTGATATATTAATCCTAGCTGCAAACCCTTTTCCCATAATTATTTATGATCATCAAAGTAATATGCCTATTACCTGCCTGCAACTAATATCTGTCATCAATCAAAAAATGTGATTTAATGTGATGACTGAAGAGGTAATATACAACGCCTCTTTCATGTTTATATATACAGATGGTAAGGAACCCTTCGTGCGCGAGTCCGACTCGCACTTGGCCGGTTTTTGTACTAATCGAAGAAAGCGAATATTTTTCATTCATGGTAAAGGCTGATATTCAATAGAAAAGCTTACGTTTCTATCAGCCTATCCTATTAATACCAGCCCAGTTTTTTTCTTTTTTTTAAGAAAGGCTTGCTCGTACGAAGTTTAAGTAAACTGTTTGTTATGATATTACCCAGCCCTTCGGCCTTTTGACTAGACAGTTCAATTTTGTTGTGTCCTTATTTTAATTTTTATCATGTCGTATACACTGTGTTATATTCGATGCAACGACTCACATGCAGCATAATTACTGCGTAGTCAACTTTCGTGAAACCCGTACCTGTGCTGTTTCTGGTACAGAGGACTACACAATACAATATTTGTTTTACGACAAAAGGTAATTTCCCCCGAGGCATGGTGGGTGTCGAACCCGCACGATATCACCAAAGCCTACTTGTTAATTCTTCCATGGAAAGGGACATAGTCTCCATCTGACATACATATGTGCTACTTAATGACATGTTCTTCTTGATTAGATATTTTCTTTTGGTCAATAAATTTCGGTCATGAACAGCAGGATGACCAACCTTAGGCTAATGTTGTTGGGACTCATTTCAGTGTTCAGAGCAAGTTAGCCGGATTTCCTTCAAGAATGTATGAAGCTAGTCTTTAAATCGAGTATGTAATGTTATAGTTACCAAACGTTCTTTCCGTCCTTTGGAATCGACTAAATTCTTTTCCATTACGTTACTTAGTATTTCTTTTATCCATCTATTATAGATATGTATGTACTTCCTCAATAATTATCACAATCATTCTACTCATATAATACAACCTCTCTTGCTCGTGGTTTGCTAGTTTAGATCAGAGGGCATGGGCCCGGGCATACAGGGTAAAGTTGTTGATCGCTCTCAAACTGGCGAAATGCCCGCAACGATCCCTGTTTAAATGATCGGGACAAGTTGACGTAAGGCCTCCTCGCGGCGCCCTATGAATAGTCTCTTCAACAACCGTTGGTAGGAGAACAAACGTATGCAGCGACAAAACCCCGACCAGAATGGCGGTTATGCGGTGGGCTAACAATCCGCCCACGTAAATAACATAAAGTTATGAATGAGCAAGATGCCTCGGATACACGGACGGATACTCGACGACGACAACACACGAAAAAGGAACATGATTTGCGAGTATGCTCCTGGAATGTCAGAACCCTGTACACTCTCGGAGCTGCTCATAAACTAGAAAGAACCCTCACGCAGTACAAGGCGGATATTACTGCGGTCCAGGATATACGCTGGATAGGAAACGGTATGATGAGGAAGAAAAATTGCGACATTTATTACAGCTGTCACAAATGATTGCACTTACCGGGATGCGGATTTGTCATGGGAAAGCGTTTAAGGTCGAAGGTCAACGACTTTAAGCCTATAAGTGATCGCCTGGCTGTGATCAGCATCAGAGGCAGATTTTATAACATCAGCCTTATATGTGCACACGCCCCTACCGACGAGGCTAGAAACTGCGAGGGTAATCTTGTCACCGATCCGCAGGGAATAGTGGATGTATTTTAGCAGCACTTCCAGCAGCTGCTTAACGAGCATGACCAAGAGAGAGTGGTAGAGACCGAGGAAATCCCAACTCCAGCCGCTGAAGTAGTCCTCCCACCCAGTATCGAAGAAGTCGGCACAGCTATTCAGAAGCTGAAGAACAACAAGGCCGCAGGCTCAGATGGCTAGCCATCAGAGCTCTTCAAGGCTGGCGGCGATGTTCTGGTAGGGAGCATGCACCAGATCATCTGCAGAATTTGGGAAGATGAAAGCATGCCCGACGACTGGAATACCAGCTTTATATGCCCCATCCACAAAAAAGGCGATCCTATCTCTTGCAAGAACTATAGAGGTATATCCCTGCTCAATGTCGCATACAAGATCCTGTCCAGCGTATTGTGTGAACGTCTAAGGCCATTTTGCACCGCACCAATCGACAGCTACCAGTGCGGCTACCGGCCCGGCAAATCAACTATAGACCAAATTTTCACACTTCGACAAATTCTGGAAAAGACCAACGAGTTTGGAAACGATACACACCATCTTTTCATCGATTTCAAAGCCGCATACGACAGCATACATCGTGTTTGGTGCGATGGCGGAATTCGGGATCCCGGGAAAAATGGTACAGTTGCGTTGCGCTACGCTAACAAATACGCGATGCACCGTGCAACTCAGTTCTAGGACTTTGGAACCGTTTGAAACATGCACCGGATTTCAGCAAGGAGATGCGGCGTGTTCTCGCCGTGGCATTGTAGAAGCATTCACGGCGATTGAAGATCAGGCAAAACGAGTTGGTCTTAAGGTCAATGAGGACAAAACGAAGTACATACTGTCAAGCAAAAATCAATCCATCGTTCACCACAGCTACAATTTCGAGGTAGTTGTGAAGTTTGTCTTCCTCGAGACAAACGTAAATAGCACCACAGTGGAGATCCGGCATAGAATCGCCCTTGCAACCGCTGCTACTTCGGCTTGTCCAAACAACTGGGGTCAAAACTCCTCACTCGAAAGACCAAAATCATGCTTTACAAAACGCTCATACTGCCAGTCTTGCTCTACGGAGCCGAAAGCTGGACGATAAGCAGGACAGCGGAGCTGATTTTGGGTTCTTTCGAAAGAAAAATTCTGCGCCGGATATTTGGTCCTGTCTGTGAGGAAGGTGACTGGAGAAGAAGACACAACCGCGAACTCTACGAGCTGTACAAAAATGTGGATGTAGTCCAGAAGGTAAAGATCCGTCGACTACACTGGCTCGGCCACATCGAGCGCATGGACATCAACGCTCCAGCTAAGAGGATCTTCAATTCCGAGCCTCTCGGTTCGAGAAGAAGATTACATCCAAGTAATCGCGGATGTAAGACAACGTGGTCTTGATAACCGTCAAGGATGGAAGGCAGCTATAGCTCAGGCTCAGATATCCCATGGATCGCTGGCCTGCTATGTAAGTAAGTAAGTTGTTAGTTTAGATCGCATTACCGAGCCGTAGAGTTTCCTAAGTAAAAGTCAATTGTTAACGTTACAAATCTATTTAATTGAACCAGATGTCATTATTGATGAAAATGATTCGCTATTTTGGCATAAGTTGATGATGCCACAGATTTTTCATGATTTTTTGTGAATTGGGGAACAGATTTAAGTGCTTTTTTTTTACAGATTTGTACTGAAACTAGCTTAGTCAGTAGATACCTGATCAAATAATTTTGTTTAGATCATAGAGTGGCCACATTTAAATCAAGATTAGTACAGCCGGCAATAAGTTACCGTCATTTAATCGATTACTTCAACACAATTACATGTCCACAGGTAATGGTATTTTACTAATTAAGAAAATTAACTGGGGGCATGTTGATTACGATTTCATGTTCCCTTTAGTTTGTCGTATGCACGATAAATTATTATTACTTCAATTATCAATGCATATCTGTTCCCGTGTTCACCTGTTCACACCACGCGTATGTTATTAAACACTACTATCTATCGGGTTGCTCCATGCAGAGGCGTTACAATCTAGACGAGCATGACGTGAATGTGCTAAAATTCGAATGTGAACAATTTACGTACTTTTGGCATATTTTGAACTCATTCTTTATTCTTACTTTATAAGATAAAGTAAAACATTTGATAAAAGAAACCAAAACCGTATAATCTGTAAACAAATCTATTGAATTCTAATTTTATGAGTAGATGCGATAACTCTGACAATCCCTTGTTAATCGAACTTTATTCGAATTAAATACAAATTGTCATATGTTTTTCTATTACTTGTCTTATCTTGTCTTTGGTTAACTTGTTTATTTAACTATGGATAAATCAAATCAATTTATTTATTTATATATTTATTTATTTAATTATTTGTTTATTTATTTATTTATTTAAATTATTTATTTATTGATTTATTTATTTGTTTGTTTATTTATTTCCTTAATTACTTATTTATTATGTATTTATTATATATTTATATTCATATCTATACATTCATTTATTTATTTTTTTTTTTTTTATTTATACAATTATTTATTTATTTATATGTTGCTCTTATACAATTTTGCTTTTTCTTTTTGTTCGTTGTAGCAACAGTTTAATGAATTGTTTATGATCATTATTTTTGTTATTTTTTTCCTTTGTTATTTCAATTTTTACACTTTTAACCAAGCAATCTGTAAATTGTTATATAGATGGTTTTTTTTTCGTTGTTTCCCTCTGAATATTCTTCTAAAAACAAAAAAACTGTTATTAGATTGGCTGTTACTAGCCAAATCCATTATTTCGTGACAACGTCTATTATACGATTTCATGAATGAGGTATAAATATTATACATTCAACAAATACATATAATTTTTTTATTGATTTCAATGTTTTATTTTCATATTACAGTATTATACATGTATTTAATTGAATAAGACAAATTTTATACTCAAACGTTTAAGTGTTCTTTATTTCTAATATTCTATCAACAATAGGTCTATGATATGATTTTATTTGATTTAATTCCACTAAACGACGCCGAATTTTTTTTTATCTGACATGTTGATCATTTTCGCGCGAGCTCACTACTACACATTCGCTAGGCCACGCCTACTCACACGGTTAGTCTACATTTTTCTGCGTTTTTTGCGTTTCGGCATCCCATATTTCAGCGCTAACCGATTTAATAGACGTTGTCACGTCAAAAAAAATGTATATAATTTGCATTTTAAAATTATTTCAGTTGAAAGATATTATATGTATATCACATCTCTGTACGAATTGTAAATTGTGCAATAGCCAACATTGTATTCTCTTAAACGAAAAAAAAAAAAAAAAAAAATCTATTGAATTATCCGTGCAAGTGGTGTGAAAATATTTTCAATTGAGTATAGTGCTGTGTACGTGTGAATTTGGATACATCATGAAATATACTCCCGTCAATTTGTTTTCTTCTTTGATGCCAACATTGTTTTGAACTTCATTCAAACTATTTGAATATCATTTAGGAAAGTTGACTAGATCCTTTGTGGATAAATATCTGAACTATAGGTATCTTGGCATACTATGTTGGCCGAGCATAAGATTTTTTGATGACTTTTGCAGGCCTGTGTGTTACATCTGGGGCACGGCAGTGCCCCTGCCAACTCGAGCAAAAAAGCGGCACGGCCGTACCATCCTTTTCTCGTAACATAATAGGCCATTTTCGACCCCCTATAACTTCGTTGTGGATAAAACTAGAAGTCTGAATTTTCATTAACCAAGCATTGTATAGAGACGGTATATTTCAAATTTCATTCAATTTGAACCAGCGGTTTAAGAATTATAACTAGTCAAAGTTTCTTAATTTTGTCACTCACTGACTGACTCACTGACTGACTGACTGACTGATCATCAAAAGTCTAAGGCACTTCTAGCAGACGTAGAAGCTTCAAATTTGGAACACAACTAGTGTTAAGTGTATAAACCAAGGAAAAACTAAAATGTTTTGCAATCTCGGTTCATTTGACTTGGAAATCGCACTAAATAATCTAATTTAATATAATATGTATTACTTGTGAGATATATTGTGTTTTCATGCGATGGCCAGGTCAATCTATTTACTTAAAACATAAAAGATTTTGATATTGGTATGGTCACTATAAGATGTTGTTAGGTTAGCTAATTACGTAATAAACCAAGGCAGAAGGTCCCTTAAGTAGGGACTGAATAAATTAACTGACTTGGTAATACATGGATCTTACAACTTTTTACGGTTGAAGATCTGAGTTGCGGGACTTGGTTTTTTTACAAGTTATGTTTTTCATGGCATTTAGTATACAGTTTGCTTTTATGAGTACAAAAATGTAAAAACTTGAGTAAAGCCAAAAAGGGTTTTGGTTATAATTCTCGTTATGTATGTAATATGTTGTCATGACTGCCTTGATTCATGAAAGACCGTTGACGACAACACAACTATTCACAAAGAAAATGTTTTTCTTTTCTGAAATTGTTTGCGAACCGTTTGGCTGACTTTACTTACAGCGATCCATGGAGGATCTGAGCCTGAGCTATAGCTGCCTTCCATCCTTGACGGTCCCGGGCACGCTGCTTCCAGTTGTCAAGACCAAGATGTCTTACATCCGCGATTACTTGGTCTTTATGCCGGAGGTTCGGTCTTCCTCTTCTTCTCGAACCAGGAGGCTCGGAGTCGAAGACCCTCTTAGCTGGAGCGTTGATATCCATGCGCTCGATGTGGCCGAGCCAGTGTAGTCGACGGATCCGTGCCTTCCGGACTACATCCACATCTTGGTACAGCTCGTAGAATTCGCGATTGTGTCTTCTTCTCCATTCACCTTCATCACAGACAGGACCATATATCCGGCGCAGAATTTTTTACGAATCAGCCTGAGTCCATGTATGTGCTTTCGCGATAGCGCTTTATAAAGTCCGGCCACTGTTGGTAGCGAATCTATGATCTCGCAGTGTTTCTTCCAAGACATTATCTCGAATTTCCTTAGTTCGAGGTTATATTTCGTTAGAGTAGATCTATAATCAAACTGTTCTTTCGTTTGGCTCTGAGTTGATAAGTCGTTCCTTCGATATCGACTATCGATACAATCGATTTAAGAAGCATACCTACTTTAGCGGCAAGTTGGGCTTGGAAAGAGCGCGATTTGTTCAATTAGGCTGATATCCAGATTCAGCTTCCTCAACCTTACTAGAGATGTTTAATCTGATATGCTGGTGATCGGATAGTGAGGCCACATTGGAGACATGCCAGCCACAAAATATGTTAGAAACAAAGGGGCTAGAGATTGTGAGGTAAACTACCTCCTCTCTAATTATGTTTATAATAGTAGATTTGTTAGCTCTATCGGCAACAGTGAGATTACTAGTAAGTAGTAGAGGACGCCGTGGCACAGTGATTAGTGTGTTGGACTGTGACGCACGATGAGCGAGTTCGGATCCCGATAACACCGATGCCATCGAATGTTTATTTCGCGGCGTTCCTCCTCGGCGGGGTACTGGCAAAACCCCCCGTAGTATACTTGCCGTAAAAAAGCTTCCCGACTCACGCCATTCGGAATCGGCATTAAACTGTAGGTCCCTTTCACCTATGTGAAAAATAAATCACACACAACATGGGTGATTGAGAGAAGCTTGGCACTGATCCTTCGTGGGCTGTAACGCCATCAAAGAAGAAGAAGATACTCAAATAGGGAGGACTCACTTTGTTTGTTGGTGTTGCTACTGCCCTATTCATGTAGTGCGCATTGACATCGCATCCGATGACAAGGTGTTGTTTGCGCCGATGGCAGTACCTTACTAAGTCTTGCACTTCAGTAAGTGCAATTTGTAGTGGTCTCATGGGAAGTAAGAGGAAGCCCACACGATTTTCCTTTCTCCTCCGTTGGGGACTTTCACGATGACGGCTGACAGGCTCTGGAATGGGGAGAAGATTTATATTAGAACCGATCAAACATGCGAAAGGGGATTCTCTAATACCGTAAACTAGCTTACGCGACCTGTTTTGGAGTTCTATAATCTTATGTTTATCAACCCACGGTTCCTGGATGAATCCCAGGGAGATTTCGTCGCGATAAAATAGCAGGCTTAAGGTGCCCGGGGTACTTTTGGCTTGGTGCAGGTTGCCCTGCAGCACACGCAGCCTACTCATTTCTTGCGACGAGGATTCCCTAAGTTTAGTGGAGGGACGATTCGCAGTTTTATTTGGACGAGCGAACAGTAGGTATGACCCCCGTACGGCTGGCTGTAGGTTACTTGATTTCTGCAGCAACTGGTCGAACATCAACTGATGTTTTTTCGCAGCTTTTCATGATGATCCTAACATCGCCAACACGATAAGCCATTTTACGTCTGGGTTCTATCAGCTGGTCCAATGACCTATCACTAATTGCCAGAACCAGATGCGGCTGAGTACGCCAGATTCTTATCTGGCGTGCTCAGCATGACTCGCCAGTGCTGTGGTGCATAGAGGCTAAAATTTTGCGACTTCAGCGTCGCCAACACCTTAGTGATGGGTAAGCCGATACACTGTGGGAAGTAACTCCGAACAATGTGTGTTTTTGGGAAGGCGGCTTGTTTCACTAGCATTACATCAAGCCCACTTTTACCTTTTATGGCCGTACAATTGGTCTTCATCCAATAAGCCGTGATGGCGTCGGCACACACTTCGGCATACGTCGAACCCTTAAAGTCGGGTTTGGGCGCCTTACCCAGCAGTTCAATTGCAGCCTCCTGAACGGCTGCCATCTGCGCTGTGGTAAATGTTTGCGCCCAAATCCTTGGAAACGATGCCGAGTCAGATTTTTACAGCTACACTGCTGAGCTCTTTTTGTCGGTTCGGGGGTTACCGGTCTGACTGCATTTGGCAGCCGGATTTGGGAGGGTATTGTCGGCGGAACTATCTCGTTTCAGTGCGGATCCTTGGTGGGAGGGGCAGAACTTGCATATACTAGAGTCTCGTCTCTGGTCTCATCTAGCCCTGCTTGATTGCAGCCTTAAAGCGTCGTTGTTCGGACACATGGGAGTTCATCTGACAGCATACTTACAGAATTACCACCGAGTGGGGTGTCGGCAAAAGAATTTGTTTGTGTAGAAATATGGTTCCTACGATTTCACGGGAAAGTATTATCACCTACAGCGAAGCCCGATACGCTTCAGGAAGGCCTTAATGAAATCGCAGGTCGCCCGGTATCCGAAGTTCGCATAGTTCGGAGAGTGATGGTGTAATGGTTGCGAAGGAAGAGAAGAGGTGAGAAAGAGTCTTTGTTTTCGGGTTCCTCTAGAGCAGCCATACTCAACCTTTTTTTCCCTCGGGCCATATTCATATGATTGCTAATTCACGCGGGCCGCAACATTATACATTTTGGGTGATGACCTTTTCGAGGAGTCTAGGGATAAGCATAAAACACAAGCCTTTTACAAGAAAGCCAAGGCCTTGCAGGAGGCTTCAAAAAGGGCACCCAGGCTATTCGAAACTGCGAGGGTAATCTTGTCACCGACCCGCAGGGAATAGAGGATGTATTTAAGCAGCATTTCCAGCAGCTAATTAACGAGCACGAACAAGAGAGAGCGGGAGGGACCGAGGAAATCCCAGCTCCAACCGCTGAAGTAGTCCTCCCACCCAGCATCGAAGAAGTCGGCACAGCTATTCAGAAGCTGAAGAATAACAAGGCCGCAGGTTTAAATGGCTTGCCATTAGAGCTCTTCAAGGCTGGCGGCGATGTTCTGCTAGGGAGCATGCACCTGCAGAATTTGGGATGACGAAAGCATGCCCGACGACTGCAATACCAGCTCTATTTGCCCAATCACAAAAAAGGCGATCCTACCTCTTGCAAGAACTATGGAGGTATATCCCTGCTCAATGTCGCATACAAAGATCCTGTCCAGCGTATTGTGTGAACTTCAAAAGCCATTTTGCACCGCACTAATCGGCAGTTACCTGTGAGGCTTCCGGCCCGGCAAATCGATTATAGACCAAATTTTCACGCTTCGAAAAATCCTGGAAAAGACCAAGAAGTTTCGAAGCGATACACACCATCTTTTCATCGATTTCAAAGCCACATACGACAGCCTTCATCGTGAAGGACTGTTTGGTGCGATGGCCGAATCCGGGATCCCGGGAAAACTGATCCAGTTGTGTCGCGCCACGCTAAAAAATACGCGATGCACCGTGCAACTCAGTTCTAGGACTTCGGAACCGTTTGAAACATGCACCGGATTTCGGCAAGGAGATGCGCTGTCATGTGATTTCTTCAACCTGGTGCTGGAGCAGACAGTGCGACGGGCAGGCGTCAACAGGGAAGGCACTATCTTTTACAAGTCCGTCCAGCTGCTAGGATACGCGGATGATATCGACATCATCTCGTGTTCTCGCCTTGGCATTGTGGAAGCATTCACGGCGATTGAAGAACAGGCGAAACGAGTTGGTCTTAAGGTCAATGACGACAAAATGAAGTACATGCTGTCCAGCAAAAACCAATCCGTCGCTCACCACCTGGGGCAAAATATGACAATTGACAGCTACAATTTCGAGGTAGTTAAGGAGTTTGTCTACCTCGGGGCAAACGTAAATTCCACAAATAACACCACAGTGGAGATCCGGCATAGAATCGCCCTTGGCAACCGCTGCTGCTTCGGCTTGTCCAAGCAACTGGGTTCAAAACTCTTCACTCGAAAGACCAAAGTCATGCTTTACAAAACGCTCAAACTGCCAGTCTTGCTGTACGGAGCCGAAAGCTGGACGATAAGCAGGACAGCGGAGCTGATTTTGGGTTCTTTCGAGACAAAAATTCTGCGCCGGATATTTGGTCCTGTCTGTGAGGATGGTGAATGGAGAAGAAGACACAACCGCGAACTCTACGAGCTGTACCAAGTTGTGGATGTAGTCCGGAAGGCAAGGATCCGTCGACTACACTGGCTCGGTCACATCGAGCGCATGGACATCAATGCTCCAGCTAAGAGGGTCTTCGACTCCGAGCCTCCTGGTTCGAGAAGAAGAGGAAGACCGAACCTCCGGTATAAAGACCAAGTAATCGCGGATGTAAGACATCTTGGTCTTGATAACTGGAAGCAGCGTGCCCGGACCGTCAAGAATGGAAGGCAGCTATAGCTCAGGCTTAGATCCTCCATGGATCGCTGGCCTGATAAATAAGTAAACAATGAAAAAAATTACGATGGTAGTGCGAGACACATATAAAGCTGGACACATAATGCAAGGCATCGCGTTATTAGGCGTCGCGTTCGTTGGTCACAAAAAACAAGGCTTCGCGTTAATTGTCATTCTGCGAAATCAAATGTTACATGCTGAAAGTAAACGCGTCATGAGGCATCGCATCCATAGCGATCGCGTCATACCCGCTGACATTTTAACCGGGAATAAAGAATGAGCTATCAATCTATTGGCCTTAGACAGGCACTTTTACAGTTTGCACCTACAAACGCGTTGCGGTTATACGGCGTCTTGACTATGTCATTCTGCTTTGTTGCGACCATTTTGCCACGTCTTGACTCTACACATCGACGTCTTGAGACTATCACTGTGTTAGTCAAAAGCGTCGTTTTTAGACGGAGAATAAAACGTATAGTATCGGTGTGTATTACAAAAGCAACAACCAACCCCATCGGCGATCAACGGGCAGACGTTCGAAAGATTGGTATGTCATTGTTTATTCCTGATTTTAACAGCCACCATTGAAATGCATCGGTCGAAATTCAAGACGCGAATCTTTTGCATAAAGTTAAAAAAATGATTGTGAGAGTATTGATGTCGGAACTGAAAAATGTGCGTACCATAATGTTTCATTTAACGTATGTTTTCAATAAACAAAATAATTAAAAAAAATTGCGTTCGCCATTAGTGTATTTCGGGCCGCACATAAAAGATTGGCGGACCGCAGGTTGAGTATGGCTGCTCTAGAGTCATTACCTATACTAAGCTTCCGTATAACGGCAAGGTTAACAACTTTTACGGATGACAATCAATGTTAATTGTTTACTTACCTTATTTTACCTGAATCAAAGTATATTTAATCTGCGGGAAGGAGCTGAGGCTGTTTGTTTTAGTTAAACAAAATTTAGGAACAATCCAAATGAAGACCGAACAATATCAAAAAATAATCAGTTGTTGATAAAATGTTGATAGCCGTGCAAATCAGAATAATGTTCGTTTCGCTATCAGTCGTAAGTGATAAATATCCTCACATTTATAAATACACCGGTGGATACAGAGGTATACACAACTCAGTGGACGTAACTTTTCTGCGTGGGATTTCTCAGGTGGGATTTTAATTCTGATGAAAACGTTTTATCTAATAAAGGTGCTCTAAACCTTCTAAACCTTCCCATGAGACAATAGTAATAAATAACTAATCGTATCATTTAATTTATCACGTCTTCCATATAAGATCTGGCCATAAAACTGCTACATTATAGCGTTTACTTTTTCACTGAAATAGCACCATTCATTGTTCTATGTATGCATATATCCGGCTTTAGAAGTTCTGATATCCAACGAAGTGATCCATTATTTGCCACTCATCAGACAACGCTAATTGGGTAAAATGGCTTATCTGTCTTAAGGCATCTAATCGAATTAACTTAATACATATCTATCCATCATTTGGAACCTTGTCGATTAACTTCTCCAAGGTATGAGTGTATCTATGATATGGTGCTGCAGATCTGAATAATTAGCACAATATCGTCGCGTGTTTTCAGTTAGACAATATTTTTAATTTTGCTCGAGGTCCAAAATAATTTGTAAATATACTGCCGAATCTATTCACATTTCAAATATTTAATATTAGCACCAATTTATTTGGAGTTTACGATATTAGCAACCTACAACCGAAACGAGTTCTTAAATCAAATTGTTGCTAACAGGAATGAAATAGTGCCTGGCGACTACGGACCGCTGTTTGCTACCAAATATGGTATTTAGCTTTAAAGGTTAGACTCTGTGATTGACGAGTCTAAAAGCCCAAATTCAATTTTTCAATAAGTGCTAATTAGTTATCAATCCGAAATCTGTAAGCGTGGAGTAATTTCGCCAGAGCGCAATTTTCCCATACAGCTGGTAAGACCTTTGATTTAAATATATTTAATTGGAATATTCATTTTCTGACCTGAAAGTATTCAATTTCATTGGAGTTTTTGCTCAACTTTAAGTTTAGTTCGCTGGAATCTTAATTAAAAAATAAGTCATTTGGGAAAATATTTACGATTGCGATTATACTAGATTTAATTTATGTTCTTCATTAACATTAACTTAGTCACATTATTGTTACATATGAAGGTACTAACTTACTTACTTACCTTGATGGCGCTACAGTTCGGGGTGAACCAGGGCCTCAACCAACAAGCCTCTCCAGCCGGCCCGATCTGTGGCCAGCCGCTTCCAGTGCCGCACGCCCAGTTGGTTGAGGTCCCTTTCCACCTGTGCGCGCCACCTTAAATGCGGTAGTCCTCTGCTGCGTCGTGCCTCGGGGTTGGAGTCGAAGACTCTTCGGGTCGGAACGTTGATGTCCATTAGCTCTACATGGCCTAGCCATCTTAGACGTTGGATCCGAAGACGTCTAGCTAGGCTGATGTCGTTATACTGCCCGTTCAGTTCCTGGTTGAATCTCCTCCTCTACTCTCCGTTTACACAAACGGGACCAAAGATTGCACGCAGAATTTTCCTCTCGAAATGCCCAAGAGCCTCTTCACCCGCTTTTGATAACGTCCAAGCCCCAGCGCCGTAGAGGAGGACCGGGATGATTAAGGTTTTTAGAGCGATACCTTAGATTTTCGAGAGAGGGCTCTACTACTCAATTGCCTCTTGAGCCCGAAGAAGCAGCGCTTGGCAAAAGTTATTCTGCGTTTTATCTCAGCGTAGGTGTCATTGCTGCCAAGGTAGACAAAGTCCTTGACTACGTCAAAAATATAGCTGCCGAAAGTGACGTTCTGGCCACGACGTCGGTGTTGCGCGTCTTTCTTGGATGACCGCATATGTTTGGTCTTATCCCCATTTACCCTTAAACACACCTTAGCCGCTTCTACTTCAAAGCTCGCGAACGCCTCATTGACGTCTCGCTTTGTCCGTCTAATAACATCAATGTCATCTGCGTAGGCAAGCAATTGTGTGGACATGAAGTAGATCGTACATCTTGTATTGGCCGCAGAGTCCCACACGATCTATCACATATAATGCGTCACCCTTTCTAAAACCTTTTTTAACATCAAAAGGGTCGGTTGGACCAACTTTAATGGAGCAGCGAGAGTTCTCCATAGTCATCCTACACAGCATGACGAGTTTGGCAGGAATGTTAAAACATGACATGGCTCGTTATAGCTCGTCTCTATAAACACTGTCATACGCGGCTTTAAAGTCGACAAAAAGATGGTGCGTGTCGGCCTGGAATTCCGAGGTCTTTTCCAAGATCTGCCGTAGTGTAAATATTTGGTCTATCGTGGATTTTCCTGGCCTGAAACCACACTGGTAGGAACCACCAGATTGTCCACGAACGGCTTCAGGCACTTACACACTACGGCAGAGAGGATCTTGTACGCGATGTTCAGGAGGCTTATCCCTCTGTAATTGGCGCAGTCATGGGGGTCTCTATGCTTATGGACCGGGCAAACGATACTGAGATTCAATTCATCGGGCATGCGTTCTTCCGACCATATCTTGCAGATGAATTGGTGCATGTTCCTGACCAGGTCATCGCCAGCTGCTTTAAACAGCTCCGCAGGGAGTCCGTCTGCTCCAGCAGCGTTATAAGACTTAAGTTTCGATATCGCAATCTTAACATCGTCTAGGTCGGGTGGACGGGATTCTCCTTTGTCTTCGTCCATTGTGAATGGTTCGCTCTGCTTGACGGCGGCATTTTGACTATCATCGCCGTTATACTGCCTGCAGAAGTGGTCCTTCTACAATCTCAGCATCGACTGTGACTCCACTACTAGTTGTCTGTGCTCATCCCGGCAGGCTTCTGCTCTGGCTTTATAGCCTTGGCATGTTCGTTTTACTTTCTAGTAAAATTTTCGAACGTCGTTCCTGCAGTAACATCTCTCCATCTCCTCGATCTCGCGCTTCTCGTGCTCCTTCTTTTTCCTTCTCAGAAGAGCATGCTCCTGCCTCCTTTTCTGTTCATTAAGCTCGCGGGCAGCCCTCGTCCGTCGATGCAATGTGGCCATGTATGCATTCTGTTTCCCTACATGGACCTGTCTGCACTCAACATCAAACCAGGGGTTTCTCGACGGTGGTGGCTCGAAACCGAGTACATCTGAGGCGGCCTCTCTAATGGCGTTTTGACAACGACTCCATTGCTGTTCTATGGTTTCCGCAGATTGCATCGGGACTTGAGAGAGCTTGAGGGAGACGTGATCGGCGAAGTTCCTGGCGGTCTCCTGCGATTGCAGCTTTCCGACGTTAAATTTTGGTGTTCTTACTCGACTCCGTTGATTCCGAGAAATTCGCATCCGTACCTTGGCTGCAACAAGGTAATGATCCGAGTCGATGTTGGCTCCGCGAAAGGTTCGGACATCTAGGATGCTGGAGGAGTGTCTGCCGTCGATCGCGATATGATAAATTTGATTGGTTGTCGATTGATCGAAAGACCGCCAGGTCCCCTTATGGATGTTGGGGTGTGGGAATCGTGTACTTGCTACTTCAGATTATGTGCCGCCATAAAGTCCACTAGCCTTAGTTCGTTTTCTGACGTGGTTTTAAGGTACTAAGCCTGAACAAAAATGCATGAACTTCAAAGTTTGCGTCTCTTCAACGATTTTTGCAAACACTCTAAGAATACCACAGAATATGGTACCGGATTTGAGCAATTTATTGAAATAACAGTCAGTGTGTAAGCTCAGGCGGCCCTGAAATCAAACTTTCTTATATAGTGCGCTCCTTTCCCATAAAGTGGAGATCTGGACCAAGTGGGCAATCGTTTATTTGTTTTTTTTTTTTTTTTTGTTTTTTTTGTTACTGATTTTGTTCAATCCTCATCAAAGCAAAATTTGGAAACATTAGCTTAATATGCGCTCACGCCCCAACAATTTCCTACAATTTTCTACAAATTCCTAGACAGAACATATGCCCAATGCCCCAGCTACGACACAAAAATAGTCCTAGGAGATTTTAATGCAAAACTGGACAAAGAGGACATATTTGAGTCGATCATAGGAAAGCATAGCCTCCATAACACCATATCCGACAACGGTTCGGGCTAATCGATTTCCCAGCGGGGCGTAACCTCCTTGTAGCAAACAAGCGATTCCCCCATGTCAACATCCACCGATCGACGCCAGACACTCCACCTGTATTCTCGACATACGGACCTTCCGAGGGGCCAACATCGATTCGGACCACTACCTTGTTGTAGTCAAGGTACGTATGAGGATATCAAGAATGCTTAGGAGTCGAGTAGGACTACGTAAGTTTGACGTCGGAAAGCTACAATCGCAAGAGCCTGCCAGAATCTTTGCCGGTCGTGTCTCCTCCAAGCTCTCTCAAAATCCGCCCACAGCAGCACAAATAATAGAGCAGGAATAGGCGCATTGCCAGAGCGCCGTCAGAGACGCTGCCTCAGAGGTCCTGGGTTTTAAACCGCCACGTCAACATGTAATCCGTCCGTATCCGAGGCTTTTGGTTGTCTCTGAACAAATATATATTTTACGAGATAGCGATGTTAACCCTAATAGCAACCCCCAACCTGGAGGGCCAGGTTCCTCTTTCCCCAGGAACAGGGGGTCGGGTCGCTGCAAACATTGGGTCACTACCTGGCGGGTGCCAGTATTGCTATCCAGGGGGGCCACGCGGAGGCTATGTGGCAACTTGATTTGAGCAAGGACAGAGATCGAAGTTGGCGTTTGCCATGTTAAACGCGAACAACTTTTTTACCCTGTTTTCTCGCTCCCTCCCCCATACATTTCTTTAATAATCCCGAAAAAAAATGAGGAGTTAAGTAATGTGGTACTAAGAGATTGAGGACGTATCGCAAAATATTGGTACAGTGCAAGTCTGTGTATGTTTGAATGCCCGATGCTAGGTATTCTAAGTCTTATATTATATAACATATATATTATATATTTGTATAATGCGACAAATGTTTCTTAATCATATGCTTCAGAGGTGACTTCAAGCACTTTTAAGTTTGATTTTGACACTGCGGTTGATAATTATTTTTTTATAGGAAATAATTCGTTTAGTCACTTGGCAGCATTATACGAAGCCTTTACTTCGGTGGTCGAAAACCGCATATTAATACATGTCAAAGGCATGCCTCATTTTGGTAAAATTACTAATTAATTGTGCTTTTGAAATCCTGTCAATCTGACGAAAGATCAAAGATGTTTGTATATATCCTGGACGACTAATCTCATTCTTCACCGTACATATAACGTATGTAAGGAATCAAATAGGGTTGGTATGTTGGTGCACGTAGCCAAACTATTTAACAAAAAACAAGTAATAATTGACCGACATGCTAATGTCGAAAATTTGTTAAAATGAAATCAATGCTATATAACTCACATATTGAGTTACTCGTAGCGTGGGCTCCCCGCAATCTTCTTCCATCCCATCCAAGTGGTGTTTTCTGCGCGACTACCATCCCTTACCATTCGGGGTGGGACTATTGTCTTCACTCGCTCCACAACTTTTTTCTAGCTTTGATGTTGTTGTGGTTGTGGAATTGCAGGGTTTTCTAGCAAAGAAAAAAACTTCTTGAATAGCTTGTGGCAAGATCCTGGAAGTTCCGGAAGTGAACAACTGGTTTCATTACTCTATTGTATCAGGGGTGGTTTTATATTTGTTTTCCGCTGTCGTCGATAGTATCGTTTTCCTAATTAACCGAGATAACTTACTATCTGCCAATGCTTCTATTCTGAGCAAGACGTCAGTTATTTGCATCGTGTTCCCTTATTATTATTAATTATAAAGCAGATTTTCCTCCTAACACGGTCATTATTAGCTATTTTAAGAAATGCACTAAAGCAGATAGTGCAATCACGTCACCCTCTTTAAATTTCTATATAAGTGGGCAAGACTCACTGTCGGTGATGCTTAAAGCGAGCTAATCATTCCGTCAGACTTGCTTACTCACTTAGAGTAAGTTTGGTATAAACCAAGGCCTCAACCACGAAGCCTCTCCAGTCGACACGATCTTTGGCCAGCTGCTTCCAGTTGGTTGAGGTCCCATTCCACCTGTGCACGCCACCTTAGATGCGGTCGTCCTATGCTACGTCGTCCCTCGGGGTTGGAGTCGAAGATACTTTGGGCCGGAGCGGTGAAGTCTAACTAGGCCGATGTCGCTGTACAGCCCGTACAGCTCTTGAATCTTCATCTCCACCCGCCGTTTACACAAACGGGATCACAGATTGCACGCAGAATTTTCCTCTCCAACCGCAAGAGCATCTTCATCCGCTTTTGATAACATCCAAACCTCAGCGCTATAGAGGAGGACCGGCATGATTAAGGTTTTTTAGAGAGATACCTCAATTTTTCGAGAGAGGTCTCTACAGCTGTTAGTGAGAGTTATTCTGCGTTTTATTTTAGCGCTGGTGTCGTTACTGCTTGTCACTATAGACCCAAGGTAGATGAAGTCCTTGATTACTTCTAAAATATAGCTGCCGAAGGTAACTTTCTGGCGAAGACTTCGGTGTTGCGCATTTTTCTTTGATGACAGCATATATTTGGTCTTGTCCCCATTTACCCTTAGACCCACCTTAGCCGCTTCTGCTTCAGTGCTTGCGAACGCCTCATTGACGTCTCGCTCTCTCCGTCCAATAACGTCCAATAATGCCATCTGCGTAGGCAAGCAATTGTGTAGACTTGAAGTAGATCGTACCTCTTGTATTAGCCGCAGAGTACCGCACGATCTTTTCAGGTACGATGTTAAAGAAATCTCATGATAGTGCGTCACCCTGTCTAAAACCTTTTTTAACATCGAAGGTCTTGGTTAGTTCACCTCCTACCTTAACGGAGCAGCAAAAATTCTCCATAGTCATTCTGCACAGCCTGACGAGTTTGGCAGGAAAGCTGAAACATGACATGGCTCTGTATAGCTCGTCTTTGTAAACACTGTCGTATGCGGCTTTAAAGTCGACAAAAAGATGGTGCGTGTCATGGTGCAATGTGATAATTTTGATTGATTGTCGATTGATCGGGGGACCGTTGGATCCCCTTATGTTTGTTGAGGTATGGGAATCGTGTACTTGCTACTACGATATTATGTCCTGCCATAAAGTCCATTCTGTCAGACAGCGATTTTTTTTTTTATAGAGTGCTCGCGCTCAAGGGGTTTATAACTACATATATATGTATATGCTCCTTAATCGTATAATTAGACCATGTGTTCTTCGTTACAATTATTTTCTACATATTTGTCGAGTTCACGAATGCCCCTGTACGTCATCCTATGCAGCACCTTTTTATCTTTTTGCTTGCACGCTAAACACTTTATTTGAATTCATTACGAGTGCTCACATTTTTGCATCCCTAATTGGTACGCACCTGTATAAATGTGTTTCGCTATCCAATACGTAGACGGCATCGAGAAAAGCACTCAGAGGAAAATATTAAATACCATAGGTTATAACAGAAGAGGCCAGTTTTGCGTTTATACCGTAGATATGTAAGTTCAATTCTTAAAAGTCATACAAAGTCCTTGAAGTGCCGGTAACAAGGACACTACATCATCAGGCTACTCTTGTGCTCGTTCAATTGTAAACAACTTTTACACCACAGCCTCTCTTTTGTATCATAAAAAACGAAAACAGCACTACAAGAGGAGGAATATGGAGCACATATAACGTGGCTTTTGCACTGCTGCCACACAATGGTCGCGCCACCAGCAAGGCTTAATAACCTTGCAAACTGCACAGACAGAGAAAACTAAGTCAGCGAATTATTCGTGCACGAATGCTGGTGTAAATTAATACACTGGGGAAACTATTCTACGTAGAATTGTAGAATTTTTTAGTCATTCTGTGTAAAGCATCATGATTGCTGTTACCTAGGTTAGGTTAGGTTATTGTGGTCGGCATAAGCCACACGTAGGCCGAAGTCGGCCCATTGTGATACCACATGGATCGTGTTACCCAGATCCGCTACCAGAGAACCAACCGGTGGTTGAGCTATTTTATGGTCTGCTGTATATTGGCGTTGCAGTCCATGAAGGACCTGAGCCGAGCTTCTCTCAATCACCCATGTTGTGTGTGATTTCATTTTCCCATAGGTGAAAGGGACCTACAGTTTTTGCCGGTTCCGAACGGCGAATTTCGAGAAGCTTTTCATGACAATTTTACTACAGGGGGTTTTGTCAGAACCCCGCTGAGGAGAAACACCGTGAAAAACACGTTCGATGACATGGCTGTGTCGGGATTCGATCCCGTGTCATCGGCGTCAGAGGCCAACACACTACCCACTGCGCCACGGTGCTCTCGCACCGTGGTCTGCTAGCTCACTTAAATTATCACAGAAGGGCGCGCCGAGGTAGATCCTCCTGCGATTCGCAAAAGAGGGGCATGAGCAGAGGAGGTGATGTATTGATTCCTCCTCCTCCTCGTCCAAGCAGCCGCGACAGAAGTCGTTGGAGGTTGATCCCAGTCTGGCGGCGTGTTTCCCAATGATGCAGTGACCTGTAATGATACCCACCAGAGTACTTAAGGTTGTCCTTTTGGTTGCCATTAGGTCCCTGGTTCGTCCTAGGTTTAATTAAGGCCAGAGTTGTTTGGTGATAAAGCCGATATTACTCTCATTCCATTCGAGGTTGGTCGCTTTAGTGGTTTGGAGTTTTATCATATGCTTTACCGTACTTATTGGTGTTTCTAGGTACCCGAGGGTAGGTAGGTAACTTTGCGAGTTCGTCGGCCGCGCAGTTTCTTGGAATATCCCTATGCCCGGGAACCCACAATACTTTAATGTTGAATTGCTCAGCCATTTCATCTAGAGATAGGCGACAGTTAAGAGATGTCTTTGATTTGTGGGTTACCGCTGCCAGGGATTTTATCGCAGATTGGCTATCCGTGCAAATGATAATATCCTTGGCGGATATTACATGAGCCATGCAAGGGCCTCCGTTATCGCTGTTATTTCAGCCTGATACACACTGCAGTAATTTGGGAGGCTGAGGTTAAGCTCCTTGGAGAAGACTCCACTGCCTACACCCGACTCCATCTTAGAGCCATCGGTATAGAGGGAGATCGAGTCCTTTGGTATGACTTTCCCTTCAGCCCATTCCTCCCTGGATGGAAAAACAGCTTCGAAGTTCCTAGTGAACACGTTTTGCGGGATGATATAGTCTGTGTCCATGGGTACTTCGAAGTGTTTTAGAATGGTTGTGTGTCCTTTTTGTGATGTGGGCCATTTTGTTATGCTCCTCATCCTCAGCGCCGCGCAGGCAGCAATTTGTTTGCTGAAAAGGTTCAGTGGTGGAAGGTGTAACAGAATGTTTAGGGCCTCCGTGGGGGTTGATCTAATCGCTCCGCTTATGTATAAGCTGGCCGATCCTTGTACTTTCCCCAGAAGGTTTCGATTGACTGCCTTGTCCAAAGCAGTCCACCAGTCTACGACGCCATACAGGAGGATGGGCCTTATGACCGCCGTGTAGAGCCAGTGCATAATGCTTGGTTGGAGACCCCACTTCTTGGTCACCCCCTTTTTGCAACTGTAGAGGGCAACAGTTGCTTTCTTGACGCGGTCAAGAATGTTGGGTTTCCAATTCAGCCTCTTGTCAAGGACTAGGCCTAGATATTTGGCCTGCTCTTTGATTATTAGTTGGGTTCCACCCAACCTCGGTGGGTTGAGGGGCGGAATTTTATATTTGTTAGTAAACAGTACTAGATCGGTCTTCTTAGGGTTCACCCCAAGTCCACAGTACTGCGTCCAGGTTTCTACTGTATGTAATGCACTCTGTATAAGGTCGCATAGAGTGCTGGGAAATTTTCCTGTGGCGGCAATAGCAATGTCATCTGCATCGGCGGTCACAGCGTACCCTTCCTGTTCAAGCAACAGCAGTAGCTCGTTGACCACCACGTTCCACAGGAGAGGGGAGAGTACTCCACCCTGTGGTGTACCTCTGCTAACCATTCTGTTACCTAGGTAATGCAAAAACATTATCCGAAATAAGGTAGTCTTAGTAAAAATAATACGGATAAGAAGCTCCGATAGACGAAGAATAAATTAGCACAGATTAGAAGGTGAAAAAAGGTTTCGTGTTCAAGTATTAATTATGACATCAGTATAAGCTTATAGTACTTGCGTCTGAAGTACGTTTCCTCCACTATGGCGGATTTTTTTTTGAGACAGAAAATGAGATATTAAGTTACAGATGCTGTAGAGAGGGAGGTGTAGAAGTATAGGAAGACACAAAAATCTTTACAACAAAACTTTTTTTTCATTTATCTTTCGTGACTTTTACAGTCAACCTTCATAACCCTGTGACAGATGTTCTTAATCATCTTCCTCGTGTTGTCTCCACCAACATAGCAGCCCACACTACAGTTATAAGGAAGCTACAAAGGAAAACAGCGAGCTGTGAAACTGAATACCTACATGACGACAATGAAAATAAATACCGTTTCGTATCTCTCACTAACGAAAAAAAAAACCAAAAACCCTATGACTGAAGCAATTTCGGAGCATAATATCTGTCTCTTGTAACATTTGACCGAAAAAGCAAAAGGGGTGGGCCATCTAGTGGTTCTTCTCTAAATTATAGGTTATTTTGACACTGGCAGCTGTTTCCCACTCGAAATCTTGACAGGAAGTCAGTACCATACCTCCGCGGAACGAAAAGAGTCGCCTTTTGCTTGAGCAATGTTGGAAAAGTGAGTGCTGTGTAGCCCAAACAGGGGGTTTTTTACAAAGAAGTTTCAACCACCCACATCGACTGCTGTACGCAAGTTTGCGCAAAAAGTTCGTGAGACTGGTATGCTGTGGACAACACTCATGGTCCCCGTCGTCGTATGGTAGGCAGGATCGTAGCCTTCCCAGAAATGAGAAGAACACACATAGGCTAGGAAGGCCCGTTGTGCAGCTACGAGGCGGCTTAGCCCCCTATTCATGGAACCATTTTGTGCTTCTTAAGAAATTAAGAAGATCAGATATCCCTACTTGCTGAACCTCTGTCAATTCGTTAAGGAAGTAAGAGCCAAGGTATCGTTTCCTGTGCAGAATTGTGCAGAATGCCGGGCAAGTGCAGAGAAGGTGGTGAATGGATTCGACCTCCTCCTCGTCTAAACAGCTTCTACAGAAATCATTCAAAACAATACCAAATTTTTGCGCGGGACTGCCGATAAGGCAGTGTCCGGTGATGACACCTATAACTTTGTAGATGTCAGTTCTTTTTAGGGAGACTATACTCCTTGTCCCTGAATCCACCTCCGGTTCGTTTCGGCCCTGGCGAGATTAGTAAGATTAAGTTTAATGGTTGCAAGGAGTATTCCCTTACAAGCCGCAATTGATTGTAGCATCGTTCCCTGTTTGGAATGTCGGCTCTTTCATTCCCTGGAATGTCGCTATGTGCTGGTACCCAGATAAGTTGTATGTTGAACTGTTCGGCTATCTCGTTAAGAGATAGGCGACAGTCGAGACTAGTTTTTGATGTGTACACATAGGACTCCAACGACTTTAAGGCTGCTTGGCTATCCGTGAGAATGCGGATATTCGTAGTGGATATCACGTTCCACTTCAGCCAGGACAAGGCTTCCTTTATTACCAACAGTTCCGCATGGAAATCGCTGCAGTGATTTGGTAATTTTGGAGTTTCATTCAGCTTAAGTGAGAGCACCGTGGCGCGGTGGGTAGTGTGTTGGCCTCTGACGCCGATGACGCGGGATCGAATCCCGACACAGCCACGTCATCGAACGTGCATTCACGGTGTTTTTCCTCAGCGGGGCTCTGACAAAACCCCCTGTAGTAAAATCGTCACGAAAAGCTTCACGAAATTCGCCGTTCGGAACCGGCAATAAACTGTGGGTCCCTTCCACCTATGGGAAAATTAAATCATACATAAAATTGGGTGATTGAGAGAAGCTCGGGTCAGGTCCTTCATGGACTGTAACGCCAACATATATACATACATTCAGCTAAAGTTGTTTACAGAAAACTCCACTACTCACCCCGTCCTTGGTTATAGACCCGTCAGTGTAAAAGTTTACGCAGTATCTGCGGGGTTGAGTATGGCGGGTCCAGTTTTGTCTGTCCGAGTAAATCGTCATGAAGTTTTTTTCTAAGACCGTGGTGGGTTCTGTGAGGTCCAAGTTAACTGCCATGATTGTCCTGTTGTTCAGGATGTAGGAGTTGCCAGTGACATAGCTCGTCCATTTCGAGTTGGCTTTTAGTCTAATGGCCATGTGCCAAAAATATCGAGTGGTGTAAGGTCGAGTATCGTGTTAGGCGCAGCCTTTGGGGTGGACCTGAGGGCCCCGGTAATGAAGCATAAACCAAAGTATTAGATTTGGTAAATATTCCGATATTTTTACCACCCAATCGAATTCAGTATTAAATTGATAAGTAAAAGCGATGTCATCAGCGAAGGCCGTTGACATCCCATTTAATATTAATTCAAAGGGGGAGTTTATGTAAATTAAGAATAGTAACAGACTGGTGGACAGCACTGGACAAGACAACGTACCTCAAGCAATTGGAGAAGGTACAAAGGTTGGCGTGTATATGCATTAAAGGGGCCCTCAGGTCCACCCCAACGGCTGCGCTTAACATGATACTCGACCTTACACCACTCGATATTTTTGGCAAGCAAATTGCTACACAAACGGGCATTAGACTTAAAGCCAACTCGAACTGGTCGAGCTATGTCACTGGCCACTCCTCTATCCTAAATAACAGGTCAACTATGGCAGAAAACCTGGACCTCACAGAACCCACCACAGTCTTGGACGACAGGTCGTCTTTACAACGACCTACCCGGACAGACAAAACTGGACTCGCCAGACTCAACCTCGCAGAAACTGCGTAGAATTCTACACTGACGGGTCTAAAACTAAAGACGGGGTGGGTAGTGGAGTATTCTGCAAACAACTTAAGCTGAACAAAGCTCTAAAACTACCAAATCACTGCAGCGTTTTTCAGGCGGAACTGTTGGCAATAAGAGAGGCTTTATCTTGGCTGAAGTGGAACGTTATATCCACCACGGATATCCGCATTCTCATGGATAGCCAAGCAGCCTTAAAGTCGTTGGAGTCCTATGTGTACACATCAAAAACTAGTCTCGACTGTCGCCTGTCTCTTAACGAGATGGCCGAACAGTTCAACATACAGCTTATCTGGGTACCGGGACACAGCGACATTCCTGGAAATGAAAGAGCCGACACACTCGCCAAACATGAAACGACGCTACAATCAATCATGGCTTGTGAGGGTATACCCTTTGCAAACATTAAACACAATCTTACATATCTCGCCGGGGCCGAGACGAACCGGAGATGGATTCAGGGACATACCTGCCTCATCAGCAGGCAAATCTGGCCCTGGCTCAACAGTCAACGGACTAGGAGTATTATCTCCCTAAAGAGAACTGACATCCACAAAGTCATCGGTGTCATCACTCGACACTGCCTTATTGGCAATCACGCGCTAGGTATAACTCCGAATGATTTTTGCTGGAGCTGTCTGGACGGGGAGAAGGTCGAATGCATTCATCACCTTCTCTGCGCCTGCCCGGCATTCTGCACAATCAGGAAACGATACCTAGGATCTTCCTTCCTTAACGATCTGGCCGAAGTTCAGCAAATTGGGATAACTGATCTTCTTATTTTGTTAAGAAGCACAAAATTGTTCCACGAATAGGGGGATAAACCCCCTCGTATTTACACAACGGGCCTCCCTGGCCTATGTGTGTTCTTCTCATTTTCTTTTTTGGGAAGGCTACGCTCCTACCTACCTACCTACCTACGGACCAAGAACTAAACGCTGTGGCACGCCATTTTTTATTAAGCGGGAATCACTGAAGCTGCCATTTATACTGACCGTTTGTTTCTTGTCTTTTAGGAAAGAAGTAAACCAATAATGGACTACCCCTCTAAGCCCAACATTGTATAATTTTCTTAGTAGCAGGTTACGGTCAACCATGTCAAATGCTTTCGTCATGTCAATAAAGAGAGCTATTGTGGATTTATTACAATGAACACATTCATAGAGCTGGCTGCACACTCTCAGAATAGCATCTTCGGTTGACAATGATTTTCTAAATCCAAACTGACTACTATTGAAAAATTTATTTCGTTCCAGAAAAGATATCATTCTTGCTTGTATAAGTTTTCCGAAAATCTTTGAGAACGTTGATAGTAGGGATATAGGTCTATGTTCAAATCAACCAAGTAATAAAAAAAAACGTACAACAAATGTTCAAGTCAGCCAAATAAAAACAACAAAACTTTATTTAAAGCACAAACAATAAATGGACTGTAGAATTGTCTCTTCTGCTCAACTGCACGTCCGCACTGGATAAAGGTTGATTCGTTTGTGATCGCAATGGTCGGCTCAACTATTGCGTAGACTGTGGTGTCGCACATCGTTGCATATGATTGTGTATGTATATTGCGGTCGCAGGTACCGCTTGCTCAGGCGCCTAACAACAATGCACATTGTTGTCGCATCGCTCTGCTGATGGTACGGTTGAGTCTGGTAGGTAAAGAATATTCGTGGCGCCGTTATAGATGGCCAGATGTTCCGATATGGAAAATCGTAAACCGTGCACCGTTGTTGTTGTGACGATTCTAGACATTCCGCCCCCAATTGAAGGCTCGTCTTCAATTCCTGGTCGATGAATCGTCCTTGGGAAGGATGCATAACTTTTGCACAGGACGCACCAGAGTCGTGTACTCCATCCTGATAGTTGCGCTTCGGACTAGCCCGTCCCTGCCCTGATGAACGGCGGTGACTCGCCCTAGAGGCCATACCGTAGGTGGCATATTCTCCTGCTTAACCAGCACCAAGTCACCAATCGTTATATTCTTGCGCTGCACTCTCCACTTAAATCGTTGCTGAAGTGTGTGGATATATTCCTCGCTCCACTTCTTCCAGAAATGCTGTTGCTTCTGATGAATGATGGCCCACAGCTTAAGTCGGTTGTGTGGCGTCTCACTGACGTCCACGGAAAGCGATTGCACAAGTTGCTCGCCTATCAGAAAGTGCCCAGGTGTAAGCGCACTCGAATCCCTCGGATCGTCAGACAATGCACTCAGCGGCCTCGAGTTCAGGCATGCCTCAATTTGCACCAGTGTTGTCGCCAAGGTCTCAAAGGTGAAGACCTGCTTGCCCAATACTCTGCGCAAGTGGTACTTCAAGGATTTAACCCCGGCTTCCCAGATCCCCCCTGCGTGTGGTCCCCCTGGCGCGATGAACTTCCACTGGGTTCCCATCGCACGTATTTGCTCGACAGGAAGCTTGTTTCCCATCGTCTCCGCATTTCGCCGTAGTTGTCGATCTGCGCCGACAAAGGTTGTTGCATTGTCGCTCCAAAGCACTGCACATACGCCTCGTCGCCCTGTAAAACGATGGAAGGCGGCAAGAAATGCTTCCGCGGTCTGGTTGCTCACTAGCTCTAGGTGAATTGCTCTTGTCACCATGCATACGAAAACCGCTATGTAGCCCTTCTCGATAATTTTTGATCGGCCTGCCCTGGCCTTGGTCTGCACTGGTTCGGCATAGTCCACGCCGCTATGCTTGAATGGCCTAGCCTGCCGCACTCGATCCCTTGGCAAGCTGCCCATTAGCTGCTCTGCAACAATCTGATTCTGGCGGAAACAGATGACGCACTTCTCGATTTGAGATTTTACTGCTCGCCTCAAAGCTGGCATCTAGAACTGTTATCTGATGTACTGCATACATAGCTGCGCGCCGCCATGTAGTGTTCTTTGATGCGCTTCTCGGATTATATGGCCGCTAAGCTTGCTCTTGGCTGGCAGAATAATCGGATGAATGTTAGAATAGGGAAGCTCTGAATCTTGTAGTCGACCCCCCACTCTAATAACTCCGTTGGAGTCCACGAATGGGGCGAGCGTAGCCATGTTACTCGACTTGCTCACCGGCCTTTGACTCTTCAGGTGTTGTAGCTCCTCCCCGTATGCCTGTTGTTGCGTGACCTTTGCCCAATAGATCAATGCTTCTTCCCGCTCGGATGGTGTTATTGCTCCACTAGACTTTGGCTTGCCGGTGTTCCGTCCGAAGCGGAAAACCAAGGATGTCACTCTCAGTACGCTTTGCAGTGTTGATCTTCGCTCCAACAAGCTCATATTGTTGACTTCCAATCCGGTTGCTCCAGCTCTAATCAGCCTTCCAATAGTGAGTGGTTTCAAGGCTGCGTTCGCTCCTGCTCGCTGCTCCTTGCTAAACGTTGGCTGCGCATTTGGCCAATCTTGCTCCGATCGTTTAAGCCAATTGGGTCCCTCCCACCATATGGTAGCGTCCTTAAGCTGCACTGCTGAAGTTCCTCTTGACGCTAGGCCTGCTGGGTTGTCGCCCGATGACACATGCTTCCAAGGGTGGCTCCCAGTTAGTTCTTGGATAGCACTGACCCTGTTTGCTTCGAAGGTTTTCAGCTCGAAGGGGATCCTGGTGATCCAATACAACACTATCGTCGAATCGCTCCAGTAGGTCTTGGGGATGTCCTGGACTTTCCATACGCTGCTCACTTGCTCCATCAATTTGCACAAAAGAAGCGCCGCGCACAACTCCAATCTCGGTATGGAGACTGTTTTCAGGGGAGCTACCCTGGTCTTTGATGCTACCAGCATACAGCTCGCCTCACCGCTGCTCGAGACTGGCCGCAGATAGATGACTGCTGCGTATGCTCTGCTAGAGGCGTCGGCAAAACCATGAAGCTCCGTTTTTCTAGCTCGTTCTGTGCCCAGCCATCTAGGTATGCGGATCTGTCCCAGTGGTGGTTGTACTAAGCTCTTCGAATTCCCAGAAGCGCTTTATTTGCTCATTCATTCGCGCATTCGATGAATCTTCGACTGCGACCATGGGTCGTGGCACTCGCTCCTCGTTCAGTTGTAGCTGCCCAAAGATAATCCATCCCAGATGTGTATCTTGAGCTGTCAGCCCGGTCCGATGCCTTTTTATATTACCCTTGATCACGCCTGCCCATACTTGCGCTCCCAGTAACATCTCGACCCTGGCGGGTTTGTTATACGTTGGGTCCGCCAACTGCATGTTGCTCAAATCGACTGTCAGCTCTCGCGGTACGTCTGTCATCGGAAGGCATGAAGATATTTTTTTGATTGTGAACATCTCGCAGCTCAACGAGAAGGTCGGATCTATTTCCGACAGTATGTCGACCTGCACAACCCCTGTTAACCGCACATTGGTTTCAGCTCCGATTCCGCTCACTTGCAACTCGCACTTACGCTTGGGGATGCCCATTCGCTGAATGCACTGCTCTGTGATGAGGTTCACTTGACTACCACTGTCCAGTAGGGCTGTCGCCTTTATGGCTCGCTCTGCTCCAACTCTCACACATGCTGTCGCTAATAGTGCACTGATTCGCTCTGTGCTGCTCTGCTTCTCTGCACTGCTGCTCTGGATTTCGCTGCTGCTCTGCTCTGCTGCATGGCCCTGCTCTGCACTGAGCCTGATGGTGCCACTGCCTTTGAATGGTATGGCATGACCTAGTACCAGTTTGGTAGGTCGGTTGAGCGCTGATTGTTATGAGCTTGATTGCCCCTGGCAGCCGATAACTTTACGCTCAACAAAGATTCACCTGCATTGTCAAAACCTGGCTCCTGCGTAAATTTCGCCATACGCAGGAGAGAGGCGCGAAAGACATCTCTACGCCCCGTATCGCCCATTTTATAACTAGCACTACAAATTCCCGTAAGACCGTACGCACTTGCGGCAATTCAGGTCGACCCTTCGGAAATCGCTACAACTACGTATGGAATTATTGCTCAGTGGCTTCTTTAGAAGTTCTATGCACTTTACTACAGAACAAATGCCTTTTTGTGTCAGGGCACTGCTGGAAAGTCAATAAATATGCACAAGATGTTTAACCGAGCACGCGGCTTTCTATTGCACGACACAAATAACGGGCACACTGCTCTTGAATGCACACGCAAAAAAGGTTTCCTTTGTTTAAATTTAACTGCACTACGCACAAGCACAAATGTCTGTTTTTGTATTATGCCCTTTGTTTGCACGGAAATGCTCCTTTGCTCGATACACGACTGAATTAATCGGTACAGCTCGTATTGAAAGCACTTGCACTGGTCTTAGTCTAACAGATGTGGCTCGATTAGGACCAAATGTTCAAATCAACCAAGTAATAAAAAAAAAAACGTACAACAAATGTTCAAGTCAACCAAATAAAAACAACAAAACTTTATTTAAAGCACAAACAATAAGTGGACTGTAGAATTGTCTCTTCTGCTCAACTGCACGTCCGCACTGGATAAAGGTTGATTCGTTTGTGATCGCAATGGTCGGCTCAACTATTGCGTAGACTGTGGTGTCGCACATCGTTGCATATGATTGTGTATGTATATTGCGGTCGCAGGTACCGCTTGCTCAGGCGCCTAACAACAATGCACATTGTTGTCGCATCGCTCTGCTGATGGTACGGTTGAGTCTGGTAGGTAAAGAATATTCGTGGCGCCGTTATAGATGGCCAGATGTTCCGATATGGAAAATCGTAAACCGTGCACCGTTGTTGCTGTGACGATTCTAGACAGTCTATAATTTGACACCAAGCTTTTGTTACCTGTTTTGAAGATAGGTATAACTTCAGCGCATTTGATGTGCTCAGGGAAGCAACCCTTTTGGAAACTTCGATTAAACAAGTAACATACATATAACATCCACTACATAGAAGCAGATTTTCTGCAATAATATACTCGATATACCGTCATTGGTACACGAACTTTTGGTTTTTAATGACAATATAACCTTTACGATTTTCCTTGCAGTAAAGGGTTCGGAAACAAAACTGTTTGGTTGCGTATAAGTCGTGGATCCAACAAAACAGCTGCAGTCACTTCAAATCTCTATGGACGGTTTCAGTTTTTCAGACATTTCGGTAAAGTATTCATTAAACTGTCTCGCAAGAGACTGCCAGAATCTTTGCAGATCGTGTCTCCTCCAAGCTCTCTCAAAATCCGCCCACAGCAGCACAAACAATAGAACAGGAATGGACGCATTGCCAGAGCGCCCTCAGAGACGCTGCCTCAGAGGTGCTGGGTTTCAAACCGCCACCACCTAGAAACCCCTGGTTCGATGAACAATGCGAACAGGCCCATTCAGCAAAACAAGAGGCATATAAAGTCATGCTGCAACGACGGACGAGAGCTGCTTGCGAAATCTATGAGTAGAAGAGAAGAGAGGAACACACGCTTTTCAGAAGAAAGAAGAGAGAGTACGGAATGCGTGAGATCGAGGAGATGGAGAGATGCTTCCGCAGGCATGACGCCCGTAAGTTTTACAATAAGGTAAAACGAACATGCCATGCCAGAGCGACGGCCTGCAGGGATGAAAATGGAGAACTGGTAGTAGAGTCGCAGTCGATGCTGAGGATTTGGAAAGACCACTTCTGCAGACTGTATAACGGCGATGAAAGACAAGATACCGCTGTCAGGCAGAACGAACCATTCGTAATGGACGACAATGAAACAGAATTCAGTCCACCCGACCTAGACGAAGTCAAAATAGCGGTATCAAGACTTAAGTCTAATAAAGCCGCGGGCGCAGACGGCTTGTCTGCTGAGCTTCGTAAGGAGGCTGGAGATGAGCTGGTAAGGTGCATGCACCATCTCATTTGCAAGGTATGGTCGGAGAATAGCATGTCCGACGAATGGAATCTCAGCATCGTTTGCCCGGTCCATAAGAAAGGAGACCCCTATAACTGCGCCTACTATAGGGGAATAAGTCTCCCTAACATCGCATATAAGATCTTCTCTGCCGTATTGTGTGAACGCCTGAAACCGTTGGTGGATAACCTGATTGGCTCTTATCAGTGTGGTTTCAGGCCAGGTAAATCCACAATAGACCAAATATTTACATTGTGTATAGAGATGAGCTATACAAAGCCGTGTCTAGTTTTAGCATCCCCGCCAAACTCGTCCGACTGTGCAGGATGACAATGGAGAATTTTCGCTGCTCCATTAAGGTCGGTAATGAGCAAACCGAGACCTTTGATGTTAAAAAAGGACTTAGGCAAGGTGACGCGCTGTCGTGCAACTTTTTCAACATCGTGCTTGAAAAGATCGTGCAAGAGTCACTGGCTAACAAAAGAGATACGATTTATTTCAAGTCTACTCAATTGCTTGCGTACGCCGACGACATTGACGTGATTGGACGGACACAGAGAGACGTCAATGAGGCCTTTGTAAACATTGAGGTAGAAGCGGCTAAGATGGGTCTGAAGGTTAATGAGGGTAAAACCCTCTTTCATCTAAAAGAGACGGACAACACGTCACCATGGGCGGATATAACTTTGAAGTGGTCAAGGAATTCGTCTACCTTGGCTCACTGATGACCAGCGACAACAGCACCAGCGCTGAGGTAAAACGCAGAATCACTCTTGCCAACCGCTGTTTCTTTGGGCTCAAGAGGCAATTGAGAAGTAGAGCCAGCTCTCGGAAAACCAAGGTGACACTATGTATGTATGTATGTTGGCGTTACAGTCCATGAAGAACCTGAGCCGAGCTTCTCTCAATCACCCATGTTGTGTGTGATTTCATTTTCACATAGGTGAAAGGGACCTACAGTTTTATTGCCGGTTCCGAACGGCGATATTCGAGAAGCTTTTCATGACAATTTTACTACAGGGGGTTTTGTCAGAACCCCGCTGAGGAGAAACACCGTGAAAAACACGTTCGATGACATGGCTGTGTCGGGATTCGATCCCGAGTCATCGGCGTCAGAGGCCAACACACTACCCACTGCGCCACGGTGCTCTCAAGGTGACACTATATAAGACCTTAATCATCCCAGTCCTCCTTTACGGCGCAGAGGCTTGGACCTTAACAAATGCGGATGAAGATGCACCTGGCCGATTCGAGAGGAAAATTCTGCGCACTATCTACGGTCCCGTTTGTTCAAATGGTGTATGGAGGAGAATATATAACTGTACGGGTTGTACAGCGACATCGGCCTGGTACGACGTCTACGGATACAGCGTCTAAGGTGGCTAGGCCATGTAGAGCGCATGGAAAATACAGCTCCGACCCGAAGAGTCTTCGAATCCACTCCGGAAGGAAGGCGCGATAGAGGACGGCCGCATCATCGGTGGCGCACGCAGGTGGAAGGGGACCTTAACCAACTGGGCGTGCGGCGCTGGAAACAGCTGGCCACAGACCGTGCCAGCTGGAGACGCTTGTTGGTTGAGGCCCAGGTTCACCACGGAAGATAACGCCACCTAAGTAAGTAAGTAAGTAAGTATTCATTAAACTTATTGGAAATGTTTGACTGGATTAGTATAGCTAATTCCATTTATTTCCAAATTATTGATGCTTTTTGGTTCTCTACATTTACCTACAATCTTATTAACAACCCTCCATTCTTCTCTCACATTCCCTCTAGCACGTTCAAAGGTGTCAGTGTAATAGTTATTACGCGTTTCTTCGATATTTTTGCGGACCAACTCGCATAAGGTGACATAGAATTTTTTAAGTTGTTCGTTAGGGGTGTTTGTTAACATTTTTTTGCTAATTGTTTTTTTTTTTTTATCTGTCGCAAAAGCTTATACATATGTCATCCACGACTTTAGAAATTCATTTTTGTGGGAGGTAAAAAACGGGCTCGGATTGACTTCATTCAAGCTTCGTCGTCGTCAAGGACCAATGCCGTAACCTCTAAGCCCTAGTTACATTTGTAAAAGACTGTTCAGTGCATCCTATACGTGAAAGAAACCAAAAGCCACACTTATTCCGCAAACAAATCTAGCGCTAGCGCGGTACATAAATGTGTTTTTTAAAAACTCCAAAAGTTGCCATCAGCTACTTTTGGGACTGACATGGATTGCCATAATTTTAAACAAGAGACAACTCATTAAAACGTAATTATGTACAATGATTCCATTACGACGGAGTGTTTTATTATCTTAGTGTTACATTTACTTAAATATTGATGTTATGAACTGCTGATGGCTTGAATCTTCTTTTCCATATTAACGGAGGGTTGCCAAGGTTTCCACGACTATCAACATGGACCATTTGCAAATTGCTTGTTTTCCTCAAAACGAAAATCATCTTGTTATGAGTTACTAAAAAATTCTTAGGAAATACCAATTATATTATAAGATACACGGTCATTTGAATTTTTATTGCGAGTATTACTTAGTCAGTATCCATTCTGTTGACTACTTAGTTGTTTTCTCTTTTCTCGTTCTAGTGTCCCAACTGTTGTGAGGAAAACAAAAAACAAAGATACTCTTCTCCATTGAGATGAGGTATGGGTGTGCTTAGGCTGAGGTAAGTAGACTTATTTTACTATATTATCCAATCAAAAACTCAAAATTGGATTGATTGAGCTTAAGTGCGATAATTTCAGTTTCAGTGTGAAGAGATTTGTTTGAAAATTCCCCCGGCGGTCAAGTTTTAGCCATATACAACTGGCTTACTTACTTATCAGGCCAGCGATCCATGGAGGATCTGAGCCTGAGCTATAGCTGCCTTCCATCCTTGACGGTCCCGGACACGCTGCTTCCAGTTGTCAAGACCAAGATGTTTTACATCCGCGATTACTTGGTCTTTATACCGGAGGTTCGGTCTTCCTCTTCTTCTCGAACCAGGAGGCTCGGAGTCGAAGACCCTCTTAGCTGGAGCGGCCGAGCCAGTGTAATCGACGGATCCTTGCCTTCCGGACTACATCCACAACTTGGTACAGCTCGTAGAGTTCGCGGCCAGCAAGACTGGCAGTATGAGCGTTTTGTAAAGCATGACTTTGGTCTTTCGAGTGAGGAGTTTTGACCCCAGTTGTTTGGACAAACCGAAGCAGCAGCGGTTGACAAGGGCGATTCTATGCCGGATCTCCACTGTGGTGTTATTTGTGGTATTTACGTTTGCCCCGAGGTAGACAAACTCCTTGACTACCTCGAAATTGTAGCTGTCAATTGTTATATTTTGTCCCAGGTGGTGAGCGACGGATTGGTTTTTGCTTGACAGCATGTACTTCATTTTGTCGTCATTGACCTTAAGACCAACTCGTTTCGCCTGTTCTTCAATCGCCGTGAATGCTTCCACAATGCCAAGGCGAGAACACGCGATGATGTCGATATCATCCGCGTATCCTAGCAGCTGGACGGACTTGTAAAAGATAGTGTCTTCCCTGATGACGCCTGCCCGTCGCACTATCTGCTCCAGCACCAGGTTGAAGAAGTTACATGACAGCGCATCTCCTTGCCGAATTCCGGTGCATGTTTCGAATGGTTCCGAGGTCCTAGAACCGAGTTGCACGGTGCATCGCGTGTTTTTTAGCGTCGCGCGACACAACTCGATCAGTTTTGCCGGGATCCCGAATTCGGCCATCGCCCCAAACAGTGAACGAACAAACAAATCAACGACCCCAACCACTGCATTCCGTACAGGAACCTGCGCGAGTCTCTAAAAAAAAAAAAAAAAAAAAAAAAAAGAATGCTGTCGTATGCGGCCTTGAAATCGATGAAAAGATGGTGTGTATCGATTCGAAACTCGTTGGTCTTTTCCAGGATTTGTCGAAGTGTAAAAATTTGGTCTATAGTTGATTTGCCCGGCCGGAAGCCGCACTGGTAGCTGCAAGCCATCTGAGCCTGCGGCCTTGTTGTTCTTCAGCTTCTGAATAGCTGTGCCGACTTCTTCGATGCTGGGTGGGAGGACTATTTCAGCGGCTGGAGTTGGGATTTCCTCGGTCCCTACCACTCTCTCTTGGTCGTTAAGCAGCTGCTGGAAGTGCTGCTTAAACACATCCACTATTCCCTGCGGGTCGGTGACAAGAATACCCTCGTTTCGAAGAGCCAGGGTGCCCTTTTTGAAGCCTCCTGCATGGCCTTTGGCTTTCTTGTAAAAGGCTCGTATTTTACGTTTATCCCTAGACTCCTCGATATCCTTGAGCTGGGAGGCTGCGAAGATTCTTTTCTTTCGTCGCAGTAGTTTTTTCTCCTCCCTTCTTCTGGCTCGGTACTCTTCTTGCGCTGCCCTGGTTTTCCTCTGCAGCGCCTTTTGGTATGCCTCGTCGGTTGCTGCCTTTTTCTGCTCACACTCGCCATCATATCACGGGTTTCTTGTCGGGGGTGGTAGGTATCCTAAGGTGGTTTCGGATACTTCCTGAATGGCTGAGCGGCAATGCAGCCACATATTATTGGCATTTGTGTTCGACGTAGGCATACCGTAGAGTCTTTCGCTCAGCTGCTCCCTGTAGACTCTGGCAACCTCCGGTGTGCTCAGGCGCCCAATGTCGAACCTCCTCCTGATGGACTGGTGCAGCTTTCTGACATTGGACAGTCGAGCTCTGAATCTTGCTGCTACGAGGAAGTGGTCAGAGTCGACATTTACCCCTCTGAATGTTCGCCTTTCTCTGCTCACACTCGCCATCATACCACGGGTTTCTTGTCGGGGGTGGTAGGTATCCTAATGTGGTTTCGGCTACTTCCTGAATGGCTGAGCGGCAATGCAGCCACATATTATTGGCATTTGTGTTCGACGTAGGCATACCGTAGAGTCTTTCGCTCAGCTGCTCCCTGTAGACTCTGGCAACCTCCGGTGTGCTCAGGCGCCCAATGTCGAACCTCCTCCTGATGGGCTGGTGCAGCTTTCTGACATTGGACAGTCGAGCTCTGAATCTTGCTGCTACGAGGAAGTGGTCAGAGTCGACATTTGCCCCTCTGAATGTTCGCACATCCAGGATGTTTGACGAGTGCCTTGCGTCAATGAGCACATGGTCGATTTGGTTGACGGTTCGACCGTCCGGAGATCGCCAGGTTGCTGTGTGGATTCGCTTGCGAGGGAATCTTGTGCTACTTATAACCGCATTACGAGCTGTCGCAAAGTCAGCTAGTCGGAAGCCGTTATCTGTTGTTGTATCGTGGAGGCTGTGCTTTCCGATCACTCCGCCAAGGGTGTTTTCCTTCCCGATTTTGGCGTTGAAGTCCCCGAGAACGATTTTTACATCGTACTCCGGACAAGCTCCGTAGGCGTTGTCCAGGAGGTCATAGAAATCCTCCTTGATAGGGTCTTCAGCCTCGTCGGTAGGGGCGTGTGCACATATAAGGCTGATGTTATAAGATCTGCCTCTGATGCGGATCACAGCCAGGCGATCACTTATAAGCTTAAAGTCGATGACCTTCGACCTTAACCGCTTTCCCACGACAAATCCGCATCCCAGTAAGTGCAACCTTTTGTGACAGCTGTAATAAATGTCGCAATTTTTCATCCTAATCATACCGTTTCCTATCCAGCGTATTTCCTGGACCGCAGTAATATCCGCCTTGTACTGTGGGAGGATTCCTTCTAGTTTATGAGCAGCTCCGGGAGTGTACAGGGTTCTGACATTCCAGGAGCATGATCGCAAATCGTGTTCCTTTTTCGTGCGTTGTCGTCGTCGAGTATCCGTCCGTGTATACGAGGCATCTTGCTCATTCATAACTTTTAGGTTTTTTACGTGGGCGGATTGTTAGCCCGCCGCACAACCGCCATTCTGGTCGGGATTTTTTTCGCCGCATACGTTTGTTCACCTCCCAACGGTTGTTGAAGAGGCTATCTAGAGGGCGCCGCGAGGAGGCCGTATGTCAACTTGACCCGGGCATTTAAACAGGGATCGTTGCTGGCATCTCGCCAGGTTGAGAGCAATCAACATCTTTACCCTGTATGTCCGAGCCCATGCCCTCTATACAACTGGCTTAGATGGTTATATTTCGCTTTACAGAGGATTTGCTATTTGCAACCATCATAATGCCGCAGTCCAAAAACACAAGTGGAAGATGTCCATTGGTTCAAATTACATTCAACCTTTCCGTAAAGGCAGTATTTTTTAGCGATGGGTGAATTTTATTCTAAATGTTCTGCATCAAGCTGAGGTCTCTAAAATAGTTATGTAGAGGAAGAGTTACAGTTAAAGGCGATTTTTTCGGTAAGGTCTCCGCAGTTTTTGATATTGGTGCCTATACATATAATGAAAAGGAGAAGGTCAAGGCCGCGGCGAAAGGTGTTGATTTGCTAATGTTAACCCGAACGCAGCTGCTACAGTTTGTGTATAGAGACTGAATGGCCCTCAACAGAGGCCCATCAATCCCATACTCCTGCAGAACACTCCAAAGTTTACCTCGAGGAACTCGGCCTTACGCCTTTTCCAAATCTACAAAGTAGCTGTAGATCGGTTTGGCGTACTCCAAGCCTTCTCGAGTACCATTCTTATAGCTATTCAATCACTAAAATGACATCCTTCACCGTTGGATTATTCTCCGCCCCACTCAAGACCATACATAGGTCTGTCCCCCTGAGTGCCCTGTTCGGGATTGAGTAGCTCCAAAAAGTGCTCGATCCATCTGCGTAAGATGTCCATCTCATTGGAAAGCAACACACCATCATTGGATTTAAGTCCTTCGATTATGTTGAGTTTCCTTCCTCTACCCCGACGAATGGTTTGTCAGAACACCTTTTCCACAGATCTATGGTCGCCTTCCAACTTCTCGCCGAACTCCTTCCAGCTGCTCGCACAGCCAATTTACAAGTTTTTCGCGCGGTCACGGGAAGCAGAGTCCCCCAAGAGAATCCGGTCCCTGCAGGCCTTCTCTTTCTCTCTGATGGCTTCTTGAACTCCGGGTGTATTAAACCACGCAGTTCTTTTCTCACCATCAGCCGCCACAACGAGCCGTTTCTCTCCACAAACATCACGTGCAGAAGCAATGACAGCTGTTGAAAATAGTCGCCATTCTTCCTCTACATGCGATGGAACAGTCGGAATTTTGTCAGACCTTTCGTGGTGGTGCACCTCACTACTCTGTAGCGTGTAACCACTCTTAGCTTCCGCCTTGGCAGAAGAGGTACTACTCTATCAGTAAGATACAGCTTACACAACACCAGGTGATGATCAGTTGACAGTTCAGCCCCTCTCAACACACGAACGTCACAAACCATCCGTTTCATACACGATGGTACCACAAAGAAATCTATCAACGATTTCTGTTGAAGACTCCAACGATACCACGTATATTTATGCCTTTGTGCCAAAATAATGGCATGCCATTTGGACAGCAAAAATCCAACAACCTCTCTCCGTTCGTGTTTTGATGAGGATCATCGTTCCTCACAATCACACTCCCCCGTGTCGTTACATGGGCGTTGAAGTCCCCCATCAGGATAAAGGAATCCATCTCAACCATCCTATCAAGGGCAGCATCGACTTCATCCAGGAAAGTCGCATACTCTGACTCTAGATTCGGTGCATACACCTGTTCGGTGCATACACCTGTTCGGTGCATACACCTGTTCGGTGTATACACCTGTACCAGAGCCAAAGTTGATTTTTCAAGCTTGAGTTTTAAGATCGCGACCCTCCTTCCTAATAGTATCCACTCCAATACCCTGTCTGCCAGCCTGGGACTTATGAGTATCCCCACTCCCGCCTGTGTAGGCATTTGAGGTGCAACTCCCGACAGGAAGAGTTTCCACCCGTCCGAAAAGTAAACAGTTCTATATCCCCATTGCTTTGTCGAAGAGATATCTACGAGATATCTAACCGATACGTGGCAGCTTCCTCAACCAACTCGAGATGCTTTCCGGGGAGCGATGAGACGTTCCACGTGCCCATCCTAAGTCGATGCCGTTGTCTGTTGCCTTTTACTGCCCGCATGCACTGGTTAGTGCATGGCGTTCATCCCCCTCCACCACCCGTAATGGCTCACGAGGCCACTGCCGGGTTGCTCGCGACTTCCGGCTACCGGGCGGGACAGACCAGCCACCAGAAGCTCGCATACTGCCACCATTTAGGCCTGGCTCCGGATGGGGCTCTGACATACCAGAGTAGGCAGCTTCCGATGCACGTCTCCTTTTTGTCATTCAGGCGGGTTTTGCGCTTCGTTAGCCAGGTTTGAGCTGCACACACACCTCAAACCAGTTGTCCGCCCCCCATCGCGTCAGCTGCCCGCGGGTGAAGGGGGGTGGGGGGGGGTATCCAATCATCCCTTTTGAAGCTGGCTCATCTGGAAATATTTTGGTTGTTTTGTTGTTTGAAGTAGACCAGTCTCTAGTCTGTAAGGGCACCCAGTGCTCGTTAAAGTGAGTAGAGCGGGTACACCCAGCCTTTTCTTTTACTAATGGAAAAGACTATTAAATTTGTTTCGGCTATTATTGAAATTGGGCAAAAGTCTCTGACAAATGTTCTTTATTAAAATAAACGCAGATGATTTAAACATCAGTTCAGTTAGTCGTAAATTGGTTATTCAGAAGCGCGACAACAATTAATAAAAGAATCTAACTTCACATATTATCAATTAGTAATAAACAACGTTAACAATGCAATAATGACTAAAAATAGCTCAGTAAGGACTTATGTATGTGCACCGGTTAGCTTGTACGAAATTTGACATTCATCTAAACCACGTATCTATTCCAATAATACACTCACGATCCTTGTTTATTAGTAATCCTCCGGATAGTTGCATATAATCTATGAAGTAAGGACTTGATTTCATCAAAAATAAGAAATTACTTTTTCAACGCCACCCCGAATTATTTCCAGCAAAATACATATACACATAACTACCGAATTAATCCTGTGAGATACAATATTTTCCTTCATATACAAACAAATAGTCGAATTTAGAATATATTCAACATTTTCATACACATACTTTGAAAAGAAGCTCTAAAGTAAGTATGACACTAATCAATTGTATTCCTAACTTTTCCCGATAGATAATTTTGAATTTTCCGAAATTTCATTTGAAATTCAAAACTAAACCATTTAGCATCGAAAATAATTTCACCCAAAAACACAACAGCGCCTAGACAGAGGCCATAGCCCAGAACATTCCATGCCAACTTCAATTTCTCGTGATCCAGCGGATCTGGGTAGTACAAGTCAACATGCAGTCGGATGTATCCTGCTCGAAGAGCACTTCTGAAATCATCTTTCATCCATTGATCTAATATGCCCGACTCTTGAATTCGCAATATCATTGCATTGAATGGATTGCGAAGCCTTGAGTTGTGTGCTAGAGGGAATACGACATGGTGACGTAAAACGCAGATTTTGGTTAATCGAAATATCGGCCTTTTTGAGTACTGTTGCTGAAGATCCAGAAAAATCCATCGATCAATTGGTACCAAATACGCATATGATGTATTGAATTCACTTCGCAATTGAAAAACTTTATCAGCAGATGTGCAGATATAGATATTTTTCTCTATTTCTGAAAGATTTTGACCTGGTGGAAAAAAGTACTCGCTCGACAGAACTTTGAGGTTAGAAACTAGTAGGTCCTGGATAGTATCAATTTGTGTTCCAAATACTGTGGTTGTAAGGAAACTTTGCAAAAGTGTCGTATACCACTTGGAGGTGATGAAACCAAGGATGAAATTCAGTTTTACTATAAAGGAGTATCTCAACGAAACATTGTGCTTATGGTCCCATGTAGGTATGCTGAGCATGTAACCAATGCTTTGTAGTACACAAACCCCAAATTCTGGGCGGTTTTTGCCATTCAAACTCGGTGGAATTATCAAAAAACCAAAGGCTAGGAAAAACGTTGCAAAAATACACAATAACCAAAGGCCTTTACTAAATGGATTCCGAAGGTACATGTATGAGGGGATTTCGTTTGCCATCGGAACCATAATGCAAATATCATTTAGCATGAGTGGATGGCTTCTGCCTACGTCAACGAGATCAGTGTGAGCCGTGGGGTGCATACTAAACTCAATTTGTCCACTTTTTATAAGATCAATTACGTCATAAATGATGATACTACTCGCATTGTGGTTGGTGTGGGTGACATACTCTTTAAAAGACATCTTGTAATGATCCACGAACGTTTTAAATATGCGAAAGCCATATCCCTTGAGACTCTGCTTCCCCTTAATGTCTGTCACTCGAAAAACTCTGGGCAGATCTGACCTTACAGGCGTCGTTATTTGATAGCCTCCTAGGCTTTTCCTGTAGTCTAACTTGAATATGTCTGAATTCGTATAAGTGTCTATAAAGTCCTCTAGAAACAATTTGCTATACTGTTTGCATGTAAGAAGATGGTAGTGGTTTTCCTTATTTTGATAGAATATTAAAGCGTTAGTGTAGTATTCACTCCAGATATGTTCGGTGATGCCATCAATTTCTCTTTGATCCCGTGGTATTCGAACTACGATGAATAGAACGCTCATTTGTCGTCTTTCTCTTAAGTGCATATGAGCTCTTTCAAGGATGGTGTCATTAAGACTTTGAATAAACACCAGGATGAGGCTATTCTCGTGAATACTGTATTTAAAATAAAACGGAGGACTATTTGATGACAAGATGTACGTTGGTAGCATGACCATTTTCTGGAACTGACTAATAAATCCCTCAATTTCCGGAAACGTTGTTGCTGAAGCAAGGATTGCGGCGGTTGGGAACTCATGGAAATTCCTTGCACTATCAATGATGTCTATTATCAATGTCTGGTTTATTTGACTTGTTTTTACAAAACTGAATAATAGAAAAATGTTTATAAGCAGTGTAAGCAAAGTATATGAACTCATGTTGAGTACTAGAAACAGGAAGTAAGACTAGAATTGTGTTCGTTTTATTTCCCTCTTTTATGCCTGAGCTAATGTCTTTTAAATAATACGTTGTTCTAAAAGCATTACATTAACGCGTACACCTGCTGCCATTAAATGATATTTTCTTTCAGCTAAAAGCTAGACAAACAATTATATTATCCACAAAATTAATATATGAATACTTTTATATCAGAAGGAATGTGTTTATAGTTACCTTAATTAACACCGTCCTAATACAGTAGTGCTGAAAATACTCACATATAGACTCAACAACATAATGTACTTTTGAGAATACAGAGCTTGAACGATCTTAACTTTTCAGAGGTAAAAGTCTGCTTATGCTCTCTATAAAAGAGAATAAGTTTAACAAAGGGTCTTCCAGAAAATCTTCACAGACAATAGGTGGAATGCAAAAATCATCTTAAGGACATCAACCAAATCAACATTTTTTGAATTTGTATTTTTATTCGTTATTCCCATCATCATAATTCATTCAATTTATGTCTATACCTTACGTTACGTTGTGCGAGCAGAAGGTAACAGGGAGGGGGAGAGGAGGTGCCCATTGACATTGGTCTTAAGCGTCTGCATATTGTATTGAGGGGGGAAGACCGAACGAGGTAGCGCGATCCACATTCGTGTGGTTCGGTTTAAGAAAGAGTCTCTGCATTTGACAGTACGACCGAAAACGGGCTTCAGGGTGAATTCATGCGTATTCCGGGAGAGACGTGTATGGCGGGAGAAGTTTTGAAGGGGCGAAATGGAACTGGCTATTCCGTCAGAGCATTTATGGTGAAAATAACGATAAAACAATGAAAGACAGGAGACGTTCCTACGGTGACCCAGCGAGTGTAATGTAATGAGTTTGTGATGCTGGAATCTCCTATGAGTTTTATCGTACGATTTTGTTTTCTGTCAAGTAAGTGCAGTGACTTCTTAGATGCGCCAGATCAGACATGAGCCTTGAACTCCAATGAACGCCTTATAAATTATAGCCAGATCGGTGGGTGTGAAGAATCTCTTGCATCTGTATAGGAAACCTAGGCATTTCGCGGCATTCTTAGCGACACTAAATATGTGTTCGTTCCAACAAAGGTTGTCACTGATGCACATACCCAGGATGGAAAGCTTGTCGGTTTCAGAGATACAAGTGCCATTCATGGATAATGGCAATGGGTCAGTGTTACGCTTTAGCGACAGAAGACAGCATTGTGTTTTGGATGCATTCAATTCCACTCTATTGTTTTTACCCCATTGGATGATGCTGTCAATATTGGAATCTAATGAGCTTAACATATGCTCCCGCTCACTATTTACAACCGAAGTGCAGGGTCGTTAAGAAGTGAACGAATATGAAAAGCTGAGGGTACTGTCGTCAGTGAAGGAGTGGATTGGATTAGAAGTAACAGACAAGAGATCATTTATAAAAATGAGAAAGAGTGTCGGAGGCAAAACGGAGCCCTGAGGAACACCAGCATTTACAAAGTGAGTATCCGGCTTGAATCCGCCCAAGACAACTTGAATTGAACGATTCGGAAGGTAGCTTCTAATCCATAGAAGAAGAGATTCGTCGATCCCGAATGCACGTATTTTCGACAAAAGAGCTTCGTACCAAATTCTGCCAAATGCTTTCGAAATATCAAGTGCAACTACTTTGCTCTCACCTGCCTGCTGGAGCGAGCGATTCCACTTCTCGGTGAGATATACCATCAAATCACCAGTGAATCTGTGCTGCGGAAACCATACTGCCGGTCATTGAGGAGTTTCTGTGACTCGAGATATTTCATTAGCTGACGATTATCAGCGTTTCCATGACCTTGGAAGGAAGGGACGATAGTGCAATGGGTCGGTAATTGGAAAGAGAAGAAGATTCGCCTTTTTTGGGAATGGGCTGGACAAATGCTGTTTTCCACCTATTCGGGTAGAGTCTAGAAGAGTAGGAAAGGTGAAAAAGCTTACGCAGTGGTTTTGCCAGCATAGAAGAACACCTCTTCAGAATTATTGAAGAAATACCATCTGGAACAGAGGATTTGTGTATGTCAAGTTCTTTAGAACCCTTGCAACTGTAGAAGTACGGAAGCAAATTTGTCCCATGGTGAAATTAACGTACTCCGGAACAGGCAGAGACAAAGATGATCTGGGAAACTGCGAGTTTGCTGCGAAATGAACACCAAGCAGATTGGCTTTGTCTAAGGGTTTGACAGCTGGAATGTCATTGTGGATGAGCGTGGTTATAGACGACGAGACGGAGTTCTTGATTTTTTCGACGAAAGACCAAAAACTTCTGCTACATTTGGGGCATTGTAGGATCTTACGCCTCAGTTTTTGGTCGTGTAAAAATTTAGCTCGTCGGATGAGGGAGTCATTTCTAGCTTGTATATATCTTTTTCGGTTTTCCTCAGTAGTGTTTGCTTTATAATTCCGAAAGCTTATCTCTCTCAACCTAATAACGTCTTTACAGCTCAAGTCAACACGCAGTATCCTCTGGCTTAACACTTTTTATCTTGTTACGTCAGTATGGATAACGTTTGTGATCATATCAGCAGCGGCGTCTACGTCGTTGTCAAGGAAGCACAACGAGCAGTTAAAGCTCCGAAAGAACTTGTTAAGGTCACACCAATTAGCTTTCTTATATATCCATACTATTCTTTTCGGAGCTTTTTCTTCAACTGTGTGGAATGAATATGGGAATTTAGCTGATATGACACAGTGATCGGACGTAGCCGTGAGGTGGGTGTGGTACCATCGAGGCCTTTTAAAAGTCCGACAATTCCAGGTCGACTCTTTCACTCCCTGTCCTTTTTACCAGTCGGCTAAGGACTTGAAACACCGTACACGTCCTCCTCTAGGCAACTGAACTGGCTCTTATGTATTTCCTTGGGGCTTGTGTCATTGCCTGGGAAGCGTTTTCACTCTTAGACTGAGTGCTGTCGGAGTACGTGTCTGTAGCATTTTGTCTGTCAGTTTGTTTTGTTGGATATTCCCCGAATGTTTTTGTTTGTTGTTATTATCTTCATTCAAGAGTTTCATTTTGATCCCAAGAGTAAAAGGTCCGCCAGAGCATTGCCGATTCTACTGTAATAAGGCGTGTAAATTATGGGCCCTGCCAAAGCACCCCAGGGAGCTCGTTAGGGTTGGTTTAACCCCCAGATTTTCATCCCTTGTCCCGGATCTTTCTCTCACACCACCATAGAGTTAGGTATCTATTGTTACCTTTTCCTAATGGTCCGCCGCACTCGACTGATGAATGCGAGTAAGGCATTAGCTGACACCAACCGGTGGTTAGTCATTTCCAGCGGGCGCCCAAGAGGAGAACTAGAATGGAAACTCGCCTAATGTAATAGATACTCTTCATACTGCTGTGAATTACTCTCTCCCCAGATAAAATTAGAATTGAGATTAATTTCGGCGATCGTGTCGGCACTGGCAGATATCAATATGCACTGGAAGATGTCAACATGCCCCTCGGTATCTTCAAAATTACTTTTTGTTTGCAATGTGTGTTTTTTTTTATATTTTTTGTAATGTAATGTTTATAACACAACCTGAACGGAGTGCACTGGTCTGGGTCGTAGATGTTCGCTCACTACTCCCCAGCTGTGGTTGTCCTAGATAGGATGAGAGGAACCGACTAAATTTTCACGTTGGTTGTAGTTCTCAGCAACTGTTCCATGCACTTATGGTGTTATATTAAAATTGCTCAGAGTATAAATTTAAAGTGACCATATACTGTGAGTGTAATTATCACTTCTCATTTACAACAGCTGTGCTGCATATTTTTTCCGTATAGGAATTGTTTCTTCTTGGCTATGGAACGACTTTCAACCATATACCTTCCGCTCGACGGTCGGTGATATTTACAACTGCACCACGGCCGCATTTATTTACTTGTATATAGGCGGCTTACGTTTGTTATAGGTTATTTAAATACTATGAAATAAATACTGCATCCCCATTCGCTCCATTATAGGCCCTGTTTTGCCTTGACTATGCTCTAAGTTCATCTAGCTGGCACCTCAGGTTATGAATAACGGTTAGTATTTTCTTATCTGCACTGTTTGCGTTTCCATAACTATCATTTCTATTAGCCTTCCAATTTCAATCTAAGCCCTTACCATCAAAAATTGACGACGTGGCATTACAATTTCAGCATAATTGATATGATCTAAGTGAAACGTCGTAAAATGTCATTACAGCGAGGCACAGAAAATAATAGTCAGCTTTAGTTCTTATTACAGACAGTAAATGCGTGAATCAATTAATTATCTAAAAAATACCGTTGATTAAATTCTCATCAACGCTTAAATAAAATTATGAATGCGAACGAAATCCTGTTAGTTACCAACCCTATTCGCAGCATTAAGTATGGTTCGAATAGTAACAATTCTCATTTTATTGCCTTTAGTCGTCAGTCAAAATGGGATCCAAGTTAATCTTACTCTTTTAGTTGACGTAATAAAAAGTGCAAATAAATATCATCAGCTTCAGACCATACCCATTCTATCTTCCTCGCCGGTACTGTGGGAATTGGAAGAGCTTATCCGTGAGCTTGAAAATACTCTCGAAATACCAGTGTATATTTTTTCGGAAAGTGGTCCCCCATTTCTCTTTCGACTCCACATCCGGCTACAGTCGCTTCTCTTAGTATTTTTTCAGGATCCAAATGACACCATTTTGGAAAAGGCAAACGTCTATTTGCGAGGAAGGCGAACTATGTTTGCTATTTTTGTATTAATTCCATCTATAAGGACATTAGAAAAAGTCAACGATATTGTTACCTATATCTGGAACGCGCATTACTCCAGGGCTGTGTTGCTTTACCGCAGCCATAATGACAACGATCAGTTAATTGCGTGTACAAGAAACCTCAAATCTGAGCTGGCTAACTTTACAATCACCTACAATCGTCTGGATATGTTTGCTAACAAATATTATGAAAATATGGAAGGCTACAAGATAAGGACACCAGTGAAATCCGACTTGCCTAGAGTGTTTCGAATTACAGACTCCAATGGACACAAGCGATTCACGGGAATGGCATTTACTTTGTTCATGAGCTTCGTCGAGCATCTCAATGCAACATTTGAGGAATACATAATGGATGCAAATGTCACCAATGATAACGTGATTATAAAGGACATTATCGAGCTAATGGAAGCAGGTAAAATCGAGGTGAGCCTTCATCCAACAAGTCATAACAATTTGGTCCAGGTCGGAAGCAGCTACCCACTTAACATGAACGACATTTGCATAATGATTCCAATGGGCAGTGAAATACCCGCTTACATGTACCTTTTCCGACCTCTGCGCTTTGAAGTATGGGTGCTATTGGTGTGCGGAATTTTTTACATAACATTCGTATTGATGTTGGTTGTCCCGAAACCCTGTGGCCTAAAGTACCAATCATTCGGAAAGTCTTTTTTGCAAAGTGTCGGTTATATGCTAAACATTGCCACTTGGGCACAAAATCATAATGTATCATGGCGGTACTTTTTTGTCTTTATAGCGAGCTGGACGATGGGTTTCCTGATAACTACATGGTATTGTGCATTGTTCCAAAGTTATCTCGCGACCGTAGTTTTTGGACCACAAATCGATACGGTTTCAGATCTTATAGCGTCAAACGTTAAGATTCTTGCCATTGACGATCATATTGAACAGCTGATGAAGATGCCAGAAACGCCACACGCACTAACAAATCTTTTCGTTTCCACAAATCCGGACACTATGGTTAAGCTGCGCTCTGAGCTGAACACAACCTACGCTTATCTGACGCCGATTGATCGCTGGAAATTTCTAAGTCTACAGCAACAGTATTCCAAAAGACCCATTTTCAGGCTCTCGCGGATATGCTTCATGGAGCACCATGTAGCATTTCCTCTAGCATACGATTCCCGCCTCCAGAGTTATTTTAATACGTTCATCCCACGAATCTATCAGGCTGGCCTCCTTGATCATTGGATAGAAACTGATTTTAGAAATGCACTCCGGGAAGGCTACGTCACCCTAATTACGGACGTATACGAACCGACGCCCTTCGATATAGACAGACTTAGAATGGCATGGAAGGTGGTTGGATTTGGTCTCTTAACTAGCGTGATTGTGTTTGGTGCAGAGCTTTTACATTTTAAGCTTAATTGTTGTATGTAATATGCAATAAAGAGAATAAAGTATCTTGAGCTATGTATTTTATCCACATATAAATATCTTTTACTATCTTAATTCCAGTATGTTGGTGTTTTTGAACTGCTAATGAGCTGTGGAATTTGATATGCATATAACGTGAACTAGTTTGGAAAAAGATATAGAATTATTGTAAACAAACCGTTTTAACGAGGGTGGATTGATAAGTTTGGTGAAAACGAATCAAAGAGTTAGTTTTTTCGGATAAGTGTCATTTATTTTCCAACGTAATCTTCTTTAAGAACTTTACAGTTGATTCGAATATGCCGGAGTTTTTTGATCCCCTTTTTGCAGTAATCTTTTCAAGGCCCTCAAAATACGCCTTAGTTTCTTCATCCTCGGGGCCATTTTTTGACGTTTGGATAAAAGGAGAAATCTTTGGAAGCTAGGTCAGGAGAACATGGTAGCGTAACACCACTGACTTGGCCGTTGTCCTAGTTGAAGATGGCTATTCTTGAACTGCACTTGCTCGCCAGAACATACATATACTAAAATTAGAACGATACAGAGAAGATTAGCATGATCACTAAGTGTACAAAAATGTATGAAATCTTAATCACCGGCTTATCATCATGTTATGAGTTGATACCTACCCGGTCTGGTTCAAACCACATACAACCTTCCCGTAAAGCCCCTATTTTTGACCGATGGGCGAATTTTATTCTAAATGTTCTACATCAAGCTGAGGTTTCGTGAATCTTCTTCTAGAATCTAATATTTCGTAGAGTAAGAGTTCCAGTTACAGGCGATTTTGTCCTATACTTATACACATAAATCTGTACAAATGTTGGATCTACGGTAAAGTCTCCGCGGTTTTTTGTCACTATGATGTTTTTACCTATATACATGTATGTATCGAGTGGCACTATCAAACGAACGCTTGAACTCGTCTAAAGATGTTGAAAGACGAACGTGTGACCCATGGGTCTACACGACAAGCTTGTTCCCGAGCGAAGGCACTGTTGCACTGCGTAATGCTACCTTTTTAATAAAAAGGTGCAGAGGAGTAAGTGCAATCAGTGCTTTTTGGGCTGCCGTGGGTCAGGTTGGCATAGCGCCTGTAATGCCACACTAGTCTAAATATAAACTGAAATTTCGCACTTGCCCGTAACAATAACTACTAGGTCATCAGCATATCCGAAGACCGCGTAGCCACGAGTGGCTAGCTTGTAGTAGGTAGTCGAGCGCAAACTTCGCGCAGAACGCACCCGAAGCCAAAACGCCACGCAGTACGCTCTACAGAGAGATAGAGACGGAGCTATTAATGAAAGCCAATAAGAGATGGTGTCATTTAGATACGTGGGCCTCGGATGACACGGGATCGAATCCCGACACAGCCATGTCATCGGACGTGTTTTCACGGTGTTTCTCCTTAGCGGGGTTCTGACAAAACCCCCTGTAGTAAAATTGTCATGAATAAGCTTCTCGAAATTCGCCGTTCGGAACCGACAATAAACTGTAGGTCCCTTTCACCTATGGGAAAATTAAATCACACACAACATGGGTGATTGAGGGAAGCTCGGCTCAGGTCCTTCATGGACTGTAACGCCAACATACATACAGTCGGTGCCCTCACTGGGCATTGCATGCCAACTTACTCTGCAGCCAGATTAGGCCAGCCCCATAACGACTTCTGCAGAAGTCAGGCACTGCTGTGTGAGTGCCCAGCGTTAGCCCCAAAAACGAACGCATTGTTAGGAACACATTTCATTTCGAAACTAGAGGAGGTAAGTAACATTGGGCTGAACAGAATACTAGGATTCTTATCCTCGTCTGGATGGTCCAGCTCAACGGGAAATTTCTGGATTTCTACAGGTTAAAATTAAAATGGGCACATTGGACTCCACTTAGTCTAAGTGGGCCTTGACTTTTCATCAGTAGGACACCCATTTACCTAACCTAAGGTAGTCGAAAACTATCGATCGGAGAAGGGGTGAAATAATTCCTCCTTGTGGACACCCCTTAGCCGCCGATGCTGTCACCGATACCTCTCCGGATATGGCCGATATTAGTGGCATGGTCTAGACCCCTGTAGGATAGTGCAGTGGTGATCGTCATAGCAGGTATGGTAAAAACCCTCAATGTCGAAGAAGGCGCAAATCGCGATCGCGATCTAATAAATTATAGAATTTATTCGAAATATCATTTTATAGTAATACCCTTTTCACTTGCTCCTCAAAACAAGACCTAAAAAAACTTCTCAGAGATGACGAGAGAGTGTCCAGGCCTCTCTGCAAGATAGCAGGAAAGACACCGTCTTTGCCCGGGGTCTTATAGGGCTTAAGTGTCCCAATTACCCATTTAACTCTATCGGGGCTAAAAATTATACCAGAGAGGCTACTCGTTCTACTGTCGATGCTACTTATGACGTTCGTCTGATCGTCGGAAGGCATCAACTAGAGAGTAGAATCAGGGAAGTGCACCTCAAGCAAAGTTTCCAGAGTTTCCCTGCAATTGACGGTAATGGTACCGTCTGATTTACGAAGCAGCCCGAGTCCATTTGTGATAACGCTTTATGGAGACGGGTCGCAGTTGGTAGCGAGTCTATGTTCTCGCAATGTTTTTTCCAAGACACTCTCTTGGATTTCCTCAGTTCGAGGTTATATTTCGTTAGAGCAGAACTATAATCAGTCCAACCATTTTTTCGTGTGGCTCTGTTAAACAGAGATCTCACCTTTTCCTCCGAGATTCGAGCTGTGCATTCCGCCGGGTTACACATTGCATATGTGAACTTATCCTCGGTGTCCAGCTGTTTCTAAAGGATGAGATAAGTGCTACATTGAGCTGATAAGCCGCTTCTTCGATATCATCTATCGATGAAATTGATATCTTCTTTAGCGGCAAGTTGAGTTTGGAATAGAACCCAATTTGTTCGTTGGGCTGATATCCAAGCTCAGCTTCCTTAACCTCACTAGAGGTATTGAGTCTGATATGTCAAGGTCAAGCACCTCTTCTCCAACCGCATTTATGAAGGTGGGTTTGTTGCCTATTGACAATGGTGAGATTATTACTAATTAAAAATTCAAAAAGTAACTCACCTCGTTTATTGGTATTACTGCCGCGCCATTCCATATGGTTCGCATTGGCATCGCCTCCGATGACTGGATGGTGATTGCGCTGCTGACAGTATCTTACTAGGTCCTGTAACTCGGTAAGTGGGATCTGATGGCCGTCTCCAGGGGAGTAGGCGGAGGCGCTCACGCTCTCCCTTACTCCTCCATCGGTGAGGATTTCTACAATGACGGCTGCCAGGTCCCTTGTTATAAACTCCGGAGTTACCGGACCGATGGAAGTGATCCTCTGATCTGCTTTCTAACGGGGATTCCCTTTGTTTAGTGGGGGGACGTTTCGTTGTTTTATTTAGACGACCCAGATGTGTCAGTGGTTTTTGGATTGTCATATCTTGGCGTCTCTGTTACAGCAGTAGGTGCAACGACCATACTTCTGGCTGTAGGTTGCCCTTTTGATAAGCCACTTTGCAACTCAGTTCTAGCAGTCGGTCCAAAAACCTGCCACTAACTGCCAGAACCAGGTGCAGGAGGTCTTTCTCCTTATCTGGCGTGCTCTGCATAACTTTCGAGTGCCGTGCATACAGGCCATCGTTCTGAGAGTCAATCGTCGCAAACGCTTTTGTGATGGGTAAGCCGATGCTCTGTGAGAAGTAGTCCCGAACGATGTGTACTTTCGAGAAGGCTTCATCTTCCACAAGTATAGCATCAAGTCAACTCCTGCCCTCGATGGCCGAAAAACTGGTCTTCATCCAATCGGCCATGGTGGTGTCGGCACACAGGAAGTAGAGCCAACGTGCTCCTAAATCGTTGGGAACGATGACGGGTCGGATCCTCCGATTTACACCCTGTATCTCTTTTTGTCGGCGCCGTGGCGCAGTGGTTAGTGTATTGGACTCTGGCGCACGATGAGCGAGTTCGGATCCCGATAACACCAACGCCATCGAATGTTTATTTCGCGACGTTCCTCTTCGGCAGGGTACTGGCAAAAGCCCCCGTAGTAAACTTGCCATGAATAAGCTTCTCGACTCACACCGTTCGGAATCGGTATTAAACTGTAGGTCCCTTTCACCTGTGCGAAAAATAAATCACACACAACATGGCTTGGCTCTGGTCCCTCATGGGCTGTAACGCCACCAAAGAAGAAGCTTTTTTTGTCGGCTTGAGGGTTGCTGATCTTGCTGCGTTTAGCAGCCGGAGTAGGCGGAGTATTGTCAGCGGAATGATCCCGTTTCAATATCCCTTCTCCGACGATTTTCGTTTAAAGAAGCTGCTAGATGGCAGAGACTTATTCTCTACATGTTTGGTGGTTTCGTTTCCTGTCACCCCTGGGAGTTCATCTGAGAGCATAACTACAGAATCGCCACCAAGTGTGGTGTCGGAATCGGAGAGTGAAGACACATCTTCTGCTTTCCGCCCGGCTGCAATGTCGGCAAAGGATACCGACATCGCTCCTGTTTTTTGAGCCGCTGAGGACTCACAAACAATAGCAGGCGATGACATTTGAGAGTCATCATTCCCTCTTAGCCATGCATCTGTCGGCGTATTCTGTTCCACCTTGGAGTTAGGGGAGTGAGGGAGTGATGGGTACAAAGGAAGCGGAGTTGTGGGGAAGGGTCAGTAAATGCTTCTTAACTTCGGGTTCCTCTAGAGATGATTTTTCGAGAGTCATTACCTGTACTGAGCCCCCGTACTATGCCAAGGAGAGCAATTTTCATCGAAGAAAAATTAAACCGATACGTCTGCCGACTCAGTCTCGATGAAATTCAAAGAGCTAAACTTATCATCTTGCCAGCAACCTCATAACAAAAGCTCCACCGGTCAAATTATCTCCGTAAAACGCGATCAGTAAAACTGCATTTACGACGGCTTCTTGGTAGTTTAATTCTAATATTTAAGGAATTATGCACATTATTGCCAAATATAGTCAAATAGAAGCCATTCTAAATTCTCGTCCTTTCTGTTGATTGTCAGATAATGATACAAACCCTTTAACTCCAGCACATTTTCATATAGGTGGACCAAACCGCCGAACTCATTGGAAACATGCCCAAAGCATGGTTCAAGGGCTTTGGAAATGTTGGCAGATGGAATTTATCACAACTCTACAAGAGCGTCCAAAGTAACACACCAAAGCCGATGTCACACCAGGCAATTTAGTGATTATTAAAGAGCCTAATCTTCCAGCCACGAAATGGCTTATGTTCAAATCTTTTCTCCAGGTTACCGATATAGCTACCTTTTTACGTCCGATCACCAAGCTGGCAGTGCTCCCAACGTCCTGAAACTAGTTCCAGGGAGGCCGGGATTTGGGAAAATAACTAAACTCATATTAGTTACTTTATATCCTCCTTCTTAGTGGGCACTACAGTTCGGGGTGAACCTGGGCCTCAACCAACATGCCCCACCATCTAGCATGATCTTTCGCTAGCCATTTCCATTGCCGCACACCCAGTTGGCTGAGGTCCCCTTCCACCTGTGTACACCATCATAAGTGCGGCCGTCCTCTGCTTCTTCGTCCCTCGCCATCTTAGGCGTTGAATCCGAAGACGCCTGACTAGGCTCATGTCGCTGTACAGCCTGTAAAGTTCGTGGTTGAATCTTCTCCTCCATCCCCCGTCTGCGTTTATAGGCCCAAAAATCTTTCTCTCGAACCGACCAAGGGCCTCCTCATCCGCTTTTGATAGTGTCCATGCTTCTGCGCCGTACAACAGGACCGGGATGATAAGGGTCTTATATAGAATCAACTTTGTCATTCGGGAGAGGGCTCTATTACTCAGTGGCCTCCTGAGCCCAAAGAAATAGCGATTGGCAAGAGTGATTTTGCGTTTGATTTCGGAACTGAAGTCGTTGTTCCAGGTCACTGCGGAGCCAAGGTAGACGAAGTTCTTAACTACCTCGAACTTACATCTGCCTTTACAAACGTTCTGGCCAAGACGTCGGTGGTGGGCGTCCTTTTTTGATGACAGCATGTATTTAGTTTTGCCCTCGTTTACCGCCAAACCAATTTTCGCCGTCTCCATCTCAATACTCGCAAACGCCTCATTGACATCTCGCTGTGATCTACCTATTATGTGAATGTCGTCGGCGTATGCAAAGAGTTGCGAGGATTTAAAATAGATTGTGCCTCTTGTATTGGCCAGTGATTTTCGCACAAGCATTTCCAATATGATCTTGAAGAAATCACACGACAGCGCATCGCCCTGCCTAAATCCTTTTTTGACATCAAAACTATCGGTAAGGTGTTCACCGATTCGGATGAAGCAGCGACCATTCTCCAAAGTCATCCTGCATAGTCTGACGAGTTTAGCAGGCATGTCGAAGGTAGACATAGCGTTGTATAGCTCGTCTCTAATTACTCTGTCGTATGCGGCTTTGAAGTCGACAAATAAGTGGTGAGTGTCGACTTGAAATTCATTGGTTTTTTCCAGGATCTGCCGTAGTGTGAAGATTTGGTCGATGGTGGACTTCCCTGGCCTGAATCCGCACTGATAAGGACCTATCAGCTTATTTACAAAAGGCTTCAGGCGTTCACACAAAACGGCAGAGAAGATTCTGTAGGCGATATTAAGGAGACTTATTCCTCTATAGTTGGCGCAATCAGAGGGGTCACCTTTCCTGTGGATCGGGCATACGATGCTGAGACTCCATTCCTCGGGCATGGTTTCCTCTAACCATATCCTACGGATAAGCTGGTGCATGCTCCCAACCAGGTCATCCCCAGCTGCCTTGAAGAGCTCAGCAGACAGTCCGTCTGCGCCAGCAGCTTTATTCGAATTGAGCTTCGATATGGCAATCTTAACTTCGTCGAGGTCAGGAGGACAGAATTCTCTGCGGTCTCCGTCAATTGGAAATGGATCATTCTGCCTGACAGCGGTATATTGACTAACATCGCCGTTTTACAGTCTGCAGAAGTGGTTTTTCCATATTCTCTGCATCGACTGCGGTTCTACTACTAGGTGTCCATTCTGATCCTTGCAGGCTTCCGTTCTGACTGTATAACCTTGGCATGTTCGCTTTATCTGTTGATAGAACTTTCGAACGTCACGCCTGCAATAACACCTCTCCAAATCCTCAATCGCGCGATTCTCATGCTCTTTCTTCGTTCTTCTAAGAAGCTTATGCTCCTCCCTTCTTTTTAACTCGTAGAGCTCACGAGCTGCTCTTGTTCTTTTATGCAGCGAGGCCCTATATGCATCCTGCTTCGCTGTATGAATACTCCTGCACTTGTCATCGAACCAGGTGTTTCTTCGTGGTGGAGCCTTGAAACCCAAAACTTCGTATGCAGAGCTTTTCAGGGCTTGTTTTCAAAGGCTCCACTGCTGTTCTATTGATAGTGTAGAGGATTCAGGTCTATTGGAGAGCTTAAGGGAGACGCGATCGGTAAAGGCACGAGCGGTTTCTGGCGATAGTAGCTTTCCGACGCCATAACTTTGTATTCTTACTCTACTCCGTTGCGTTCGTGATATCCGTAAGCGCATCTTGGCTACTTCAAGATAGTGGTCCGAGTCGACGTTAGCCCCTCGGAAAGTTCGAACATCAAGAATAGAGGAGGAGTGTCTGACATCGATCGCGATGTGATCAAACTGGTTGGTAGTCGATTGAGCAAAAGACCGCCAGGTGCCTTTGTGTATATCGAGGTGCAGGAAGCGCGTACTGGCTAGAAGGAGATTTCGCCCCGTAACAAGATCAGCCAGCTTGTGTCCGTTATCGGAGGTGGTGTCGTGTAGGCTGTGTTTGCCGATGACTCGTTCAAAGATGCTTTCCATACCCAGATTAGCATTGAAGTCTCCTAGTACAATTATGATGCCATAGCTAGGACATTAGGCATACGGTCTGTCTAGGAGATCGTAGAACTAATCTTTGGCGGAGTCATCCTTGTCTTCCGTGGGGGTGTGGACGCAGATCTGGCTGATGTTAAAAAATTTAGCCTTGATACGGATTGTTATGAGGCGTTCGCTCACATGCCCTAGTCCACCTCGAACAACAAATCCGCATCCAAACAATCGTTGCCCTCTTTCCCCATAGCAGTCGCCGAAGTAAATATCGCTGTTTTTCATCCGCTTTATACGCGGTCAATTCCATCGGATTTCCTGGATGGCGGTGATGTCCGCTTTATAGCGGTCTAGGGCGTCCGCAAGTTGTTCGGCTGCACGTGGCCTGTTTAGGGACCTAACATTCCACGTACAAAGCCGAGGATCATTGTCCTTTTTTCGTTTTTTGCAGGGGTCGTCAACATAAATCCGGTCCGTTATATCCGAGGCTTGTGTTTGTTTCGGAGTTTATGTTTTTTTACGTTACGGCTTACTAGGCCTTAGCCCAACCGACTAATCCTGTTTTTTTTGGCGCAGGAGGCTCGCCATTCGCCCTTCCCCGTCTGCAATTTCCATAGGAAATCTCCAGATGGCACCACGAGGAGGTTGGGATAGAACTTACTAACAGTGCCGCAAGATGTTCGAGTGCGGTGGCTCTTCTCGCTTTTTAGCAGGCCAGCATCCGTCGGATAGGTGCTACCCCTACGAGGCCCTTGTTAGTCCTTTGCCATCCTTTACTTTGTATCCAGTTTCCCTTTTTCTCTGTGTGTATTACTCTTCTTAACAAATATCATTAGTTGTTTGTACCTTCATTTTTTTTTTTTTTTTATTTAAAATAGATTCCTGTAGGTGTGAGGGAAGAAGGAAAGATCGAATGTGGGTTCCTAATAGTTCGCTTCTTTACGCTATTCTGATTTCTATGCAAGCTGTAGGTGTAAGTGTTATGCACTTACTAAACAACAAAAGGAAAAAAAAAAAAAACATTTTATTATAGCATGACAAAATGACGAAGAGAAATACTAATAACTCGAATAATAACAATTCGAACGATAACAATTAATAATTTGTGAGCAGAAAAAGGCAGCAACCGAAGAGGTGTATCAAAAGGCGCTGCAGAGAAAACCCAGGGCAGCGCAATAAGAGTACCGAGCCTGAAGAAGGGATGAGAAAAAACTGCTACGACAAAAGAAAAGAATCTTCGCAGCCTCCCAGCTCAAGGATATTGAGGAGTCTAGGGATAAACATAAAACACGAGCCTTTTTCAAGAAAGCCAAAGGCCTTGCTGGAGGCTTCAAAAAGGGCACCCAGGCTCTTGGAAACTGCGAAGGTAATAGTGAATGTATTTCAACAGCATTTCAAGCAGCTGTTGAACGAGCATCACCAAGAGAGGATGGTAGGGACCGAACAAATCCCAACTCCAGCCGCTGAAGTAGTCCTTCCACCCAGCATCGAAAAAGTCGGCTCAGCTATTCAGAAACTGAAGAACAACAAGGCCGCAGGCTCAGATGACTTGCCATCAGAGTTCTTCAACACTGGCCGCGTTGTTCTGGTAGGGAGCATGCACCAGATTTGGGAAGATGAAAGCATGCCCGACGACTGGAATACCAGCTGTATTTGCCCCATCCACAAAAAAGGCGATCCTACCTCTTGCAAGAATTATAGAGGTATATCCCTGCTCAATGTCGCATACAAGATCATGTCCAGCGTATTGTGTGAACGTCAAAAGCCATTTTGCGCCGCACTAATCGGCAGCTACCAGTGCGGCTTCCGGTCCGGCAAATCGACTATAGGCCAAATCTTCACACTTTGACAAATCCTGGAAAAGGCTAACGAGTTTCGAATCGATACACACCATCTTTTTATAGATTTCAAAGCTGCATACGACAGCATTCATTGTGAAGGACTGTTTGGTGCGATGCCTGAATTTGGGATCCCGGGAAAACTGATGCAGTTGTGTCGCGCAACGCTAAAATGTAACTCGGTTCTAGGACTTCGGAACAGTTTGAAATATGCACCGGATTTCGGCAAGGAGATGCGCTGTCATGTGACTTATTATACCTGGTGCGTCAACAGGGAAGGCACTATCTTCTACAAGTCCGTCCAGCTGCTACGATACGTGGGTGATATCGACATCATCGCGTGTTCTCGCCATGACATTGTGGAAGCATTCGCGGCGATTGAAGAACATGCGAAACGCGTTGGTCTTAAGGTCAATGAGGACAAAATGAAATACATGCTGCCAAGCAAAAACCCATCCGTCGCTCACCACTTGGGGCAAAATATAACAATTGACAGCTACAATTTCGAGGTAGTTAAGAAGTTTGTCTACCTCGGGGCAAACATAAATTCCACAAATGACACCACAGTGGAGATTCGGCATACAATGGCCCTTGGCAACCGCTGCTACTTCGGCTCGTCCAAACAACTTGGGTCAAAACTCCTCACTCGAAAAATCAAAGTCATGCTTTACAAAACGCTCATACTGCCAGACTTGCTGTACAGAGCCGAAAGCTGGACGATAAGCAGGACAGCGGAGCTGATTTTGGGTTCTTTCGAAAGAAAACTCCTGCGCCGGATATTTGGTCCTGTCTGTGAGGAAGGTGAATGGAGAAGAAGACATCACCGCGAACTCTACGAGCAATACAAAGATGTGGATGTAGTCCGGAAGGCAAAGATCCGTCGACTACACTGGCTCGGCCACATCGAGCGCATGGACATCAACGCTTCAGCTAAGACGGTCTTTGACTCCGAGCCTCCTGGTTCGAGAGGAAGAAGAAAGCCGAACCTCCAGTATAGGTAGGTAGGTAGGGTCGTAGCCTTCCCAGAATTGAGAAGAACGCACTTAGGCCAGGGAGGCCCGTTGTGCAGCTACGAGGGGGTTTTACCCCCCTATTTGTGGAACCATCTACTGCTTCTTAAGAAGTTAAGAATTAAGTATCCCTACTTTCTGAACATCTGTCAGATCGTTAAGGTAACGTTTCCTTATATTGCAAAAAGCTGGACAGGCGCAGAGAAGGTGGTGAATGGATTCAACCTCCTCCTCGTCCTGACAGCTTCTGCAGAAGTCGTTTGGAACTATACCTAGTCTTTGTGCGTGACTGCCAATGAGGCAGTGACCTGTGATGACACCGATGATTTTGTAGATGTCAGTTCTTTTTAGGGAGATTATACTTCTTGTGCTTTGACTATCAAGCCGAGGCCAGATTTGCCTGGTGATGACGCAGGTATGTCCCTGGGTCCATCTCAGGTTCGTCTCGGCCCTGGCGAGATTGGTCAGATTGTGTTGAATGGTTGTAAGGGTTACTCCCTCACAAGCCACGATTGATTGTAGCGTCGTTCCTTGTTTGGCGAGTATGTCGGCTTTCTCATTACCTGTAATGCCGCTGTGTCCCGGTACCCAGATAAGCTGTATATTGAACTGTTCTGCCATCTCGTTGAGAGATCTGCGACAGTCGAGACTAGGTTTTGAAGAGTACACATAGGACTCCAACGACTTTAAGGCAGCTTGACTATCTGTAAGGATGCGAATATCCGTGGTGGATATTACGTTCCACTTCAGCCAAGATAAAGCCTCTTTTATTGCCAACAGTTCCGCCTGGAAGACGCTGCAGTGATTTGGTAATTTTAGAGCTTTGTATAGCTTGAGTTGTTTGCAGAAAACTCCACAGCCCACCCCGTCTTTGGTTTTAGACCCGTCGGTATAGAAATCCGCACAGTTTCTGCGGGGTTGAGTTTTGTGAGTCCAGTTCTTCCTGTCCGGATAAATCGTCGTGAATTTTTTGTCCAAGACTATGGTGGGTTATGTGTGGTCCAAGTTTTCTGCCAGAGTTATCCTGTTTTGCAGGATGGATGAGTGGTCAGTGACGTAGCTCACCCATTTCGAATTGGCTTTTAGTCTTATGGCCGTGTGTGTGGCATTTTGCTTTCCGAAAATATCGAGTGGTGTAAGGTCTAGTATCATGTTAAGCGCAGCCGTTGGTGTGGACCTGAGGGCCCCGGTAATGCACATACATGCCATCCTTTGTACCTTCTCGAGTTGTTTATGGTATGTTGTCTTGTCCAGTGCAGTCCACCAGACTATCACTTCATACAGTAGTATGGGTCTGACGACCGTAATGTAGAGCCATAGGGTGATTTTGGGGTTAAATCCCCATTTTTTTCCTAGAGCTTTCTTACATGTGTAGAGAGGAATTGTTGCTTTTTTTGCTATTTCAGTTGTATTACTCTTCCAAGTTAATTTCCTATCGAGTATAATGCCTAGGAATTTGGCACTAGGGGAATAGGTTAAACTGGTATCGAGCAGAGTGATAGGGCAGTATTCCGGGATTTTGTGCTTTTTGGTGAATAGCACGAGCTCCGTTTTCTGGGGATTAATCCTGAGCCCGCTACTACGCGCCCATTTGCACAGGAATGAGAATGCCGTTTGCATGCGGTCATTCAGTGTGGATAGGTATTTACCTGAAATTGAGATGGCAACGTCATCGGCGTAGGCAACAACGTCCAGGCCTTCTTTCTCTAGTTTGATTAGTAGTTCGTTTACAACTACGTTCCAGAGAAGAGGTGAGAGGACCCCACCTTGCGGGGTTCCCTTGGTAGCTACTCTGGTAGTTTCTAGGCTTCCCCACTTAGAGTGAATCTTGCGTGTTAATAGCAACTCGCTGATCAGCCCTATCAGAGTCCTCTCCACCTTTAGCTTTTCTAGCCCTTCTATTATTGCTTTCGGAGTGACGTTGTTAAAGGCACCCTCTATGTCTAGGAAGGCTGTTAGAGTATATTCTTTGAGATGGATTGATCTTTCGATTTTCCTCACTAATGAGTGAAGAGCTGTTTCGACCGATCTACCTTTACAGTAGGCGTGTTGTGCCTTAGAAATTAGGGAGGGATCCAAGCTGTGCCGTATGTGTAGGTCTATCAGCCTTTCTAAGGTTTTTAGAGCGAAGGTTGATAGACAGATAGGCCTTAGATCCTTAGGGGAAGTATGAGAATTCCTGCCGACCTTGGGGATGAAGATTACCTTTGCGCACTTCCACTTTTCTGGAATATGACTCCAAGCTAGGCATCCTTTAAAGATTATTTCTAGCCATGGTATAGTCCATTCCATAGTTTGTGTTAGTTCGATGGGGTAAATTTCATCTGGACCTGGCGATTTGTAGGGCTTGAAACTTTTTAATGCCCATATAATTTTCTCTCTGGAGATAATGTGTTCGTACTGCCCTTCTACGGCAGAGGAGTTCTGAGTTCCTCGCGAGTGCACTGAGTCTTGCGATTCAGAGCAGCCAGGGAAGTGCGTGTTGAGGAGAAGATTTAAAGTTTCTTCCTCGGATGTTGTCCAAACTCCATTTGCTATGAGGCAGTTAGGAGATTGTGGAACTTTCGAGAGTATTTTCCTCAGTCTATAGGCGTCTGAGATTTTCTCCATGTTATTGCAGAAGGTCTTCCAAGACAGCCTTTGTGCTTTCCTCAGGTTTTGTTTGTACACCTTGAGGAAATTTTTGTATAGGCTCCAGTCTCTGTCGTTACTTGTGTTTTTTGCTTTATTAAGGAGCTTACGACAGGCTTTGCGGAGCTTGCTTAGATCTGCGTTCCACCAAGGAGGGTAAGATTTTTTTCCTGATTTGTGGGTTGCGCAGCTGGTGGCCCTTGCGTTGCCCAATGTGATTGTTAGAGTATCGACCATAAGGTCTATATCTAACGTGGTCCGCGGGGTGTCAGGGGTCCTACTTATTATAGAGTTACCAATGAAGGCTCTATAACGCTCCCAATCGATTCTTCTTGGGTTACAGGATGAATCACTTGGGGTTGGGACCGTGTAGGCTAGGTTGAAAACCAGGTAACGATGATCTGAGAAGGAGTGCTCTTCAGAAACCTTCCATTCTCTTACATTATCAATGATAGAGGGGGATGCTAGAGTTAGGTCTAGTACCTCCCTACGATTTTTCGTAATAAATGTGGGTGTATGACCCTTGTTACAGATAAGAAGGTTAGCGGTTAAGATAAATTCAATAAGCAACCTCCAGTATAAAGACCAAGTAAACGCGAATGTACGACATCTTGGTCTTAATAGCTGGAAGCAGTGTGACCGACAAGGATGGAAGGCAGCTATATCTCAGCCTCAGATCCTCCATGGATCGCTGGCCTGATAAGTATATTTTGTTACATAAAACAAATATTTAAAAATTGTGAAGAAGAAATTGCAATAATATGCAAACGTAATTACATGTACACCTACAGATTGCTGAATGGCTGCTGAAAACACTTGTTTATTAAATCTATATTAAAATCAAGGCAGATGATTTGAACAGTTAGGGTGTTCATTCGGTCGCAAATTTCAGTGGTCACAAGGCATAACAACCAAAGTCGGTTTTTCTTACTTTTCAGGAGAGCAGTTTTAAGTTTAAAACCGTTTCCACAAATCAATAACTATTCTTTCGTACATAACTTTTTCATAGAATTGTGGGTATCTTACACCTTTTCATACTTACATAAACACAATTGGGTAGAATTTGCTTGTTAAAACGCTATTAACAAATTTACAACTTAAGCTTATATGATATCTTTATTTTGTAAAGTGTGCGAACCGTAAGTGTAGTTAGGTTCTTATTCGCTGAGAGCAAAACAGAATATTCTCTACACTAATTCTACTTAGGTTACTTTTCCTTGCGAATATATCTATCCTTTAAGCTTCAAACTTGAGTTAGGTCGTTATACATTACCAACGAGTTTCAAACTTAATAGACTTCCAGGTTTTAGATAAAATATTACATTCAAACAAATGAGAACACAGAAGTAAAAATTAAACCGCAAATTCATTTTTTATTTCGCAATAAGCATTTAAATTTGGGAAAGTAAGTAAAGAAACAAAAGTACAAGTAACAAGTACGTAGAAAACATTCTTAGGAAAATAAAAAATACATACATATACAAAATAGTTAGAGTTAAAACGTAGTCTAATTTTCTTCATCCTGTTCATCGTCCACCATGGTTAAATCTGGATGAGTATTGCGTTCTTCGGTATTGGTAGCAAGACTATCGTAAAAAGCGTGAAACTCAGGATTAATGAAGACTTTTAAGTCGAGTAGATCTTTTTTCTTTTCTTGTGAAATATAGGGAATAGTCTCAATTTCTTTTAAATCGTTTTTTCTAATAGCACTAACACCTCTTTTACCAACTTTCAGAGCTTTAAATGGCTCATCATTGTCCAGTGAGGTCTTGTACAATACGTTATTGATGCATTTTGTGTAGCGGAACCACCTAACTGCATTCCATGTGAATTTTTCGCCCTTTTCGTTAAAGCGTTTCCAAACAAATTTATCTTTTGAGAGTTCAGGAAAGCTGTAAAAATCACGGCACTTCATTTCAATAAATCCCATTTTGGATCCAACACTGTTCACAAATTGATACCAATCTCTTGGGATTTGAATTTCAACATTCGTTTTCTTTTTCTGGCGCTCAATTAGTGCATGGTCACTGTCGCATTCCATGTGCGTATGCCCGGGCTCTATAAATTTATGATCTATGTATTCTATAGTTTGGTTGTTAAACAGGAATGTAAGAAACATGGCAGCAACAAAGGAATTTTTATTTTGCCCTGAGCAGGAGTCACTGTAAAAGGTTATTCTGTTCGTTTCAGAGGAGATCGATTGCAAGTGCTTGTAGATGCAAGAGGCGATTTCGTTGCCACCTCGACGAGCAATCCCTTCATGCCACATGAAACACTTAGCACGGTTGGATTCCAGATCATGAACGGTCAAATTAAAAGTCCACAGCTGCCTTTTGTAAAAACTTACAGAATTCCTCAGAAAAGGAGTTGGTAAGCATTGCTGTAAATCGAACGCAAATGCCTTTACATTTTTCAAATTTGTTGCGTCGGCTTTATCTGCGCGCTTCTGGTCATATCCCATGTCAGCCTTAGCTAAATGCTTTTTTTTCTGCTCAATCAAAACCGATTTTTCTTCCTCGGTTTGCGCTACTTTAATTTTGGGAACAAACGTGTCGCAAGTTCCGCAAGTGTCTACTTTCGGAGCTTTAAACTTTAAATTCATCGTCTTAAATACTTGAGAATACTTTGACAGGCTTACCGGGCTTTCTACTTCTTCCGCATATAAACGATGCATAGCTGAAAGACTGAGGCTTGCATGCAAATATTTTTGACACGTATTTCGTCTGCTATAGTGACTTTCATATGCTGGGAATTTCAAAATATGTCCTTTAATTTCCTCTTCTTTCGTTGAGCTGATCTTAGTGGTTGGAGTTTGTTTACCTCGAAGATTAGTGAACGGAAGTAAAGGACAACCAATTTTTTTGCGAATTACAGTCCTGAGAAATCCATCAGTCTCACCAAAACATTGCAAAAAATGTTTTCTGCATACAGGTATTAAATCGCCAAAAACTTCTAGTGCATACTTCACAGTGTTTTCTCGTTTTCTCTTACGCTCTTTGGAATTTACTATTGTGTCACATTTTTTACCTTCAATTGCTATTAAAGATCCAATATATAGAATTCTTTGATTGTAAGATCCCAAAGCCCAATAGTGTTTAAATAAGCATTCAATCTTTTCAAATTCAACCCTTTCATGACATTTTTTCCAACACATGTCAAAAGGCTTGCATACTCTTGCCTTTACATTCTTTCCTAAAAGTGTTTTGTAAGATCGCCCACTATTTCGAAGCCTTGAACGAAGCAATCTTTTGTTTCTATTTTTTGGAGTTGACAAAGCATTCTCAAGTTGGCCACCTAATATGACCATTTCTTCATCTTCCTGTGAAGATTGATCACTCGACGTACAAGATGGTATAAAATTTGGATCATTAACGGAATCATCTGAATTTTCCCACTCCGGCAAATTTTTATCAGTTACATAATGGTTAAAGGTAAAGACATCTGCATCTAGAGGGTATGAAAGAATATGTTTTGAAAAAAAATTGAGAAAAGGATTAAAATAAGTGCAACATAAATGTACTGTTCTTACTGTTAGGCAATTCAACATTAAAATTGCATTCATCAATTGATGATTGAGTTTTATTTGGTACTAAAGGTGCGAAATTAGGTGTAAGGTCATATTTCTGGAAGTTATGTGAGCATGTTTGGGACAACTGTTCTACAGAACAACTGCATTCCTCTTGCAATGCAGTAGTATGACTGGTCGTTGATTGGCCGATGTTACCTTTGATTTATTTGAATTAATTTATTAAGATTTTGAGGCGAACACATATTGTACAAAATATTTACGTACCGCTGTCAATATTTTCGTTTTGAAACGTACTGTTTTCAAATCCCGAAATATTTTCTGAAAGCAAGTTCAAAATTCTGTGTTGAATAGCAATTTTCCGTTATGAACAAAACAAAAATAATATTAGGTACCACGAACTTGGTCTTACATATTATATGCTCACTTGAATGCAAACTCAAGCACTAATTCTATTTACCTTTCCGTTCGTTCAGTATCTTGGCTAATTCCAAAATTTTCCTGGCGCGAAAAGACATTTTTGCACTTTAACACTTTTATGAACACTTAGCAGCACACAAATACTACGACTGTTCAAAAAAACTAAACTCAATTTATGATGACTTTTTTGAGATATTCTGCTTTCAAATTCGTTTCGAATAGTAACTTAAGTCGACTTTACCTCTGCTCTCTAGAAATTTATTTTCGGAATAAAAACAAAACTAAAGAAAGGATTCCAGGAACTTAATTTCCTGACATGGAAAAAAAACATAACTTGAAATAAGATCACCTGCAAACGAAACTGTGTTTTGGAATAACAACCTAACTCAAGTTAGGAAAATGAAATTGATGATTTCTTTCCTGTAGTAATAACCAAACTAGACTTTGTTTTTTATTGAAAAAATACAGTTTTAAATAATAAGCAGACTCGGAACCTCTTATCTCTACTTAGGCTGTTATTCCAAAATGAAGATTACAAAAAAAAGGAAATGAAAAAGAACCAAGCCCGACATTGGTTGCTTTAGGAAATTGGCGTTGAAGTTATTTCTAGAAAAAGCCGAGCTAGGCCGTTATACCAAAATTACTGTAAAGCAAAAATGACTTTGGCTATTATGTTTTTGGAGAATAACGTCTGATCTATAGATGCTACATACAAACAAAATTAACTGCTAATCAATTTGGGCATGCAAAATAAAGTGGTGCTAATAACTCAGTTTTGTCCTAACTCGAGTTAGGCGGTTATGGTTTGTGGCCACTGATTTATTAAAACGCGATAGTAGTTAATGGAAGTATCTAACTTCACATATTATCATTTAATAACCAAAAAAAAACAAGTGCAAGAGAAGTCGTTAACTAAATATAGCTCAGTAAGGATTTATGTGAACTAGTTAGCTTGTTCGATATTCGACATTCATCTACATCACGTATCTATTCCAATAATGTGCTCACGTATGTCCGTTTATTAGTAATCCTCCAGACAGTTGCATATGAGCTATTAAGTAAGGCCTTGATTTCATCAAAAATAAGAAATTATCTTTTCAACGCCCCTCCAATTATTTCCAGCGACATCCTGTGATACATTCCTGTGAGATACAATATTTTTCCTCACATACATACATATAAACAAACATACACATGCTTTGAAGTTGCTTACTTACTTACTTACTTATCAGGCCTGCGATCCATGGAGGATCTGAGCCTGAGCTATAGCTGCCTTCCATCCTTGACGGTCCCGGGCACGCTGCTTCCAGTTGTCAAGACCAAGATGTCTTACATCCGCGATTACTTGGTCTTTATACCGGAGGTTCGGTCTTCCTCCTCCTCTCGAACCAGGAGGCTCGGAGTTGAAGACCCTCTTAGCTGGAGCGTTGATGTCCATGCGCTCGATGTGGCCGAGCCAGTGTAGTCGACGGATCCTTGTCTTCCGGACTACATCCACATCTTGGTACAGCTCGTAGAGTTCGCGGTTGTGTCTTCTTCTCCATTCACCTTCCTCACAGACAGGACCAAATATCCGGCGCAGAATTTTTCTTTCGAAAGAACCCAAAATCAGCACCGCTGTCCTGCTTATCGTCCAGCTTTCGGCTCCGTACAGTAAGACTGGCAGAATGAGCGTTTTGTAAAGCATGACTTTGGTCTTTCGAGTGAGGAGTTTTGACCCCAGTTGTTTGGACAAGCCGAAGTAGCAGCGGTTGCCAAGGGCGATTCTATGCCGGATCTCCACTGTGGTGTCATTTGTGGAATTTACGTTTGCCCCGAGGAAGACAAACTCCTTAACTACCTCGAAATTGTAGCTGTCAATTGTTATGTTTTGTCCCAGGTGGTGAGCGACGGATTGGTTTTTGCTTGACAGCATGTATTTCGTTTTGTCCTCATTGATCTTAAGACCAATTCGTTTCGCCTGTTCTTCAATCGCCGTGAATGCTTCCACAATGCCACGGCGAGAACACGCGATGATGTCGATATCATCCGCGTATCCTAGCAGCTGGATGGACTTGTAAAAGATAGTGCCTTCCCTGTTGACGCCTGCCCGTCGCACTATCTGTTCCAGCACCAGGTTGAAGAAGTCACATGACAGCGCATCTCCTTGCCGAAATCCGGTGCATGTTTCGAATGGTTCCGAGGTCCTAGAACCGAGTTGCACGGTGCATCGCGTGTTTTTTAGCGTGGCGCGACACAACTGGATCAGTTTTACCGGGATCCCGAATTCGGTCATCGCCCCAAACAGTGCTTCACGATGAATGCTGTCGTATGCGGCTTTGAAATCGATGAAAAGATGGTGTGTATCGATTCGAAACTCGTTGGTCTTTTCCAGGATTTGTCTAAGTGTGAAAATTTGGTCTATAGTTGATTTGCCGGGCCGGAAGCCGCACTGGTAGCTGCCGATTAGTGCGGTGCAAAATGGCTTTAGACGTTCACACAATACGCTGGACAGGATCTTGTATGCGACATTGAGCAGGGATATACCTCTATAGTTCTTGCAAGAGGTAGGATCGCCTTTTTTGTGGATGGGGCATATAGAGCTGGTATTCCAGTCGTCGGGCATGCTCTCATCTTCCCAAATTCTGCAGATGATCTGGTGCATGCTCCCTACCAGAACATCGCCGCCAGCCTTGAAGAGCTCTGATGGCAAGCCATCTGAGCCTGCGGCCTTTTTGTTCTTCAGCTTCTGAATAGCTGTGCCGACTTCTTCTATGCTGGGTGGGAGGACTACTTCAGCGGCTGGAGTTGGGATTTCCTCGGTCCCTACCACTCTCTCTTGGTCATGCTCGTTAAGCAGCTGCTGGAAGTGCTGCTTAAATACATCCACTATTCCCTGCGGGTCGGTGACAAGATTACCCTCGCAGTTTCGAAGAGCCAGGGTGCCCCTTTTGAAGCCTCCTGCAAGGCCTTTGGCTTTCTTGTAAAAGGCTCGTATTTTATGTTTATCCCTAGACTCCTCGATATCCTTGAGCTGGGAGGCTGCGAAGATTCTTTTCCTTTGTCGCAGTAGTTTCTTCTCCTCCCTTCTTCTGGCTCGGTACTCTTCTAGCGCTGCCCTGGTTTTCCTCTGCAGCGCCTTTTGGTACGCCTCGTCGGTTGCTGCCTTTTTCTGCTCACACTCGCCATCATACCACGGGTTTCTTATCGGGGGTGGTAGGTATCCTAGGGTGGTTTCGGCTACTTCCTGAATGTCTGAGCGGCAATGCAGCCACATATTATTGGCATTTGTGTTCGACGTAGGCATACCGTAGAGTCTTTCGCTCAGCTGCTCCCTGTAGACTCTGGCAACCTCCGGTGTGCTCAGGCGCCCAATGTCGAACCTCCTCCTGATGGGCTGGTGCAGCTTTCTGACATTGGACAGTCGAGCTCTGAATCTTGCTGCTACGAGGAAGTGGTCAGAGTCGACATTTGCCCCTCTGAATGTTCGCACATCCAGGATGTTTGACGCGTGCCTTGCGTCAATGAGCACATGGTCGATTTGGTTGGCGGTTCGACCGTCCGGAGATCGCCAGGTTGCTGTGTGGATTCGCTTGCGAGGGAATCTTGTGCTACTTATCACCGCATTACAAGCTGTCGCAAAGTCAGCGAGTCGGAAGCCGTTATCTGTTGTTGTATCGTGGAGGCTGTGCTTTCCGATCACTCCGCCAAGGGTGTTTTCCTTTCCGATTTTGGCGTTGAAGTCCCCGAGCACGATTTTTACATCGTACTCCGGACAAGCTCCGTAGGCGTTGTCCAGGAGGTCATAGAAGTCCTCCTTGATAGGGTCTTCAGCCTCGTCGGTAGGGGCGTGTGCACATATAAGGCTGATGTTATAAAATCTGCCTCTGATGCGGATCACAGCCAGGCGATCACTTATAGGTTTAAAGTCGATGACCTTCGACCTTAACCGCTTTCCCACGACAAATCCGCATCCCAGTAAGTGCAACCTTTTGTGACAGCTGTAATAAATGTCGCAATTTTTCTTCCTAATCATACCGTTTCCTATCCAGCGTATTTCCTGGACCGCAGTAATATCCGCCTTGTACTGCGTGAGGATTCCTTCTAGTTTATGAGCAGCTCCGGGAGTGTACAGGGTTCTGACATTCCAGGAGCATACTCGCAAATCGTGTTCCTTTTTCGT
>OX645063.1:47643814-47830945 GCA_951905685.1 Eumerus sabulonum
ACAAGTTTGTTTCATTCGCGTGGCGAGCATACACAGACATCTCCATTATCGCTTCTGAATATGCAGTGACATCTTACATCACTAAGTACGTCTCAAAAGGTGAACCAAAGTCTGAAAATTTCAAACAGACGCGACCATAGTATCAGTATTGCCGACGAAGTTCCTCATGGAAGCAGGCTTCTACTTGCAGAACCTTTGATGAAAGCCACTCGTCAGCCTGTGAAGCTGTACATCTCCACGCAGGAAAGTGTTTTGATAAAGAGACGAGGCATAACAGATGATGAAAACGGCAGTTCTGATGCTCCGCGAATAATTCAAGCATATGCGTACAAAGCAGCAAATTCGAACGACTTGCCATTCATGGGCATTGCCCGAAAATACACTGTTGCTGCTGAAAATCCAAGTTTTCAATCGGCGAACCTTCCTTCTACGCAGAGGGCCGCTGCACGCCCAGTGATGACAGTTACAGCAAGACGCATCTTGCTAGAAAAGAAAGAGTTGTTCAAGTCATTCCTAAAGTCTTGAATGATCAATCCCGTGAAACCGACGAAATCTACTGCAAACAACAACTGGTACTTCACATTCCATGGAGAGTCGATATGACAACTTTGCTGACGCACACAACATGGGAAGAGCCATACAAGGCACATGGCGTCGCTGTTTGGGCGTTCAACATAGATATGGCGGTCGTTGTCGAAGAGAATGACGAGCCAGAAACTCCCATATATGAGCCACACTATTGGATGGCTGCTGCCGCAGCGCTTCCGAATCAAACACCTGCAGACGTCGAACTTGGATTCCGAGATGTCAATCGGCGGCATGACTGGTATTTGTCTTTCAGCAATTATCCAGGAGTACAAAACGAGCTCAAGTTCATTGATGCGACAATGGCTTCCTACGAAATACCAGAAGTTGTGGCGGCAGCAAGCTGCTTTACATTGAACATCGAGTAACAAGCCGTGATAGACTTCATCACAAGAGCAACAAACGGAGAAACGACGGACAAAATGGCAATAGTCATGGGAGCTGCTGGAACCGGCAAGTCGTTAGTCATCAACGAAGTTGTTAAAAGTTTCGGCTTGGAACGGAACACGTCCACCTAATGGCTCCAACCGGCGTGGCTGTAAACAATTTCGGTGGCCAAACTCGGCATTCCGGACTGCACATTGCCACAACAGCCAGAGTTGCGCCCCTAACTGGAAAGACCCAAAGAGAGCATTTCAGTAATGTCAAGGTGATATTGATAGACGAATCCAGCATGATTGGGTTGCATATGCTGGGCAAGATAGATGACCGGCTTAGAAAAGCTAACCCTGAGAAGCACCACGAATGTTGTGGAGGATTTGTTGTTGTATTTTTTGGTGACTTCAATCAGCTACCGCCAGTTTTGGACAAGCCTCTGTATGGCGTACCTAAAGAGTCGGATGAGTTTTCCCTGCGAGGCAAAGCAGCTTATTTGCAGATACGGAAGACGTTTATTCTTAAGACGATCATGCGACAGACTGGCGATGAACAGAAACAATTTCGAGAAGCACTTCATGCTCTAGCCCTAGGCGAGAACAACCTCTCGCACCATGAATTCTGGTCACAACGCTTTGTCGACAATAATCCAGGATCGGCCCGAGATTTCAAGGACGCGACACGATTGATGGCGACCTACGAAAACATCAAAGCTTATAACAAGAACGCCTTACGATCGCTTGGATGCCCAGTGACTCTAATAAATGCCTCAAACAATAATGCAACAGCCGCTCAAGCGTCAGATGACGAAGCTCAAGGACTGAGCGCAGAACTGTTACTCTGCATTGGCGCTAAAGTGATGTTACGCCAGCACCTGTGGACCTCTTGCGGATTGTGCAATGGCTCGATGGGTACAGTCATTGAGTCGAGAACTCCATACCAAGCAAAGCTCCTATCTGCATCATGGTCAAGTTTGAAACTTACACGGGACCGACTTTCGCTTCAGGTGCTAGTCCCATAACGCAAGTCGTAAAGTCATTCAAAAAAGGAGCAGTCAGTGGCACGAGGAAGCAATTTCCGTCATCGCTGTCTTACGGCATTAGTATTCACAGGTCGCAAGGAGTTACATTGTACAAAGCAGTTGTGGACTTATGGATAAGTGAATTTAGTGCCGGGTCGGCCTACGTTGCGTGTTCGGGGGTCAATGTCTTCGAATTATCGATCGAACTCCAGAACTTCTACTTCATCATACATATTTAAGGATTCTTGCGAAAGCAGATTTTAAAATACAACTATCGTTGGTCGTGGTAAATCTTCCACACATACATTGCCATGTGTACTGTATGTATTGTACATTGTCTAGATTAAAATCGCTAAGTACGAATTACTAATTAAGCGAAAACCTCGTACTTTAGTGTCGAGTGAGTTTTTATTTTTTTTATAGTAAACACATTTACGTTATATTTAGAATTAAAATTAGATTTATAGAAACGAGGAAAGGCCTTGAAAGTCCGAGGTAACAAAAAAACACAATCTTGTTTGTATAAACATTCAATTTCGAATAAAAAGCAAGTATTTCAACCGTACTTTCTGTACAAGTGTGTACTTCACAAATTGATTTTTAGTTTTTATATATTTTGTCTTAACAACAATATGATTTCAATGGAAATGTGGCGTTACATGCCATTACCAAAATAGAGGATCGCTTGTCTAATGTAATCTAAAGCGGCATGTATTCAGTCCGAAACTTACTTTGATGGCGCTACAGCTCGGGGTGAACCAGGACCTCAACCAACAAGCCTCTCCAGTCGGCCCGATCTTTGGCCAGCCACTTACAGTGCCGCACGCCCAGTTGGTTGAGGTCCCTTTCCACCTGTGCGCGCCACCTTAAATGTGGTCGTCCTCTGCTGCGTCGTCCCTCGGGGTTCAGTTATTGGTTGAATCTCCTCCTCCACTCTCCGTTTACACAAACGGGACCAAAGATTGCACGCAGAATTTTCCTCTCGAAACGCCCAAGAGCCTCTTCATCCGCTTTTGATAACATCCAAGCCGCAGCGCCGTAGAGGAGGACTGGGATGATTAAGGTTTTGTAGAGGGATACCTTAGTTTTCCGAGATAGGATCCTACTACCCAGTTGCCTCTTGAGCCCGAAGAAGCAGCGGTTGGCAAGAGTTATTCTGCGTTGTATCTCAGCGCTGGACGAAGTCCTTGACTACTTCAAAAATATAGCTGCCGAAGGTGACGTTCTGACCAAGACGTCGGTGTTGCGCGTCTTTCTTTGATGACAGCATATATTTGGTCTTGTCCCCATTTACCCTTAGACCCACTTTAGTCTCTTCTGCTTCAATGCTTGCGAACGCCTCATTGACGTCTCGCTTTGTCCGTCCAATAACGTCAATGTCATCTGCGTAGGCAAGCAATTGTGTGGTCTTGAAGTAGATCGTACCTCTTGTACTGGCCGCAGAGTGCCGCACGATATTTTCAAGAATGGTGGTAAAGAAATCACATGTCGACATGACAGTGCGTCACCTTGTCTAAAACCTTTTTTACCATCGAAGGGGTCGTTTAGTTCACCTCCAACCTTAATGGAGCAGCGGGAATTCTCCACAGTCATCCTGCACAGTCTGACGAGTTTGGCAGGAATGTTTAAACATGACATGGCTATATACAGCTCGTCTCTATAAACACTGTCATATGTACGCGGCTTTAAAGTCGACAAAAAGATGGTGCGTGTCCACCTGGAATTCATCGGTCTTCTCCAAGATCTGACGTAGTGTAAATATTTGGTCTATCGTGGATTTTCCTGGCCTGAAACCACACTGGTAGAAACGTATCAGATTGTCCACGAACGGTTTCAGGCGCTTACACAGTACGGCAGAGAGGATCTTGTACGCAATGTTCAGGTGACTTATCCCTATGTAATTGGCGCAGTCATAGGGGTCTTCTTTCTTATGGACCGGGCAAACGATGCTGAGATGCATATCTCATCGGTAGCTGCTTTAATCAGTTCCGCGGGGAGCCGTCTGCTCCAGCAGCTTTATCAGACTTAAGTTTCGATATCGCTATCTTAACATCGTCTAGGTTGGGTGGACGGGATTCTCTTTTGTCTTCGTATATTGTGAATAGTTCGCTCTGCCTGATGGCGGCATTTTGACTATCATCGTCTGCAGAAGTGGTCCTTCCACAATGCCAGCATCGGCTGTGACTCCACTACTAGTTGTCCGTGCTCATCCCTGCAGGCTTCTGCTCCGGCTTCATAGCCTTGGCATGTACGTTTTACTTTCTGGTAGAATTTTCGAACGTCGCTCCTGCAGTAACATCTCCCCATCTTCTCGATCTCGCGCTCCTCGTGCTCCTTCTTTTTCCTTCTCAGAAGCGCATGCTCCTCCTGCCTTTTCTGTTCATAGTGCTCGCAGGCAGCTCTCGTCCGTCGATGCAATGTGGCCATGTATGCATTCTGTTTCTCTACATGGGCCTGTCTGCACTCATCATCAAACCAGGGGTTTCTCGATGGTGGTGGCTCGAAACCGACCCTCTCTAATGGCGTTCAGTCCGAAAGCCCATCTTTATTTTTCGTATATATTGTTATTGTGATCAACCTAAAGTAGAAAATGTATCACGTCATCTTGATATATATTTTTTTTTTTTTTCATTAGCATTACATATACCCATTTTGTAATATTTTTATTTCCAGGTGAGTATTATAACTTGATTGCGGATCTCTAGAAGATCACTTTAAGCAAGTGATCACGTAGTATTACGTCACCTTGACCTGGTATGTACAGAACAGATTAAAAACTTTTTTGTGTCACTCGGGGTAGTGCTTAGGCTCTAAGACTTTCCGTAACTTTTCATGGTTTATTTGTCTTCTAGCATGTGATGATCGAATCGTTATCCTTATTGTCGTGATAGCAGTGTATAGAGCATGGATTTGGAATTCACCCATTTTTTTTGTATAATTTTTATAAAATTTACAAGCAGACAGGCAAAGGAACGTACTTGACCTATTCGCACTTATAATAGGGATATATTAACGTGCTCCTGGCGACAAAGACAACAGGTCGGAGCATTGGCGCCCATTCGCTGCGACTTCAGATCCTTGCCACGGGTACAGCCTGTGTCTGAGTCTCCTCAACTACTTACCAGAATTTTCCTCCAGAAACCTCCTCAAGTGTTTCAATTCCAACAAAAACAAGAGGAGGACCGCAATATAAAGGTTAAAAAAACGCACTCTGACGCACAATGAGCGAGTTCGAATCCCGATAACACCAACGCCATCGAATGTAACCTTGCAATGAAAAACTTCTCGACTCCCGCCGTTCGGAATTGGTATTAAACTGCGGCGCAGATCTTTTCTTTCTTACTTATGTACTTATCAGGCCAGCAATCCATGGAGGATCTGAGCCTGAGCTATAGCTGCCTTCCATTTTTGACAGTCCTGGGCACGCTATTTCCAGTTATCAAGTCCAAGTTGTCTTACATCCGCGATAACTTGGTCTTTATACCAGAGGTTCGGTCTTCCTCTTCTTCTCGAACACCCTTTTAGCTGGAGCGTTGGTGTTCGTGCGCTCGATGTATCCGAGCCAATGTAGTCCACATCTATGTACAGTTCATTGATTTCGCGGTTATGTCTTCTCCTCCATTCACCTTCCTCACAGACAGGACCAAATATCCGGCGCAGAATTTTTCTTTCGAAAGAACCGAAAATCAGCTCCGCCATCCAGCTTCCTGCTCCGTAAGCAAGACTGGCAGTATAAGGGTTTTGTAAAGCAGCGGTAATCAATGGCGATTTCATGCCGTATCTCCACTGTGGTGTTGTTTGTGAAGTTTACTTATGCCCCGAGGTAGACAAACTCCTTAACTACCTCCAAATTATAGCTGTCAACCGTTATATGCCTGTTCCTCAATCGCCGTGAAAGCTGCTACAACGTAACGCTGAGACCGCGCGATGATGTCAATATCGTCTGCTTATCCTAGCAGCTAGACAAACTTGTAGAAAATAGTGCCTTCCCTGTTGACTATCTGCCTGCCCGCCGTACTATCTTCTCCAGCACCAAATTGAAGAAGTCACACGACAGCGCATCTCTTTGCCGAAATCCGGTGCATGTTTCAAACGGTTCAGAGGTCCTAAGTCACGAATTTTCTTACCGTGGGGCGCCACCGCCTGATCAGTTTTCCTGGGATCCCGAATTCGGGCATCGCATCAAACAGTTCTTTGCCATGAATGCCGTCTTATGCGGCTTTCAAATCGATGAAGAGATAGCGTGTATCGATTTGAAATGAAACTCGGCGATCTTTTCCAGGAATTGTCGAAGTGTGAATATTTGGTCTCTAGTCGATTTGCCGGGCCGGACGCCGCACTGGTAGCTGCCGATTAGTGCGGTGCAACAGGGCTTTAGACGTTCACACAGTACGCTGGACAGGATCTTTTATGCGACATTGAGCAGGGATATACCTCTATAGTTCTTGTAAGAGGTAGGATCGCATTTTTTTTTGGATGGGTCCAATAAAGCTGATATTCCAGTCGTCGGACATGCTTTCATCTTTCCAAATGCTACAGATAATCTGGTGCATGCTCCCTACCAGAACATCGCCGCCAGCTCTAATGGCAAGCCATCTGAGCCTGCGGCCTTGTTGTTCTTCAGCTTTTGAATAGCTGTGCCGACTTCTTCGATGCTGGGTGGGAGGACTACTTCAGCGGCTGGAGTTGTGATTTCCTCAGTCCCTACCACTCTCTTTTGGTTATGCTCGTTAAGCAGCTGCTGGAAATACTGCTTAAATACATACTTACATCCACTATTCCCTGCGGGTCGGTGCCAAGGTTACCCTTGAAATTTTGAAGAGCCTGGGTGCCTTCCTTGAAGCCTTCTGCAAGGCTTTTTGCTTTCTTATAAAAGACCCGTATTTAATGCTTGTCCCTAGACTCTTCTATATCCTTGAGCTGGGAGGCCGCGAATATTCTTTTCTTTAGTCGCAGCAGTTTTTTCTCCTCCCTTCTTCTGGCTCGGTTGTTGCCTTTTTTTGTTCACTCGCTATCATACCACAAATTTTTGGTCGGGGAGGGTAGGTAGCCTGAGGTAGGTGGCTGAGCGACAATGCAGCCACATTCTGTTGACATTTGTGCTCGACGTAGGCATACCGGAGAGCCTTTCGATTAGATGCTGCGTGTTGACTCTGGTTACTTCCGGGGTGCTCAGACGTCCAATGTCGAACCTCCTTATGGTGGGCTGGTGCAGCTTTCTGAAATTGGACAGTCGAGCTCTGAATCTCGCTGAATCTCGACCATCCGGAGATCGCCAAGTTGCTGTTTGGGTTCGCTTGCGGGGAAATCTTATGCACTGCGAGCTGTCGCGAAGTCCGTGAGTCGGAAACCGTTATCCGTTATTGTATCGTGGGGGCTGTGCTTTCCGATCACTCCGCCAAAGGTGTTCTCCCTACCGATTTTGGCAGTGAAGTCCCGGAGTAAAATTTTAACAATGTAGTACGGACAAGCCCCGTAGGGGTTGTCCAAGAGATCATAGAAGTCCTATATTTTCGAGCTCATGCCCTCCGTAGGTCCCTCTCACCTGTGTGAAAACTAAAGCACACACAACATGGGTGATTGAGAGAAGCTTGGCTCTGGTCCTTCATGGGCTGTATCGCCACCAAAGAAGAAGAAGAAGACGAAATGCCCTGATATTTTGATAGAAAATTCTATTTTTCAATTGCTTCATTAGAAACAGCGGTTGGCTACAGCTATTTTGCGCTTGACCTGAGCGCTTATGCCTATGTCGCTTCCGCTTGTCCCAAGTGGAGCAAGCTGTACGAGATTCTTGAATAACCCAATAGTTGTGTTATCCGTCTACATTTTCTGTTTTTTCCTTCAGACCTTACTTAGATGGTGCTACAGTTCGGGGTGAACTAGAGCCTCAACCAACAAGCCTCTCCAGCTGGCACGATCTTTGACCAGCCGCCTCCAGTGCCGTACGCCAAGTTGGGTGGGGTCCTTTTCCACCTGTGCTGCGTCGACGCTTGGGGTTGGTGTCGAAGGCTCTTCGAGCCGGAGCGTTGATGACCATTCGCTCTACACGGCCCAGCCATCTTAGACGTTTTCCTCTCGAAACGCTCAAGAACCTCTTCGTCCGCTTTTGATAACGTCCAAGCCTCAGCGCCGTAGAGGAGGACCGGGATGATTAAGGTTTTGTAGAGGGATACTTTAGTTTTCCGAGAGAGGGCCCTATTACTCAGTCGCCTCTTGAGCCCATAGAAGCAGCGGTTGGCAAGAGTTATTCTGCGTTTCATACCAACGCTGGTGTCATTGCTGCTTGTCACTATCGAGCCAAGGTAGACGAAGTCCTTGACTACTTCAAAAATATAGCTGCCGAAGGTGACGTTCTGACCAAGACGTCGGTGTTGCGCGTCTTTCTTTGATGATAGCATATATTTGGTCTTGTCCCCATTTACGCTTAGACCCACTTTAGCCGTTTCTGCTTCAATGCTAGCGAACGCCTCATTGACGTCTCATTTTGTCCGTCCGATAACGTGAATGTCATCTGCGTAGGCAAGGAATTGTGTAGACTTGAGGTAGTTCGTATCTCTTGTATTGGCCGCAAAGTCCCGCACGATCTTTTCAAAAATGGTGTTAAAGAAATCACATGACGACATGACAGTGCGTCATCCTGTCTAAAACCTTTTTAAACATTGAAGGGGTCGGTTGGTTCATCTCCAACCTTAATGGAGCAGCGGGAATTCTCCATAGTCATCCTGCACAGTCTGACAAGTTTGTCAGGAATGTTACACAGTAACACCGTACGGCACAGAGAATCTTGTACGCAATGCTCAGGGGACTTATCCTTCTGTAATTGGCGCAGTCATAGGGGTCGCCTTTCTAATGGCCGATGCTGAGATGCATATCTTGCAGATGAGTTGGTGCATGTTCGTAACCAGCTCATCGCCAGCTGCTTTAAACTGTCCCGCGGGAAGTCGATCTGCTGCAGCAGCTTTATAAGACTTAAGTTTCGATATCGCCATCTTAACTTCGTCTAGTTCCGGTGGACGGGATTCTATTTCGTGGAAGTGGTCCTTCCACAATCTTAGCATGGACTTTGACCTCACTATTAGTTGTCCGTGCTCATCCCTGCAGGCTTCTGCCCTGGCTTTATAGCCTTTTCATGTTCATTTTACTTTTTGGTAAAACTTTTGAACATCGTTCCTGCAATAACATCTCTCCATCTCCTCGATCTCGCGCTTCTCGTGTTCCTTATTTTTTCTTCTCAGAAGCGCATGCTCCTCTTTCGTTTTCTGTTCATAGAGCTCGCGGGCAGCTCTCGTCCGTCGATGCAGTGTAGCCATGCATGCATTCTGTTTCTCTACATGGGCCTGTCTGCATTCGTCATCAAACCAGGGGTTTCTCGAAGGTGGTGGCTTGATACCGAGTACATCTGAGGCGGCCTGTCTGATGAATCCGTTGATTCCGAGAAATTCGCATACGTAGATGTTGGCTCCTCGAAAGGTTCGTGGATCGAAGGCCGATCGCAATGTGATCAATTTGATTGATTGATTGATTGATTGTCGAAAGACCACCAGGTTCCCTTATGGATGTTGAGGTGTGGTAATCGTGTACATGCTACTACGAGATTTCGTCCCGCCATAAAGTCCACTAGCCTTAGTCCGTTTTCTGACGTGGTGCTGTGTAGGCTGTGCTTTCTTATGGCTCGTTCAAAGAAAGCTTCTTTACCCAGCTTTGCATTGAAATCTCTTAGAACGATTTTGGTGTCATAGCTGGGACATTGGGGATATGTTCTGCCTAGAAGATAATAGAAGTCGTTTTTATGTCGGTAATTTTTCTTCTCTGTGGGGGCGTGGACACATATTAAGCTTATATTGTCGAGATTGGCCTTGATGCGGATAGTTATGAGGCGTTCGTTTACATATTGGATGCCTAAGACATTTTTCCTAAGTCTGCGTCGAATAACAAAGCCACATCCGAATAGGCGTTGTTTATTTTCTCTGTAGCAGTTTCCGTAGTATATGCTTGGCAGGGGCACTGCCGTGCCCCCAGATTACAATTTTTCATCCGCTTTTTGCCTGACCCATCCCATCGCACTTCTGGGATGGTAATGTCTGCCTTACAGTCCAAAGAGTTGTCCGGTTGCACTTGGGCTGTTGAGGGACCTAACATTCCAGGTGCAGATCCGGAATTCGTTTCCTTTTTGACTTTTACGGGGGTCGTCAACATGTAATAGGTCCGTATCCGAGGCTAATGGTTATTTCTGAACAAATTTTTGCTTTACACGATAAGCATGTCACCCCTAAGCGCAACCCCCAACCTGGAGGGCCAGGTTCATCTTTCCCCAGGAACAGGGGGTCGGGTCACTGCACACATTAGTTCCCTACCTGGCGGGTGCCAGTATGGCTATCCAGGGGAGGCCACGCGGAGGCTGTGTTGACCCGTATTGAGCAGGGACAGAGATCGAAGCTGGCGTTTGCCATGTTAAACGCGATCAACTTCTTTGCTCTGCTTGGTCGCTCCCTCCTCCCCTCGTTTCTGAGCATATTCAAGCTTAATTGACCTCCCGACGTTTTCGGCGTACAATGATCTCCTGTTGGTATTGGTCTGGTGCGGTGTTAAAAAAATCAAATGACAGTGCGTAGTCTTGTTTGAAAGCTGAGCAGTGGACATTCCCCATTGTCGTTCTTCAAGGTAATAGGAATTAAGCAAATATGTCGAAACCAAGTATGGCTCCATATACATAGCTCGTCTTTATGGACATTCTCGTGTCCGAACTTTAAATCGACAAGATAGTGACGTATGCTAAATAGACATTCATATGTTTTTTTTTTTTTTGTTGCGTTTCTGAAAAGCGTATTGCTTTTCGAGTGTATTGTACATATAGATCGCATTGGATCCCATGAGAGCGTGAAGAGCTTCCCTATGATGAACTCTGGTACTTTGGATTGACTAGAAAGGTATAGTCCAGATTCGTATATTAGCTACATCATTAGTGCATTGAATGAGTGTCCGGGCTTAATCACAATGTAATTAAATTGGTAGGTTATGGTAGGTCATAAATGCTGAGATGCGAACAGGAATTTCACTAACTACTGGACATTGCTGGCTACTATATGTTACTATACTACTATATGTGGTATTGTGTAGGCACTACAGCTTTTTTGCCTATACGATTAGGTAACATGCCGAAAGTTTGAGTTTTTTGTCACAATATTTCATGCGGTTTTTAGCTCTTCTGTAGATTGTAGTTGAAGTTTGAGTTCTGGTTTGAGTTGGAAATATGTTTTGGTAGCTTCAGTTCATGAATTACGTTTAATTTAATATGATATAGTAAAATGTTTATTAGACCAATTTTAGTCTCTTGTCTAAATGTACATTTCACCTGCTCAATCATGGGTCAGGAACGATTGCATACTCGAATCAAATGCCCTTTATACATACTGATCATGCTGGCAGTTATAGCATCCTTCAGTAAGGAATCAGGACGGACCGAAATATCGTAGATAAATGGGAAATACAAATATGTTATACTTCCCACCTGTTTACAGTATGTAGGCTCTTAATTAAGAAATATGTACTCTTAGTGCCTACTTGCCTTGTTTACATATAAAAGGCTTTTACTTACATTTAACTCCTTAGCATGCCTTGAATCGGACGCAACTAGAATATGTTACTCCTAAGCAACCACACTCTACACAATCTCTGTCTATTTATATTTCAGAAATTTTAAATTGCAATTTAAAATTCTATTTATTTCCTCCAACCCCATCTACCGGCCCTCCCTCCACCATCTGAGAACTTTGCTTTATTTTATGTTCCAATTTTTGCATACTCACAATATTACGATTGAATTTATTATCCAAAGCACGTCCCAGCTTCTTAGAAAGCAAAGATATATGGAAAAATGGCGAGAGGTGGATGCTTTCTACCTCCGCACAACAAATAGCAGATGTACCTAGTCGCAGTTGCTTCCCATGTATTGTAGATACTCAACTACCGTTGCGTAGGTATTACCTTTTCGTCTGAAATGTAATTTTCTTATAGTTTGTCTATAAAAGTCAACAAATCCCAAAGGAAAAGCAACAAAAAGAAAGAAAAAAAACAAAATCAATCGATTCTGTCCTGCCACCGTCCACCCCCCCACACTGCATACGAAACGATGCTATGAAATTCCCAATTAGGCTCATAAACAATCTCATTACTACGCTCATAGCATCATCTATATCGTCATTCGAACAGGCTTCATCTTATTATTATATACTATACTGACATGCACCCCTCGAGTGGCGACTTGACGCCCCGATGGTTTGTCAGCAACTAATGCCACATGAATAATCGCACTGTAAACCGCCAGTGTACGGTAGAAATACTAAGGAGCTATGGGCGGATAGACGAGCGGTAAGAACAGGCCGGGAAATAATCGCAGATTTTCAAATCGCACGACAGCGAGAGAAATCTCTCTGCAATCGCCCAGCATATATGTATAGTACGTTCGTACGGATTGCGTTGCGAGAGAGGCCGGTAAAGTTCAATATCGGATGGGTAAATACGAGTAGGTACTACCCGGTGGTACGGGTGTGTAAACGAAGTTTTTTCTTATTTTTTACTTCTGCTTTTGCATAAACAGAGGATGAAAACGATTTTGTGTTTGCCTATGTCTACAGCTCTCTGCAAAGTATGGTAATTTGGTGCAACATATTGTTGACTATGTTGCACGAATCTCTTGGATACACAATCTGGTACAGAGTATGTGTGCGCGAAAGATAAAATGAACTGACGACCAACTATGCGCACTTGTGATGGAACATAATTTCAAAGAGGAATAAACGAAAAAGCGTTTTTATATGTTACACGAAAACAATGTCATGCAGAGAACCAATTTTGTATCGAAGCAGTGTTGCCAAGAGTAATTAAAAGGCATTGCTTAAAGTTAGGTAAAGTTTTAGAGCGATTTTTACATTGTTGCACCGGGAAGGTAAAAGCATTTTAACTACCCATGGTTAGCAGGTTACCAGGCTTACGAGAAATGTCACCAACAAATCTAGAATTAAACTTAAAAGGACTGACGATGGGAAGATGTTTATTTTTGCTCTATACCGCCAAACAAATTCATCTAGACAAGATTCTTCAGTTGTGCGGAACCCTCAATCGGGACATTGTTTCCTCTGAGCTACACAGTGCTTAGAAGTTTAGTGTTGGGTGGATCTTTTACTCTTTTATCGAACAGCCTCGCCTTAATCGAAGTGTTACGTTCATATGTATACATATCTTCGTTTGGTGTAATAATATTGATGTCCCTAACAGCGCAGCATGAAATCGAGTACAGGTACCAGTATAAGTACAGGTACTTATACTTGTACTTCAGTACCTTGTACTGGTACTTGATTGTAGTACTTTCTATTCAAATTTTAATATTTTCTAATAAAATACTTAAGTATAACTTTAAAATACTTGGGCAGTATTTTCAAGTGCTTGAGCAGTACTTCCAAGCAGTGTTGGCATTAATCGATTAATTTTTTAATCAACTACTTAATTTGATTAATTTAAATCAGATTAAAATAATCATGATTGAAATAATCGTGATTAAAAAAGTAGTCTTAATCATGATTATTGGAGTTAATCATTAATCAATATTCATTAATTGATTAACTTGATTATGATTATTTCTTGAAACATATGTACTTACTTACTTACTTATCAGGCCTGCGATCCATGGAGGATCTGAGCCTGAGCTATAGCTGCCTTCCATCCTTGACGGTCCCGGGCACGCTGCTTCCAGTTGTCAAGACCAAGATGTCTTACATCCGCGATTACTTGGTCTTTATACCGGAGGCCCAGTCTTCCTCTTCTTCTCGAACCAGGAGGCTCGGAGTCGAAGACCTTCTTAGCTGGAGTGTTGATGTCCATGCGCTCGATGTGGCCGAGCCAGTGTAGTCGACGGATCCTTGCCTTCCGGACTACATCCACATCTTAGAGTTCGCGGTTGTGTCTTCTTCTCCATTCACCTTCCTCACAGACAGGACCAAATATCAGGATTTTTTATTCGAAAGAACAAAAAATCAGCTCCGCTGTCCTGCTTATCGTCCAGCTCTCGACTCCGTACAGCAAGACTGGCAGAATGAGCGTTTTGTAAAGAATGGCTTTGGTCTTTCGAGTGAGGAGTTTCGACGCCAGTTGTTTGGACAATCCGAAGTAGCAGCGGTTGCCAAGGGCGATTCTATGCCGGATCTCCACTGGAGGTCATTTGTGGAATTTACATTTGCCCCGAGGTAGACAAACTCCTTAACTACCTCGAAATTGTAGCTGTCAATTGTTATATTTTGTCCCAGGTGGTGAGCGACGGATTGGTTTTTGCTTGACAGTATGTATTTCGTGTTATCCTCATTGATCTTAAGACCAACTCGTTTCGCCTGTTCTTCAATCGCCGTGAATGCTTCCACAATGCCACGGCGAGAACAGGCGATGATGTCGATATCATCCGCGTATCCTAGCAGCTAGATGGACTTGTAAAAGATAGTGCCTTCCCTGTTGACGCCTGTCCGTTGCACTATCTGCTCCAGCACCAGGTTGAAGAAGTCACATGACAGCGCATCTCCTTGCCGAAGTCCGGTGCATGTTTCGAATGGTTCCGAGGTCCTAGAACCGAGTTGCACGGTGCATCGCGTGTTTTTTAGCGTGGCGCGACACAACTGGATCAGTTTTACCGGGATCCCGAATTCGGCCATCGCCCCAAACAGTTCTTCACGACGAATCGATCAGCCTTTAAAATCAATCAAATTTAAACTTACATTTAATTTGGACATAGTTAATCTAATAATCAAATTAACGATTAATGATTATGATTAATAATCTTAATCATTTTAAAATTGATTTTGATTAATTAATCTTAATCAACATTTTTGATTACGATTTTAATCATTAATTTTTAATCGTTAATCAGATTAACTTTGGGCCAACACTGCTTCCAAGTACTTGAGCCGTACTTCCAAGTACTTGAGCAGTACTTCCCAGCACTTGAGCTGTACTTGCAAGAACTTGAACAGAATTTCTAAATTTCTGAGTAGTATTTCCAAGTAGGTACTTCAGAAGAAATATTCAATAGTTAAACATTTTGTTTAAAAAAAACTTTTAGTATTAATACTTACTTACTTAGGTGGCGCTACAGTCCGTGGTGAACCTGGGCCTCAACCAACAAGCGTTTCCAGCTGGCACGGTCTTTGGCCAGCTGTTTTCAGCGCCGCACGCCCAGTTGGTTAAGATCCCCTTCCCCATGCGTGCGCCACCGTTGATGCGGCCGTCCTCTGCCGCGCCTTCCTTCCGGGGTGGATTCGAATACTCTTCGGGTCGGAGCTGTATTTTACATGCGCTCTACATGGCCTAGCCACCATGGACGCTGTATCCGTAGACGTCGTACCAGGCCGATGTCGCTGTACAACCCGCACAGTTCTTCGTTATATCTTCTCCTCCATACACCGTTTGAACAAACGGGACCGTAGATAGTGCGCAGAATTTCCCTCTCGAAACGACCAATGGCACCTTCATCCGTTTTTGGTAAGGTCCAAACCTCTGCGCCGTAAAGGAGGACTGGCATGATTAAGGTCTTATATGGTATCACCTTGGTTTTCCGAGAGAGGGCTCCACTTCTCAATTGCCTCTTGAGCCCAAAGAAACAGCGGTTGGCAAGAGTGATTCTGCGTTTAATCTCAGCGCTGGTATTGTTATCGTTGGTCATCAGTGAGCCAAGGTAGACGAATTCCTTGACCACTTCAAAGTTATATTCGCCCATGGTGACGTTCTGGCTAATACGTCGGTGTTGCCCGCCTCTTTTAGATGAAAGCAGATATTTGGTTTTACCCTCATTAACCTCGAAACCCATCTTAGCCGCTTGTACTCACTACTTCTCAATGCTCACTAAGGCCTCATCGACGTCTCGCTGTATCCGTCCAATCACGTCAATGTCGTCGGCGTACGCAGGCAATTGCGTAGACTTGAAATAAATCGTACCTCTTGTGTTAGCCAGTGACTCTTGCACGATCTTTGCAAGTACGATGTTGAAAAAGTTTCATGACAGCGCGTCACCTTGCCTAAATCCTTTTTTAACATCAAAGGTCTCGGTTTGCTCAGTACCAACCTTAATGGAGCAACGAGAATTCTCCACTGTCATCCTGCACAGTCGGACGAGTTTGGCAGGGATGTTAAAACTAGATATGGCTTTGTATAGCTCATCTCTATACACGCTGTCATATGCAGCCTTGAAATCGACGAAGAGGTGGTGAGTGTCGATTTGGTATTCCTGGGTCTTCTCCAAGATCTGCCGTAGCGTAAATATTTGGTCTATTGTGGATTTACCTGGCCTGAAACCACACTGATAAGAGCCGATCAGGTTATCCACAAACGGTTTCAGGCGTTCACACAATACGGCAGAGGAGATCTTATGTGCGAAGGAGACTTATTCCCCTATAGTTGGCGCAGTTATAGGGGTCTCCTTTCTTATGGACCGGGCAAACGATGCTGAGATTCCATTCGTCGGGCATGCTTTCCTCAGACCATACCTTGGAAATGAGATGGTGCATGCACCTTGCCAGCTTATCTCCAGCCGCCTTAAGAAGCTCAGCGACAGGCCGTCTGCGCCCGCGGCTTGATTAGACTTAAGTCCTGATATCGCTATTTTGACTTAGTCTAGGTCGGGTGGACTGAATTCTGTTACATCGTCGTCCATTATGAATGGCTCGTTCTGCCTGACAGCGGTATCTCGTCTATCATCGCCGTTATATAGTCTGCAGAAGTGGTCTTTCAAAATTCTCAGCATCGTCTGCGACTCTACTACCATTTTCATCCATTTTCATCCCTGCAGGCCACCGCTCTGGCTTTGTAGCCGTGGGGTTTCCTTTTTACCATATTGTGAAACTTACGGGCGTCATTCCTGCGGAGACATCTCCTCGATCTCACGCTTTCCGGATTCTCTTTTCTTACTTCTGAAAAGCGTGTGTTCCTCTCTTCTCTTCTGCTCATAGATTTCGCGAGCAGCTCTCGTCCGTCGTTGCAGCATGGCTTTATATGCCTCTTGTTTTGCAGCATGGGCTTGTTCATCGAACCAGGGGTTTCTAGGTGGTGGCGGTTTGAAACCCAGCACGTCTGAGGCAGCGTCTCTGACGGCGCTCTGGCAATGCGCCCATTCCTGCTCTATTGTTTGTGCTGCAGTGGGCGGAGAGAGTTTGGGGGAGACACGACCGGCAAAGATTCTGGCAGTCTCTTGCGATTTTTGCTATCAGACGTAAAACTTACGTTGTCCTACTCGACTCCTAAGCATTCTTTATATCCTCATTTGTATCTTGGCTACAACAAGGAAGGTTCGTACGACGAGAATACAGGAGAAGTGTCTGGCGTCGATCGCAATGTGATCATACTGGTTGGTGATCGATTGATCAAGAGACCGCCGGGTAACCTTGTGGATGTTGAGATGGGGGAATCGCGTGCTTGCTACAAGGAAGTTTCGCCCCGCTAGGAAATCGATTAGCCTAAGTCCGTTGTCGGATGTGGTGTTATGGAGGCTATGCTTTCCTATGGTCGATTCAAACATGTCCTCTTTGCCCAGTTTTGCATTAAAATCGCCTAGACTGGGGCATTGGGCATCAGCCATATGTTCTGTCTAGGAGATCGTAGGATTCTTCTTTGAGTCGATCGTCCTTTTCTTCCGTTGGGGCATGAGCGCATATCAAGCTAATATTTCCAAATTTAGCCTTGATGCGGATTGTTATGAGGTGTTCGCTATATCTCGGAAGCTTAAGACGTTTTGTCCGAGTCTTCCTCGAATAACGAATCCGCACCCGAATAGGCGCTGTTTGTAGATGTCGCAGTTTTTCATCCGTCTTTTGCCTGGTCCATCCCATTGCACTTCTTGGAGTGCAATTATATGTGCCTTATAGCAGTTGAGGGTTTGCTCCAATTGATCGCCTGCACCCGGTCTGTTAAGGGACCTCACATTCTAGGTGCAGACTCTCAAGTCCCTTAGTCGTATGCAGGGGTCGTCAGCCTTGTATCCGTCCGTATCCGAGGCTTGTCGTTTCGGAACAAGTAGGTTTATATAGGTAGGTTTTTATGGCCCCAACCTGGGAGGGCCAGGTTCCTCTTACCCCAAGAACAAGGTGTTGGGTCGCTGCACACATTGGTTCACTACCTGGCGGGTGCCAGGGTAGCTATCCAGGGGGGCCAAGTAGTTGTAAGTACTTTTCAAGTACTTAGACCATTATTAAATTAAAGTACGTACTTATCGCTTTTTCAAGTATACTTAGGTACCAAGGTACTGAAGTACATGTATCAGTACTTGTACTTATAATTTTTTTTTTTTTTTTTTTTTTTTTTTTTTTAGAGACTGGCGCAGGTTCAAGAGTTCTTATATTCTCTTATGATGTGTTGTCACACACAACCTGAACGGAGTGCAGTGGTTGGGGTCGTTGATGTTCGTTCACTACTCTCAGGGGTGGTTGTCCTAGACTTAGATAGGACGAGAGCCGACCAAATTCCGCGTTGGTTATAGTCCGTAGTAATTCGTTCAAGCACTTTTAGTTTTGCATACGCAGAGGATAAATTTCGGATGACCATATACTGTGAGTGTTATGCCTGCAGCAGTACGTCTGGTCACTTTCCATTCACAACTGCGTTGCATGCTTTTTGTCCGTATAGGAAATTACTTTTTCTTGGATACGAAGCGAATTTGAACCATAAACCTTCCGATCGGCGGTCGATGATGTTAACCACTGCACCACGGCCACCCCCACTTTAATTAAGTTCTAAAATACTGAAGTTCTTAACTACCCTGATCCCTAACCATAGAACTAGCCGCCATCCAATGACATCTGTCATCAATGCTGCAAAAAAAAAAAAAAACACAGAATCTATCACAGTCAACTATTGTGTGATTTCGTCATGGCAACACTGCGCATATACTCCTTATAGATCACACTTGTCTATCAACATTGTCGCGAAACACAACAAAAATGTTGCGCAACACAATCGCAGTTCCATTTCCGCAAATGTTTTGTTCCGTGCAGAAAACTCATAGGAAGGACTAGCGACATCGATTCGGTGTACGGATGATGGTCATAAGCGATATTATTTTCCTCTTTGTTGTTGTGTTTTGTCATTAGAAATGATTTTTCCACAAGCAATATAAGCAGTAATAGCGCGCACAGCAACAACAGCTTGACTGGCTTGCTGGCATGTTGAATGCGGTGAATGCCTTGCCTAGCAGAGTGTAGCACGACAGTATATGTACGCTTGGCAAGTAGCAGCCGACATAGAGGCGATATACAGCTGGCAGAAGGCAGATACAAGCTAACTGAACTTCGGGTGGATTTCAGCTTTTCCGAATCGCTGTCTCAGACAGTATTCAACTGACAGCGATACACACGACAACGATGAGAGTGCGAATCGCTGCTTTCCTCAACGCCACCGCTGTGTACTAGTTGTTACTCTTGTGAACTAAACTTGTCCTGTGTTAGGACTGAGGAATCTAAATCAAAGAAAAAGACAGAAAAAAAAAAAAAAAAAACAGAAAAAACTAAGAAGAAGATCGAGAGGAGGAAAAAGTATCTTCTCGGTTGTGTGTTGTGCTCTACTGTTTGGCTACTTTGCCTTCTAGTAACTGCTAGTGAATTATTTTGTAGATTTTCAGTACGGTACTTAGTGTTTTTCTTCTATTTTTGTTGTTGTTTTGCATTCTGGCGTGAGTGTTTTTATCCGCGTTGGACGAGCAGATTCGACTGTCGCTGCCGCTGCTGTTGGTTTTTCGTGAAAGCAGGCGAATCCGAGGCGGTTGATGGTTGGTCGCCGAGTATGTGAAGACGAGTCATGCATTGATAGTGGAGTAGTGTTGGATTTTTCTTTACTTTTTATAGTAAAAGGAAAATTGGGGACAGATCTTTAATTTTTTTTTATTTTCTTTTGTATTCGTGTTGTGACTATGCAATCGGCATCTTCTTCTCTTCCTTATCCGTCATCATCAACATCATCATCGTCATTGTAACTATCATCGTCGTAATTGTGTCGCATTGTGCGAGTAAAATAGAAAAACAAAAACAGAAAACTATTAAAGCAGAAGAAAAATGCAAGGCGGTGAAGAAAACAGCGTCTAAGACGAGAAGGCAGTGCAATTTTGTTTTTTAAGCGGGAGTTACTATTGTTTCTGTTTCCTTTTAGTTTTTTTTCTTTGTTTTTTTTTTAAGCTCTCGACTTATTGCTTCCCATTCGCGATGGTGGGCGGCAGTCGGAAATGACGTATCCCCCCTCCTCTTTCGATGCCTACGCTGACACTCTTCCTTTGATCATTTATTTTGATTATGATTTTCACAATAAAAATTAAATTGATTGAAAGAGAATCTTAATTAAGCGTCTATTTCATCTCTTTAGCGGATTTCATTTTCATTCATTGTATTGTTTTCTTTTCGATTTTGTACACAATCAATAGCTAGAGGTGGTTATAGTAAAATATTAAAAATAATAAGCAGATCTTTCGCTTTAAAATTTAATTGGATGCGAAATTATGGCACTAATTAGAAGAGGATTATCATTAATGTTCAACGAACTTTATTTATTAATTTTGCTTAAATTCAGTTTTACATGATTTAAAATTCCTTTAGGCTGGCAACAGTGTCACTTGAGCTTTTAATATAATACTTATTTGAACTATAGGTTAAGCACTTGCTTAACGGTGATTTAGTGCATAGTTGAGTGCGTTAAAATTTAACGTATGGCTTATTGCTTTTTTATTTGACTTTATTGATGTAAGGAAATATTAATTTTAAAAATATGCTTAGTGTTATCGAATATATAATAATTGTGGTGAGGAAGGGAACTTTCTAGAAATTTTTCATTACATTTTCCTTGTTAAAAATGAAAGTAATGTTTCTTGCCAGTATGTCAACTTTTAACATGTAATTTTATTTTATATTACACAGAAAATATTATTTATAACTTTGCCTTTAATGTTGCCTTTTTATTAAAACTGTAATATTATTTTTTCGTGGGCTTAGCTTAGCAATATTTTTAGTAGGATATTAACGAACTTGTCAGAACCGTATTAATCTCCAAGTTTCAGTATTTGTTCCCCAGCCTTGACATCTGTTATTAACGCTTGTGTTATTAAGTATCTGCGGTGCTTGTGGTGATCTCCACCAATGTAGCATAATACATGTATATTCTGTACAAGTCCTGGGAGTGATAGCCCCTAATGTATATATTTTTCTCTGACAAACAGCTTATTAACAAAACGTAATTAATTGACACAAATTACAATAACAAAGAGATATTTGAAGTCTTACGTATCGACAATTGACTTTCTTTTGAAAGCACTGTGTTACGCAGCAACAGTGAAAGCTTCCGCTTTCAATATACGATCCGAAGCTTTTTAGGGGTTGGTTGGTTGTATAGCAATTCTTATTTCTCATTCGCGTTAAGATTTATAGATCTTTGAATAGGTAATTCATGAGGGACGGGCGGAGTGGTAGTGTGAAAAATGACCCCACTAATTTCGTTGGAAGACAAAGTCGTACGGGAGGATGTTAGATTTATGAAATATTTTCCTTTTTGTATTTATTGCTATGTTTGTATGTACTTTTCCGGAAAGTTGTTTGTTGTTGTTTGGAGTCGTTTTTATTAAACCATTTGCAGAAGGGAGGGAGGAAGAAATTGGGGAAGTATGCAGTTGAGCAGTACACTTATGGCTGAAAGGGGAGGAAATGATTAAGTTGTTTTCAAAGGAAAAGGGCTAGTCTTATTGTGGGTAAGGAGCGTAGTTATTTTGTGGTAAAACGGGCCTGACTTAAATGAAGTGAATAGGGGGGTAAGACCCCCTCGTAGCTGCACAACGGGCCGCCCTGTCCTATGTGCATTCTTCTCAACTCTGGGAAGGCTACGACCCTACCTACCTACCTATCTAAATGAAGTTTAGCGCAGCCCGTGTGTATTTTATAAGCTATTATCGACCGTTAATATTTTTTGAGGTTCAAAGTACTGCATTGTATACACGAGTTTGACGAGCTGTTGCGTTTGCTGGTTTGGACCTTTGTGCTTTTTCGCCTTTTAGCCCTTTTAAAAGAGTTTGTCCGCTTGAAGGGCAACGTACATTCATTTCTGAATATATGTAATTTATCTTTGCAAGGTAGGACCCACATCTTTAGGGTTCGGTACCTCAAAAGGAAAAAACGAAATCCTTATAGGACCACTTTGTTGTCCGTCCGTGCGTCTGCTTGTCTGTCCAAACCCTTTATCTCGGGAACGCGTGGAGATATGTAGTTGAAATTAAAGCGATATACTCAGTATACAGTCTACAGTCTCTTGGAGCTGTCAAAAAATCAAACTTCTAAGTTAACGTAAAAAAAAGATACGGCCGTTTATGTCACAAAAAACGTATATTTCAACATTCTCAAGGGAATCAAAATTTACATGGTCTTTTCCGTTGACCTTGATATTTGAAATTTGGCTAGTAATACCGTCTTATACTACAAGTATAGGGAGAAGTCTGAAAGCTATACATTTGTAATTGAATTAAACAGGGCCTTTACGCAGGGAACGGCGGACCAAATTTTGAATTGAGTTAACCGTGTCATGTGGGGTATCGTATGAAAGGGCTCCATTGGCACAAGCTTAAACAGATTTTTAAATATTTTTATGATGTATGGTTCCGGGTTATGACAAATAATGAAAGAAAAACCTTTTCCCATTTTTATAAGTATAGGTAGGTACCTAATAATCTTGGTTTATGTAGTACCTATCAGTTTGCCCTGTCATGCATACCTGCTTATTTAATTTAAAATTTTGTAATTAAACATAACCCTAAATAGGTACCTCTCTACTAAAGTCTTTTATACCTAGTAGTGTTATACGGAACCATCGGTGGGCGATTCCGACGCGCACTTGTCCGGTCTTCTTTATTTTTTTTTTTTTATGGGAACGAACCGAGACAGTAATTGAGACACTTAGGTTGCCGTAGGCTCTTATAAGCCACTAAAGTTCTGGCACTTAGGGGACCCGCCTTGAGCTAATTGTTACATATTTGTAAAAGTAGACTATTTGGTATTAGTTCCCTCTGTCAACTTGAAAATAATTCCACTCCTTCTGGGTTAAGTTTGTGACTAGAAGTCATGTTGTGGCCCATATCACACAGATTTTCGTCATCAACGTCATTTTTAGTTGCGGTTTTTTAGTAATGATTCAAAGCAACGTCTGACATACATATGCATACTCTGTTTCGCTGCCTTGTTAGAACTACGTGTTTTTCAGGTTTATGTCATCTAATTTACGCCACGAAAAGTCAGTTATTATAACTACCACCATTGGCCATGCTCGTTTCCGAAGACATTATAGCCCATTAACGCTACCTGAGCGATGCCCTTCCAAATACGGCGATGTTGCTGGTTCCCGCAGCCCTTTAACCAAATGATTGCTTCACTGCTAAAAAGATTCGTTTCCATCTGCTTCAAAACCAATTCAATGAACATCCAAACAAGTGTCAGGTTTTAGTAGTATAAAAGCCAATTTCTTGGACACGACGATGAATTCTTGGGTTTGGGTCTTCCATTATATTTTAAGCCGCTTTCTGCGATTTTTTTATTAATTCGTTAAAATTGTTATTCAATTGAGAAAATGAGAAAATATTAACAATGTTGTATGTCTGACTGGTCTATTGTTCCACAGTAAAATATTGCAAAATGACAGAACACAAATGTCAAATTATGTCCAATGTCCTTGCGACCTGGGACTGGAAAGTCAAAGCGGACCAAGTCCTTAACTTCTTCGAAAGGTTATCTAATCATTCCAATAATACAATCGGAATGTTTTAGGCCCGTTTGTTAACACACACTTAAGCTAATATGGATTTAATGTTTGCAAATGCTTCTGTAGAATTTCGTTTGATTAATTTGATTATGGTACATTGTATTGGCCACTGAGGTTTGTTTGCCCATTTCAAGGACAGTGTTGGATACATCACGCCTTCAGTCAAATCTCACTGACATAAGGTCTTGTCGTTGTAATGGAACTCCTAATGTTCCAGTTGGTTTTGTTAGGCAACCAATTCCGAGAAAACTTAAAGCTTGCTTCGCTTCTTTATAAATGACGATTACGTACGGCGTGAGTCGTAAGTGTATGTTTTGCCTTATCTCAAACTTCAAGCACTGTGGTTATCTGTAGAGTTGAGTCCGTTTTTCGTTTTCGTAAAATCTTCTCCTTTACAACCCTTGGGGGTGGCCGTGGTGCAGCAGTGGTAAACATCACCGACCGGACCGTCAAGCGGAAGGTCTGTAGTTCAAATCCAAAACAATTCCTATACGGAAAAAAAAAGTTGTGCAACAGAGCTGTTGTGAATGAGAAGTGATCAAACATACTGATGAAGTCATAACACTCACAGTATATACTTCTTAATGGGCGTTACAGTTCGGGTTGAACCTGGGCCTCAACCAACATACTCCTCCAACTAGCTCGATCGTTTGCTAGCCTTTTCCATTGCAGCAGACCCAGTTGGCTGAGGTCCCCTTCCACCTGTGTGCGCCATCTTAAGTGCGGCCGTTCTCTGTTTCTTCGTCCCTCGGGGTTAGATTCAAAGACTCCGGGTTGGGGCTGTGGTGTCCATTCGCTGTACTTATCCTAGCCATCTTAGGCGTTGAATCTGTAAAGTTCGTGGTCTAATATTTTTCTCCATTCCCCGTCTGCGTTTAAAGGCCCGAAAATCACACGCAGAATCTTTCTCTCGAACCGACCAAGGGCCTTCTCATCCGCTTTTGATAGTGTCCAAGCTTCTGCGCCGTACTTCAGGACCGAGATGATAATGAGGGCTCTGTTACTCAATTGCCTCTTCAGCCCAAAGAAACAGCGATTGGCAAGACTGATTCTGCGTTTAATTTCGGAACTGATGTCGTTGTTCCAGGTCACTGCGGAGCTACGGTGGACGAAGTCCGTAATTACCTCAAACCTGCCAATACAAACGTTCTGGCCAAGACGTCGATGGTGATCGTCCTTTTTTGTGATAGCATATATTTGGTTTAGTCCTCGTTTACCGCCAAACCGATTTTCGCTGCCTCCATTTCAATACTCGCAAACGCCTCGTTGATATCTCGCAGTGATCTGCCTATTATATATGTGTGTACATATGTCATTGTCGTCGGCGTATGCAAGGAGTTGCGAGGTTTTGAAATAAATTGTGTCTCTTTTATTGGCCAGTGATTTTTGCACAGTCATTTCTAATATGATGTTGAAGAAATCACACAATAGCGCATCGCCCTGCCTAAATCCTTTTTTGACATTAAAACTATCGGTAAGGTGTTTACCGATTCGGATGGAGCAATGAGCATTCTCCAAAGTCTTCCTGCATAGTCTGACGAGTTTAGCTCGAATGTCAAAGGTAGGCATAGAGTTGTATAGCTCGTCTCTAATTACGCTGTCGTATGCGGCTTTGAAGTCGATAAGTAGGTGGTGAGTGTCGACTTAAAATTCATTGGTTTTTTGCAGGATCTGCCGTAGTGTGAAGATTTAATCGATGGTGGACTTCCCTGGTCCGAATCCGCACTGTTAAGGACCTATCAGCTTATATACAAAAGGCTTCAGGCGCTAATACAAAACGGTAGAGAAGATTTTGTAGGCGAAGTTAAGAAGAGTTGATTCTATGTAGTTGGCGCAGTCAGAGGAGTCTCCTTTCTTATGGATACGATGCTGAGACTCCATTCCTCGCGCATGCTTTTCTCTGACCATATCTTACAGATGAGCTGGTGAATGCTCCTTACCAGGTCATCCCCAGCTGCCTTAAAGAGCTAAGTAGACAATCCGTCTATGCCAGCAACTTTATTCGACTTGAGTTTAACTTCGTCGAGGTCAGGGGGTCGGAATTCTCTGCGGTCTTCGTCGTTAAGAAATGGATCATTCTGCCTGACAGCGGCATATTGACTGGCATCGCCGTTATACGGTCTACAGAAGTTGTTTTTCCATATTCTAAGCATCGACTGCGATTCTACTGCTAGGTGTCCATTCTCCTGTAGGCTTTCGTTCTTGCTTTTATAACCTTGGCATGTTCGCTTTATCTGTTGATACAATTTTCGAACGTCACGTCTGCAGTAACACCTCTCCAAATCCTTAATCGCGCGCTTTTGTTGCTCTCTGTTCTTTCTTCTGAGAAGATTATTCTCTACCCTTCTAATTAATTCGTAGAGCTCACGAGTTGCTCTTGTTCTTCTATGCAGCGAGGCTTGACATGCACCCTCCTTCGCTGTGTGAATCCTCCTGCACTCGTCATCGAACCAGGTGTTTCTTCGTGGTGGAGCCTTGAAGTCCAAAGTTTGCAAGGCTTGTTTGCAAAGGCTTGCAAGTATATCTTTGGTGGCGTTACAGCCCATGAAGGACCGGAGTCAAGCTTCTCTCAATCACCCATATTGTGTGTGATTTATTTTTCACACAGGTGAAAGGGACCTACAGTTTAATGCCGATTCCGAACGGCTTGAGTCGAGAAGCTTTTTCCAGGCAAGTTATACTACGGGGGGTTTTGCCAGTACCCCGCCGAGGAGGGACGCCGCGAAATAAATATTCGATGGCGTTGGTGTTATCGGGATCCGAACTCGCTCATCGTGCGCCAGAGTCCAACACACTAACCACTGCGCCACGGCGCCCTTTGCAAGTATATGGTCACCTTAAATTCATACTATGTGTATGCAATTCTAATAGGACACCATAAGTGCATAGAAAAGGTTGCTGAGAACTACAATTAACGTGAAAATTCGGACGCTTCCTCTCCTCCTATCTAGGACAACCACCCCTGGAGAGTAGTACACGAACATCCATGATCCAAACCACTGCACTCCGTTCAGGTTGTGTGATAAACATTATAAGAGTATAAAACTCTTGAACTTGCTCGAACTTTAAAAAAAAATCCTTTCATCTGAGGTCGAAGACTATATATGCCTTTACGTAAACTTCGTATAAGTTTTCTCCTTAAAACGACCATAGCATGCCTTTAAGTCTTACCAATTGAGCTACTACTACTTAGATCGAGTTAAATTATCGTATTTTAAGCTTCCAATGGTACTTTGTAATGGTGAAAACAAACACTATTTTGAGATGCTAATAGAACGTAGTATTAGTTTTGTCAAGAGATTAAAGATCAGCTTGAGCTAAGGATGACCTTAAACAGATCTCTCCTCGTTGACCACGCGAGCCATCGCGTGAAGCGCTTCCCTTCGTGTCAACAGCAACTAACACTTGACACCCGGCTACCGGGCCACTTAATCTAAGACATTCATTCCAATTCACATAAAGTATAGTCGCCAAGCTAATTTGTGACGATTCGAAAGTATGGATTATCTTCGTTTTTATTTATACAGTACATATGTATCTTCTAGTACATACGAGTACGAATAGTAGTATATGCCAGCTGTTGGAATTGTTTGCCCATTGGTTTGCGCTCGTTTCATTTGCTTGTTTTTATTAAGTATTCATTTTCGTTTTCCTTCTTTAATCAACATAAAAATTAAATTACAAATTCGCACGTTAACCTTCTACTACGAGTACGAAACCTTCGTTCGGACGACGAGTAAGTCAGTTGCGATATGTGGCTGTGGTATAGTAATCGTCATGGTTCTCCTTCTGTTTCTTCGCGTTATTGAGTCTGATGGTGTTGGAGTTGGTTGGACGTAGACAACGACGACGTCGACGACGAATGGATGGACGTTTTTATCTGTTGCTATTTTGTGTTAACAAATAAAATAAAATAAAAAAACAATGGTTCTTCTTCGTAATTTATTTTGCTTTTAAGCATTTACTTCTGCGGTCTTTAGTACTTCATACCGTATGTACATAGGTGCATAGTACTAGGTATCAGGAACTGCACTGATTACTGATTGCGGCCGCGCGAAACAATACTCTGTTCTATGAATGCAAAGTCTATTGGTAGGGTGCTGGTAGGGGTATTCCTCATGCACAGATGAAGCAAATGTGAGCGAGTGAGTGAGTCTTTTTTCCTGTCTCTGGTGATTGACTTCAATTTAATTACACTTCTCGCCCGTCCGAGAATTGTAACGAACCGAGCTATAGTACTTTGCCACTTCACTAGTATTATAAACATGAGATGATGGAATGGAATGGTCAGGCGACGAGCAGACAGGCGGAAATTATGTTCAACACATTTTTGCATTTGATGGTGTGTCTCTGCTTCTTTCCTATTTGGTGTTCACGATTTTATTCTTATTTTATTTGGTTGCTGACTTTTATTTTCTTGGCTTTTTATTTTATTTTATTTTATTTCCGTTACTGGCGACGGGTTTTCATTTCATTTGTTTACTGCGTTCCCTTGCGCTGCGCCATTGTTAGTATGCTGCGGCTGCTGCAATAATGTCTCGCTTCGTCGATACTGATTTTAAGTGTGAAATGAATTTGCATGTGATTTAGAAACGACGAGAGTACCTAACCAAAATCGTTAAATAAAATACAGACAAATGCTGTCTTATATGGAAATTAAGCACTCGCGGCGCACTTCTCGTCGCTTTATGACGCGACGGAGCAAATAAAATAAAATAGTTGCTTTCGAGCGGTTAGGGAAAATACACACAGGTTTGTAATCATAAACAACAAACCCTCTGTGGCGTGGTGCTCTTATGCTCTCTCACCGCATACATTTCAGCTTACTTCTCACCAACTGTGATTGCTACATAGTATGGCAGCATAGGGATAACATTTTTTTTTTTTTTCATAAAGTTTGACACAACCTGTCTTCGAAAAAAAAACCGAAATATTAACTTTACTTGACTTAGATAAGCAAATTGATTACATCACAACCAAAACGACGACAGCGATTAAGACATGACAAATCATAAGTGGTCACATTCAAATCCGAATATACTCCTCGTACTATGTATTTGCTACATGCTCGTACAGTGGTCAACCGAGTCGCGTAATAAAAAAAAAATATAATCTGCTACGCTTTTTTTATATTTTATTGTTCTCCTTTTTTGGTTTTCAATTATGTTAATGTTTATTTATAGAGAATGACGAGCAGAGGGGGAAACGTGGAGCGTTTATCGTTTCGCGAACAAGTCTCGAGTTGGTTTGGTTATCAGACAAATTCCAGTGAAATACCTTTTGGGGGTGAGTCAAATCGACTCAGACGCTTTAAGCGTAAAGATGCTATTCTGATTTAGGACTTGATTTTTTTTTTATAGTACACTAGCTTTTGCCCGCGGCTTCGCTCGCGTTAAATTCGAGGTAACTCGGTTTCCCTTTCCTGATTTAGAACACAGAAGAGAACTCGGAACAGAATGTTATTTTAATACGCTACTGTAGACGATATTATATGTCTTCCATTTGGAGATAGAATGTAAAGATTCTGGGCATTGGACACACGCGAACATGCTACATACAATTGTTCATGGGAAAAGAACGGCTTTTCTAAGTTCACCCCAGCCACCTTTAATGTTTTACATTGCGCTTATGACCTTGGTCATAGCGAAACTAAGCTTTAGAGGAAATTGTAGCCTTTTAAGCTGGAACGGGAGATCTGTGGGAATTATTGGGATTCGTGGGATCATTACATTTTCACCCTTTCCTCCACCGGTTAAGATAGTGGCGCTAATGATATTGCGGCCAAGTTGTATGACATGAAGTCTCGTCCCATTAGATAATCTCGGGGCATCTAAATTTCGTATAAGCATGACTGGGACGCTTAGTAGTCAAATAACAGAGTATAGGTACCGTATGCAGTATAATGTGAAGCGCGACCCGATGCCCGCACTTAAGTACAGATAGAGAGCATACAACGTTAGCGCGTTTCAGAAACATATCAGCGCCATCTATCGTAATTTAAGAGTAACACTTATTTATGTTTCGAATGTTGATTGTTTTCTCAAAAGCTGATTGATTGATGGTTGTTTTAATTAAATTTTTTTGTTATTCGTTTGTACCATAGAACCTATACTAATTTCGCGGAGAGTCTCACACAAATTTCCATCCCCTACTGATTTTTTTTTTTTTTTGCTGCATACAAACTTAACGGGGGCTAGAATGAAACAAAAAGTAGCCTACGTCACTCTCAATCCCTTCAACTATCTCCACTTTAAAAATCACGTCAATTCGTCGCTCCGTTTTGCCGTGAAAGACGGACAAACAGACACACACACCTTCGCATTTATAATATTAATATGTATGTATGTATATAGTATAGATAACATCGGTTTTAGTCAGCGCGGTTTTGTCTTCGATGCCATCAACTTCCTTAGCAACTATGTAGTAGGCACTGGTATTTCTTGTATTACATTTGATTCTGTAAATGAGATAATTTTGGAAATAGACTTACTATATGGACACTTGTCCTTTAGGTAGCTTAAGCATTCGCTAATCTTCTAGTCCTGCCATAAGTTCCGTTACAACTGTAAAACCCATTAAGAAAAAAGCAATATGCATATTGTATTCAAAACTGTTTCGCAATATTGATTATTAAAAAAAGTTGGATTCACTCAAAATGACCGCCTTTTGCTTTAACACAACCCTTCAAACGGTGTGGCCATTGGGCTTAACCCTTTCAAGACCGATTTTTTTTTGGCCAGGGCAAACAATTTTTTGTCGACATATTTTTTGTCAATATACACCTACATAGGTAGGTAGCTATGTAGGATCGTAGCCTTTCCAGAAGTGAGAAGAACACACATAGGCCAGGGAGGCCCGTTGTGCAGCCACGAGTTGCCTTAGCCCCCTATTCGTGGAACCATTTTGTGCTTCTTGAGAAGTTAAGTAGATCAGGTATCCCTACTTGCTGAACCTCTGTCAGTTCGTTATGGAAGTAAGAGCCTAGGTATCGTTTCCTGATTGTGCCGAATGCCGGGCAAGTGCAGAGAAGGTGGTGAATGGATTCGACCTCCTCCTCGTCTAGACAGCTTCTGCAGAAATCATTCGGAACTATACCTAGTTTCTGCGCGTGACCGCCGATAAGGCAGTCTCCGGTGATGACACCTATAACTTTGTAGATGTCAGTTCTTTTTAGGGAGATTATACTTCTCGTCCGTTTACTGTCGAGCCGGGGCCAGATTTTCCTGGTGGTGACGCAGGTATGTCCCTGAGTCCATCTCCGGTTCGTCTCGGCCCTGACGAGATTAGTAAGATTAAGTTAAATGGTTGCAAGGGGTATTCCCTCACAAGCCGCGATTGGTTGTAGCGCCGTTCCCTGTTTGGCGAGTGTGTCGGCTCTTTCATTCCCTGGAAAGTCGCTGTTTCCTGGTACCCAGATGAGTTCGGCCATCTCGTTAAGAGATAGGCGACAGTCAAGACTAGTTTTTGATGTGTACACATAGAACTCCAACGACTTTAAGGCTGCTTGGCTATCCGTGAGAATGCGGATATTCGTAGTGGATATCCCGTTCCACTTCAGCCGGGACAAGGCCTCTTTTACTGCCAACAGTTCCGCCTGGAAAACGCTGCAGTGATTTGGTAATCTTAGAGCTTTATTCAGCTTAAGTTGTTTGCAGAAGACTCCACTACCCACCCCATCTTTAGTTTTAGACCCGTCTGTGTAAAAGTCTACGCAGTATCTGCGGGGTTGATTATGGCGGGCCCAGTTTTGTCTGTCTGGGTAAATCGTCATGAAGTTTTTTTCCAAGACCGTGGTGGTTTCTGTGAGGTCCAAGTTTACTGTCATGGTTGTCCTGTTACTCAGGATGGAGGAGTGGCCAGTGACATAGCTCGTCCATTTCGAGTTGGCTTTTAGTCTAATGGCCGTGTGTGTGTGTGCAATTCGCTGGCCGAAAATATCGAGTGGTGTAAGGTCGAGTATCGTGTTAAGCGCAGCCGTTGGGTGGACATGGGCCCCGGTAATGCATATACACGCCAACCTTTGTACCTTCTCGAGTTGTTTGTGGTATGTTGTCTTGTCCAGTGCAGTCCACCAGACTATCACTCCATACAGTAGTATGGGTCTAACGAACGTGATGTAGAGCCATACACATGGCTTTCTTGCATGTGTAGAGAGCTATTGTTGATTTTTTAACTTATTCGATTATGCTCTTCCAGGTTAATTTCCTATCTAGTATAATGCCAAGGAATTTGGCATTGGAGGAATAGTTTAATCTGGTACCAACCAAGGTGATATGGCAGTGTTCCGGGATTTTATGCTTTTTGGTGATTAGCACGTGCTCCGTTTTCTGAGGATTCACCCTGAGCCCGTTGCTATGCGCTCATTTGCAAAGGATTGAGAATGCCATTTTCATACGGTCATTCAATGTGGATAGGTATTTACCTGAAATTGAAATGGCAACGTCAATAGCGTTGGCAATAACGTCCAGGCCTTCTTTCTCCAGTTTGATTAGTAGTTCGTTTACAACTACATTCCAGAGAAGAGGTGAGAGGACCCCTCCTTGCGGGGTTCCCTTGGTAGCCACTCTAGTAGTTACTAGGCCTCCCCACTTAGAGTGAATCTTGCGCGTTAATAACAACTCGCTGATCAGCTCTATCCGAGTCCTTTCCACCTTTATCTTTTCTAGCCCTTCTATTACTGCTATCGGAATGACGTTGTTAAAGGCGCCTTCTATGTCTAGGAAGGCTGTTAGAGTATATTCTTTGAGATGGATTGATCTTTCGATTTTCCTCACTAGTGTGTGCAAGGCTGTTAGGACCGATCTACCCTTACAGTAGGCGTCCTGTGCCTTAGAAATTAGGGGGGGATCCAAGCTGTGACGTATGTGTAAGTCTATCTGCCTTTCCAAAGTTTTTAGAGCGAAGAATGATAGACAGATTGGCCTTAGATCCTTGGGGGAAGTACATATGAGAGTTCCTGCGGGCCTGGGGATGAAAACTACCTTTGCGCACTTCCACTTTTCTGGAATATGACTCCAAGCTAGGAATCCTTTAAAGATAATATCTAGCCATGGTAAAGTCCATTCCATAGTTTGTGTGAGTTCGATAGGGTAAATTTCATCTGGACCCGGCGATTTCTATGGCTTGAAACTTTTTAATGCCCATATAATAATCTCTCTGGAGATAATGTGATCGTACTGTCCCTCTATCGCAGAGGAGATATGAGTTTGTCTCGAGTGCACTAAGTCTTGCGATTCAGAGCAGCCTGGGAAGTGCATGTTGAGGAGAAGATTTAGAGTTTCTTCCTCAGACGTTGTCCAAACTCCATTTGCTATGAGGCAGTTAGGAGATTGTGGATCTTTCGAGAGTATTTTCCTCAATCCATAGGCGTCTGAAATTTTCTCCATGTTATTGCAGAAGAGTTTCCAAGACAGCCTTTGTTCTTTCCTCAGGTTTTGATTGTACACTTTGAGTACATTTTTGTATAGGCTCCAGTCTCTGTCGTTTCTTGTACTGTTTGCTTTATTAAAGAGTTTCGACAGGCTTTGCGGAGCTTGCTTAGATCTGCGGTTCACCAAGAAGGGTAAGATTTTTTTCTTGATTTGTGCATTACGCAGCTGTTGGCCCTTGCGTTGCCCAATGTGTTTGTTAGAGTATCGACCATATTGTCTATATCTAACGTGGTCCGCGGGGTGTCAGGGGTCCTATTTACTATAGAGTTGTCAATGAAGGCTCTATAACGTTCCCAATCGATTCTTCTTGGGTTGCAGGATGAGTCAATTGGGTTGGGACCATGAAGGCTAGGTTGAACAACAGGTATCGATGATCTGAGAAGGAGTGTTCCTCGGAAACCTTCCATTCTCTTATTTTGTCGATGAGAGAGGGGGATGCTAGAGTTAAGTCTAGTACCTCCCTATGATTTTTTTGTAATAAATGTGGGTGTATGACTCCTGTTGCAAATGAAAAGGTTAGCGGTTAGAATAAATTCAATGAGCCACATCTTTCGTTTTTATCGCTGCTGCCCCAAATCGTGTGATGCGCATTCGCATCTGCATCGATAAGGAGCTCAGCTTGATGATCCGACGAGTCCCTGACCAGTCTTCTGATTTCGTCCGAAGGAATGGACTCTTCCTGCGCCATGTATGTAGAGGCTATCCATAGCTTGACCCCGGGTGATTGTATTGCAATCACTGTGGTGTCAGAGCAGCTGTAATTTGAAAGAAGGTAAGCGTTTAGAGATTTCTTTGCAAGCATGCAAGTGCGGGGCTTACCTTCTTTTTGTGATGTAAATAGGTTGTAGGCTGGGGTCTTAATCCACGAACCTTGTGTTCATGCACCCACGGTTCTTGGATTAAGGCTATGTCTTCTTCTGCTTTAGCCAGCTTGAGAAAAAGATTTACGGTTGCCGCTTTCGAGTGATGGAGGTTAATCTGAAATAATCTCAGCATTATAGCTGTTATCAATTCGATCTGCCTCCACCACGGTGGTGTTAGGGTCTTCCAGATCTGAGTCCAGAAGATCGTCTTCCATCGGCGAGTGGAATAGTCCTCGCTTCCGGAGTCGAGCAGTGACTCCTGATCTGTAATGACCAGGGATGTTGCTGGGGTTTCAGTTTCCACCGGCGCAGGGCCCTTGCTCCTCGAGGGGATTGGGGGTTCCTGCTCCGTAGAGTTTCCGCTTCTGACCTCGGTGTTAGCCGTGTCTACGTTGCCGGATGGTGGCACTTCCTCATCCTTTTTGTATATGTTGAGTTTGACTTTTTTAAAGCCAAACCTGATATGGTAGTCGCATTGGGCCAGAGGTTACAAGGCTTCACAATTCAGTACAATGATTGCCTGTCTTGATCGGCCTTTCGGTTCCTCCAGCTTCGTGACTCTCCAATCTCTTGTTGGGAGATTGGGGTTGCAGTAGTTGATTGTCTCAACTATTTCGAGGGGGTTGTCTGGTGCCAACGGGAGCCAGCATCTAGCTCGCGGTCGTTTAGGGATCTGGTCCTTAGTAACGACCTTGAGCCGAGCTTCCTGCCGAACTTCCCCTATTTCGGCAACTGTAGTCTTCAGGGGATCAACGGATCTTTCGTCGGCACAGCTTAGCAGTTTGACCCTGCCTTGGTACCATCCAGCGTGGTCGCAGATGGGCGGTGGACCAGGGTTCTTCCTAGCAATTTTTAGGAAGTTTGTCGATAACGCTTGATCGACATCCTTCCACTTTTCGGTCGTCAGTTTGCCGTCCGGATCGCTATGGTCTATGATTGCGACCGTCAGGCACTCCCTCGCAACCTCACCGAAGGGCCTTGATAGCCTGGCCGGTGCTCCCAGCCTAGCCTTCTTAGCCTCCCGCTTTGGTTCCTCGGGGGCCGATCTGGACCTCTTGGCTTTTTCTTTATCCTGGGCCAGGATTCCTCTCGCCCAGGCGACATGTCGGTTTTATGGCCCCATCGATGCAATATTCCCAAGGCCGCCTTTCGGTCTCTGTAGGCCTTGGTTGATGGGTTTTCTCTTTTGTTGTCTACCGACAACTTTTGGGATCGGTTTATCGATTCCGCTGGCGGGGTCTTTCCCCCCTTCCGTTTTTTTATGAGATCCGGACTCATTGTTGTTTTTGTTGTTTGTGTTCATTTGGTTCCCACAAGGAGCGGAGAAATGCGTGTCCGCCTGGGCAGAGATCCGCAATACCCAGGTAAGGCTAGCTGATCCGGAGGGCGCCAGGTGTCCGGATACACCGTTAGCGACTGAGCTATTTTTGGTCTGGGCTCTCAGCCTGGTCGACATCTCGGCACGGTACGGTTGACACCTTATATCCAGTCCAGGGGATGGGGAGTGAATAGGTGGGGTATGATGGGAGAAAAGGAATGGGAATAGGGTTGGTGAAAGGGAATGACGGGGATTATCCACACCACACCATGTCAAGGTAGATAATCAGGTGGGGGTGGTTTTATGAAAGACCTCTCTTGTTTTTTTTAAGGCGTCTGTTATCTGTTGGAGCACTCAGACGCAATACCATAGTGAGTTCAATCTTTCTTTATTTGCCACGTATTTACCTTAACGTTTTTTCTCTGACCAATAATACTCCTCATATCAGCCCAACGTTCGGTAGGCTGTTTTCACTTCATAAATAAATTCCACCTTAGACCACAAGTCGATTTGCTTCCGTATCTATATACATATCTACTTGTAAGCAGTAAAAAGGTCTCATTACTTGGATTTGGTCATTGACTTGTTTGCTTACGTAGAATTTTTGTATCTCTCAATTCAATGAACTGATATATACTTACCTAATGGCTATTTTTCCCGGAACTACTTAATATCATCACAAATGTCTAGAAGCGGCCTCAACAAGTATACAGGTCGTACGTACACGTACTCTGATTATATGTAGCATGAGGATGAGCTAACTAACAGCTGCTTACGTCGAGAGATGACGTTTCAGATAATTAATATACCATTAGTAGTAAGGAGGGAAATGCGACTTTAAAAAAAGGTATTTTTCTGAACTCGCTGACCTGTTTTTACAACTTTTTAAGAAACTGAAATGTTTTGCGAATTTTTTTTCCGTCTTTGGAACACTTTTGTTGACTTTGTGTTCAGGTTGAAATTCTCGAGCACTTTCATCTGAGAGTTTATGAAATACGAGTAGTAAAAACAAGGATAAATTCGTGTCCTCCAGCTCTACGACTTACGCTACTTGGCGCAATTTGGTTTAATTTGGTAGGGAAGCGGCTTCCTTGGAAATTTTATTTTCTCTCCCCTGCGACTATTTGAAATACAGTCGATCCAAAGCTGTCATATAACTAGGCGGGAATAAATTCCCCAAAACAAGGCGAACCTCTAACTTCACGAACTAAAATGGTGTGACAACTTTTGGCGCTAAAGTATGAAAATTGTGCAACTGTTTTTTTATAGATCCTCTTGGATCGAAGAGGATTCCATCAATTTTCTGGACCCTCGAACACGCAACGTAGGCCAACCCAAGCACTAAATTCACTTATCCCTAAGTCCACAACTGCTTTGTCCAATGTAATTCCTTGCGACCTGTGAATACTAATGCCGTAAGACAGCGATAACGGAAATTGCTTCCTCGTGCCATTCACTGCTCCTTTTTTGAATGACTTTACCACCTGCGTTATAGGAATAGCACCTGAAGCGAAAGCGAAAGCACCTGACCATGATGCAGATAGGAGCTTCATTTGGTATGGAGTTCTCGACTCTGTTTTTGGTCGGACCGTAAATAATGTCAATGACTGTGCCCATCGAGCCATTGCACAATCCGCAAGAGGTCCACAGGTTCTGGCGTAACATCACTTAAGCGCCAACGCAGAGTAACAGTTCTGCGCTCAGTCCTTGAGCTTCGTCATCTGATGCTTGAGCGGCTGTTGCATTATTGTTTGAGGCATTTATTCGAGTCACTGGGCATTCAAGCGATCGTAGGCGTTCTTGTTATAAGCCTTGATGTTTTTGTAGGTCGCCATTAATCGTGTCGCGTCCTTGAAATCTCGGGCCGATCCTGGATTATTGTCGACAAAGCGTTGTGACCAGAATTCATGGTGCGAAAGGCTGTTCTCGTCTAGGGCTAGAGCATGAAGTGCTTCTCGAAATTGTTTCTGTTCATCGCCAGTCTGTCGCATGATCTGCTTGAGAATAAACGTCTTCCGTATCTGCAAATAAGGCAGAGGCTTGTCCAAAACTGGCTGTAGCTGATTAAAGTTGCCAAAAAATACAACAAGAATTCCTCCACATCATTCGTGCTGCTTCCCAGGGTTAGCTTCTCTAAGCCGGCCATATATCTTGCCCAGCATACGCAACCCAATCATGCTGAATTCGTCTACTATCTTTATCACCTTGATATTACTGAAATGCTCCTGAAACTCTCTTCTGGGTCTTTCCAGTTAGGGGCGTAACTCTGGCTGATGTGGCAATGTGCAGTCCGGAATGCTGAGTTTGGCCACCGATATTGTTTGCAGCCACGCCGGTTGGAGCCACTAGCTGGACGTGCTCGAAGCCGAAACTTTTAACAACTTCGTTGATGACTAACGACTTGCCGGTTCCAGCAGCTCCCATGACTATTGCCATTTTGTCCGTCGTTTCTCCGTTTGTCGCTCTTGTGATGAAGTCTATCACGGCTTGTTACTCGATGTTCAATGTAAAGCAGCTTGCTGCCGCCTCAACTTCTGGTATTTCGTAGGAAGCCATTGTCGCATCAATGAACTTGAGCTCGTTTTGTACTCCTGGACATTTGCTGAAAGACAAATACCAATCATACTGCCGATCGACATCTCGGAATCCAAGTCCGACGTCTGCAGGTGTTTGATTCGGAAGCGCTGCGGCAGCAGCCATCCAATAGTGTGGCTCATATATGGGAGTTTCTGGATCGTCATTCTCTTCGACAACGTCCGCCATATCTATGTTTAACGCCCAAACAGCGACGCCATGTGCCTTGTATGGCTCTTCCCATGTTGTGTGCGTCAGCAAAGTTGTTATATCGACTCTCCATGGAGTGTGAAGTACCAGTTGTTGTTTGCAGTAGATTCCGTCGGTTTCACGGAATTTATCTGTCACGACTTTAGGAATGACTTGGACAACTCTTTCTTTTCTAGCAAGATGCGTCTTGCTGTAACTGTCATCACTGGGCGTGCAGCGGCCCTCGGCGTAGAAGGAAGGTTCACCGATTGAAAACTTGGTTTTTCAGCAGCAACAGTGTATTTTCGGGCGAAGTCCATGAATGTCAAGTCGTTCAAATTTGCTGCTCTGTACGCATATGCTTGAATTATTCGCGGAGCATCAGAACTGTCGTTTTCATCATCTTTCATGCCTCGTGAAGATGTACAGCTTCACAAACTGACGAGTGGCTTTCATCCAAGGTTCTGCAAGTAGAAGCCTGGACACTTCACACCCAGATATATCCCTGCTGCTAATAACTTTCATGAGGAACTTCGTCACAGTCCTTTGTCTTGACTCAGTACCGATACTACTATCTAGAAGCACCCTCAGCGTCTGTTTGAAATTTTCAGACTTTGGTTCACCTTTTGAGGCGTGCTTAGTGATGTAAGATGTCACTGCATATTCAGAAGCGATTCGCCACGCGAATGAAACGAAATTGTTGAATGGGTTGAGTAGTCCATCGTTTCGAGCAGGTGTATAACAGAAAACTCCTCGTTCGTCTTTCGCAAGCTTCGATTCAATGAGTAGTGGTTTTGGAAATCCAAACCGGCATTGCTCATGTCCATTGATTGTTCGCAGACAGTACGACTTCGAGCAAACCGGGTGTCTTTGAAATCTGACACTAGATTGTCGTAATAATGTTTGGCATTTGTCAGCTCTTCAATATTCATTGACTCAAAGTTTCTAACGTCAGGAGCTCCACACAGCCAAAATGCACCATGAACATGTGGCCTTCCACTATGTTGATACTCGAAACGGTACCAATAGACCATTGACACCTTGACTGCGGAGATGATAGACGCTGAGAACGGGTTGAATTCGGGATGACATAGAAACAACACATTTTGGAGACCTTGAATTTATCAGAACATTCACCCAGAATCTCAACAAACACGTGTTCAGACTCTGCGACAACTGTTCACGGCTACAACTCAGCCACCATGAAGTTATCTGCCATTCTTCTTCTTCATCTTAACGGGCACTACAGTTCAGGGTGAACCTGGGCCTCAACCAACATGCCCCTCCAACTAGCACGATCTTTTGCTAGCCCTTTCCATTGCCGCACACCTAGTTGTCTGAGGTCCCCTTCCACCGGTGTGCACCATCTTAAATGCGGCCGTCCTCTGCTTCTTCCTCCCTCGGGGTTGGATCCAATGACACTCCGGGCTGGAGCTGTGGTGTCCATTCGCTCTACATGGACCAGCCGTCTTAGGCGATGAATCCGTAGACGCCTGACTAGACTCATGTCGCTGTACAGCCCGTAAAGTTCGCGGTTGAATCTCTTGCTCCATCCCCCGTCTGCGTTTATAGGCCAAAATCACGCGCAAAATCTTTCCCTCGAACCGACCAAGGGCCTCCTCATCCGCTTTTGATAGTGTCCATGCTTCTGCGTCGTACAACAGGACCGGGATGATAAGGGTCATATATAGGGTCAACTTTGTCGTTCGGCAGAGGGCTCTATTTATTACTCAATTGCTTCCTGAGCCCAAAGAAACAGCGATTGGCAAGAGTGATTCTGCATTTCATTTCGGAACTGATGTTGTTGTTTCATGTCACTGGGGAGCCAAGGTAGAAGAATTCCTTAACTATCCCGGACTTATACATATCTGCCACTACAAACGTTCTGGCCAAGACGTCGGTGGTGAGCGTCCTTTTTTGATGACAGCATATATGTATTTAGTTTTGCCCTCGTTTACCGCCAGACCAAGTTTTGCCGCCTCGATGTCAATACTCGCAAACGCCTCATTGACATCTCGCTGTGATCTATCTATTATGTCAATATCGTCGGCGTATGCAAGGAGTTGCGAGGACTTAGAATAGAAATCTTGTATTAGCCAGTGAATTTTGCACAATCATTTCCAATATGAAGTTGAAGAAATCACACGACAGCGCATCGCCCTGCCTAAATCCTTTTTTTTTTACATCAAAACTAAGGTAAGATGTTCACCGATTCAGATGGAGCAGCGAGCATTCTCCAAGGTCATCCTGCATAGTCTGACGAGGTTAGCAGGTATGCCAAATGTAGACATAGCGTTGTATAGCTCGTCTCTAATTACGCTGTCGTATGCGGCTTTGAAGTCGACAAATAGGTGGTGAGTGTCGACTTGAAATTCATTGGTTTTTTCCAGGATCTGCCGTAGTGTGAAGATTTGATCGATGGTGGACTTCCCTGGCCTGAATCCGCACTGATAAGGACCTATCAGCTTATTTACAAAAGGCTTCAGGCGTTCACACAAAACGGCAGAGAAGATTTTGCAGGCGATGTTAACATGACTTATTCCTCTATAGTTGGCGCAATCAGATGGGTCTCCTTCCTTGTGGATCGGGCATACGATGCTGAGACTCCATTCCTCGGGCATGCTTTCCTCTACAGGTGAGCTGGTGCATGCTCCTAACCAGGTCATCCCCAGTTGCCTTGAAGAGCTCAGCAGGCAGTCCGTGTGCGCCAGAAGCTTTATTCGACTTGAGCTTCGATATGGCAATCTTAACTTCGTCGAGGCCGGGGGGACAGATTTCTCTGCGGTCTTCGTCGATTAGAAATGGATCATTCTGCCTGACAGCGGTATATTGACTAACATCGCCGTTATACAGTCTGCAGAAGTGGTTTTTCCATATTCTCAGCATCGACTGCGATTCTACTACTAGGTGTATGTTCTCATCCCTGCAGGCTTCCGTTCTGGCTTTATAACCTTGGCATGTTGGCTTTATCTGTTGATAAATCTTTCGAACGTCACGCCTGCAGTAACACCTCTCCAAATCCTCAATCGCGCGCTTCCCGTGCTCTTTTTTCTTTCTTCTGACAAGCTTATGTTCCTCCCTTCTTTTAAACCCGTAGAGCTCACGAGCTGCTCCTATTCTTTTATGCAGCGAGGCCTTATATGCATCCTGCTTCGCTGTGTAAATCCTCCTGCACTCGTCATCGAACCAGGTGTTTTTCGTGGTGGAGCCTTGAAATCCAAATCTTCGGATATAATGCTTTCCAGGGTTTGTTTGCAAAGCCTCCACTTCTGTTCTATTGATAGCGTGGCGGATTGAGGTGTATTGGAGAGCTTAAGGGAGACGCGATCGGTAAAAGCACGAGCGGTTTCTGGCGATAGTAGCTTTCCGACGTCATAACTTTGTATTCTTACTCTACTCCGCTGCGTTCGTGATATCGGTAAGCGCATCTTGGCTACTACAAGATAGTGGTCCGAGTCAATGTTAGCCTCTCGGAAAGTTCGGACATCAAGAATAGTGGAGGAGTGTCTGACGTCGATCGCGATGTGATCAATTTGGTTGGTAGTCGATTGATCAAAAGACCGCCAGGTGCCTTTGTGTATATCGAGGTGCGGGAAGCGCGTACTGGCTAGAAGGAGATTTCGCCCCGTAGCAAGATCAATCAGCCTGTATCCGTTATCGGAGCTGGTGTCGTGTAGGCTATGTTTGCCGACGACTCGTTCAAAGATGCTTTCCTTACCCAGCTTAGCATTGAAGTCTCCTAGTACAATTTTGATGTTATAACTGGGACATTGAGATCGTAGAACTCATCTTTGGCGGAGTCATCCTTGTCTTCCGTGGGGGCGTGGACGCAGATCAGGCTGATGTTAAAAAATGTAGCCTTGATACGGATTGTTATGAGGCGTTCGCTCACATGCCGAAAGCTTAGGACTTTTTGCCTTAGTCCACCTTGAACAACAAATCTGCATCCGAACAATCGTTGTCCTCTCTCCCTATAGCAGTCGCCGTAGTAAATATTGCAGTTTTTCATCCGCTTTATACCCGATCCATTCCATCGCAATTCCTGGATGGCTGTTATGTCCGCTTTATAGCGGTTTAGGGCGTCCGCGAGTTGTTCGGCTGCACGTGGCCTGTTTAGGGACATAACGCTCCACGTACAGAGCCGAAGATCGTTGTCCTTTTTTCGTTTTTTGCAAGGGTCGTCAACATTAATCCGGCCCGTTATGTCGGAGGCTTGTGGTTGTTTCGGAGTTTGTGGTTTTTTTTTACGGTTACGGCTTACTAGGCTGTAGCCCAACCGACTAATCCTGTTTTCTGGCGCAGGAGGCTCTCCATTCGCCCTTCCCCGTCTGCTGTGATAATACTAGAAGTAGATCGGTGCATTCTGAAAATGCTACTAAATGCGACCTTTATACGATACATACTTACTCTATTTAGATACATACTTACGTACAATAACTCATCATTTAAACCTCATTTTAAAGAAATTTCCAAATTAACGGTTTTAGTTTAATTCTGTTTTGAACTTTTCTGTTTTCTCTTTTTTTCTAGTTCTTTATTGTTTTTGTTACTAGTGTAATTGCTTTTTCTACTTTGGGTACCATACATACTTATGTGCATTGAGTATGGTGTATTCGTCAGATATTTGTTCTGATTTTACCATTCTTTTTTTAACACTCACACTTTTAGAGGGCGAATGTGTATAGGTAAATTGGAATTCATATTTGTTTCGATTTTCCTATTTCCCAATTTTGTTTCACTTTTCTTGTTATTGTTTTGTTTCCTTGTATTTTCTTGCCTCTCCGTAATGTATGGCATTTTTATTATTCAAAGTAATTTTCCATTGGCATTTTTATGCTTTTCGGATGAAATAAATCCACGCAAATGAACACGTACTCGGTGCGGAAGGAGTCAAGAATGCGAACGTTGCGCTCATAGATAATATACCTATACATACATATGTATGTAAATGAACATATGTGCACACGCACATACAACACACATAAAGTGTAAAATTGTAGCATTTTGCTCATTTTGAAATTGTTGATGTTTAATAGCTTGATGATGTTGATGATTATAATGGCATGCATGGGGGAGTGGTCGAACGGTCGAGCAGTGTATAGCAAAGACGAGTATGAAAATATGAAGAGAAGATGCTTTAAGTGGTAATGCGAGCGAAATAAGCTTAAGTGAATGTTTTAATTATAGAAACTTTATGAACTGCAATAAAATAAAAGTCAAAATAAAGCTTATGTTCGTACATTTGTGTGAATAGGAGACGGAAATTGTTTATTGGCTAATTGAAAAATATGTTAGGACCGAAAAGTGAGTGCTAATGTTAAATGACCAGATTGAGTGTCTGCGACGGATGCTTGTTAAGTCGGAGTTCAATTCAAACAACGGCTTTTAATGAATATTTGGGTAAATATATTTCACATCATTTCATTTATTTCATCGACCGAGTTAAACTCTTACAGATTACAAGTACATTTAGAATTTTAACAATTTATTGCTACCTTATGTTGTCTAACAATATTTTTTTAAATTCATGTCAATTAAAACTTAAATTACAACGAGAGTCATATGCATTAAATATTTACTTTCTTCCTTACTTTGATGGCGCTACAGTTCGGGGTGAACCAGGCCTCTCCAGCCGGCCCGATCTTTGGCCAGCCGCTTTCAGTGCCGCACGCCAAGTTGGTTGAAGTCCCTTTTCACCTGTGCGCGCCACCTTAAATGCGGTCGTCCTCTGCTGCGTCGTCCCTCGGGGTTGGAGTCGAAGACTCTTCGGGTCGAAGCGTTGACTTCCATATGCTTTGCATGGCCCAGCCGTCTTAGACGTTGGATCCGAAGATGTCTAACTAGGCCGATGTCGCTGTACAGCCCGTACAGTTTTGGTTGAATCTACACCTCCACTTTCCGCTTACACAAACGGGACCAAAGATTGCACGCAGAATTTTCCTCTCGAGACGCCCAAGAGCCTCTTCATCCGCTTTTGATAACGTCCAAGCCTCAGCGCCATAGAGGAGGACAGGGATGATTATGGTTTTGTAGAGGGATACCTTAGTTTTCCGAGATATGGTCCTACTACCCAGTTGCCTCTTGAGCCCAAAGAAGCAGCGTTTGGCAATAGTTATTCTGCGTTTTATTTCAGCGCTGGTGTCGTTGCTGCTTGTCGCTATCGAGCCAAGATAGACGAAGTCCTTGATTATTTCTAAAATATAGCTGCCGAAGGTGACGTTCTGACCAAGACGTCGGTGTTGCGCGTCTTTCTTTGATGACAGCATATATTTGGTCTTGTCCCCATTTACCCTTAGATCCACCTTAGCCGCTTCTGCTTCAATGCTTGCGAACGCCTTATTGACGTCTCGTTTTGTCCGTCCAATAACGTAAATGTCATCTCCGTAGGCGAGCAATTGTGTGGACTTGAAGTAGATCGTACCTCTTGCATTGGCCGCAGAGTGCCGCACGATGTTTTCAAGAATGGTGTTAAAGAAATCACATGACGACATGTCAATGCGTCCCCTGTATAAAACCTTTTTTAACATCGAAGGGTTCGGTTAGTTCACCTCCAACCATAATGGAGCCGCGGGAATTCTCCATAGTCATCCTGTACAGTCACGCCCTGTTCGGGATTGAGCAGCTCCGAAAAGTGGTCGCTCCATCTGCGTGATGTCCATTTCATTGGAAAGCAACACACTATCTTTGGATTTAACTCCTTCGATAATGTTGAATTTCCTTCCTCTGAATGGTTTGCCAGAACACCTTTTTCGCAGATTTATGGTCGCTTTCCAACTTCTCGCCGAACTCCTTCCAGGACTGCTCTTTAGCTTCTCGCACAGCCAATTTGCAAGTTCTTCGCGCCACAGTGTACCGGTCACGGGAAGCAGAGTCTCCCAAGTGAATCCATTCCATGTAGGCCTTCTTTTTATGTCTGATGGCTTTTTAAACTCCGGGTGTTTTAAACCACGCAGTTCTTTTCTCACCAACAGCCGCCACACCAAGCCGCTTCTCCCCTCAAACATCACGTGCAGAGGCGATGACAGCTGTTGAAAATAGTCGCCATTCGTACTCTAAATGCGATGGAATAGTTGGAATTTGCTCAAACCTCTCGGATATGTGTCGTGCGAAGTGTTTGCGCAACTCACTGCTTTGTAGTTTCTCCCACCGTATACGTGTAACCACTCTTGGTTTCCGGCTTGGCCGCCGAGGTACTCTATCAGTAAGATACAGTAAACTTACACAACACCAGGTGATGATCAGTTCACAGTTCAGACCCTCTCAACACACGAACGACACAAACCATCCGTTTCACACACGATGGTACCACAAAGAAATCTATCAACGATTTCTGTTGAAGGCTCCGACGCACCACTTTGTGCGAAAAGAAGGTGTGCATAATGGCCATGCCATTTGCACAGCAAAAATCCAACAACCTCTCTCCTTTCGCATTTTGATGAGGATCACCGTTCCTCCCAATCACACTCCCCCATGTCGTTACATCCACACCCACGTGGGTGTTGAAGTCACCCATCAGGATATAGGAATCCATCCCAACCACCCTATCAAGGGCGGCATCAACTTCATCCAGGGAAGTCGTATACTCTGACTCTAGATTCGGTGCATACACCTGCACCAGAGCCAAAGTTGAACTTTCAAGCTTGAGTTTTAAGATCGCGACTCTCCCTTTTAATGGTATCCACTCCAATACCCTGTCTGCCAGCCTGGGACTTATGAGTATCCCCACTCCCGCCTGTGCAGACATTTGAGGTGCAACTCCCGACAGGAAGTGTTTCCACCCGTCCGAAAGGTCCACAGTTCTATTACCTCTTTGCTGCCGATACCTGGCAGCTTCCTTAACCAGCTCGAGATGCTTTCCTGTGAGCGATTACGTGTTCTATGTGCCCATCCTAAGTTGATGCCGTTGTCTGTTGCCTTTTACTCTCCGCACGCACTGGTTAGTGCATAGCGTGCATCCCCTCCACCTCCGTAATGGCTCAGGAGGCCACTGCCGGGTTGCTCGTAACTTTTTCGTGTATGTAAGTAATAGTATTTCTCATTTTAAATAAAAAATGATCCTTGACGGGTAATGCATCGTAAAACCTCTGCCCGAGACATAACTTTCTTCAAACTTAATTTTTTTCTTTAACATTTATTACTATTTAGTTGCGAAAGCTTTATTTGCCATTAAGGCTCCCAAACGCCTTGGCATTCATCAATTTAAATTTTGTATAATAGTGGACGGAATGGAGTTCTAGGCTTTTTGAAATAGTTTGAACATATCAACCCTGTTCCGTTTAACAATACATTGCTTAACAATCTCCCATACATTTTCAATCGGATTTAAGTCTGAAGACTGAGGCGGCCATTTCATCACCACAACCCGTGCTTTGTTGCCTTCGAAGTGTTGAGAAGTTTATCTTAACGACATTCTCCAGTCAGCATGGGGCAGCATGATGTCCGCTAAAATGTTTGTATTCATTGTACTATCCATAATAGCTTCTATATTGCCTCCTTCAAATTTGATTGTTTTCTTGCAATAATTTACTAGGACTCTTGCCGAGGGGACTTCGCACTGTTACCAGAAAAAGCTAAATTTCGACTCACAACTAAATAATAGATACTGTTTTCCACTTATCCGCACTCCAGTTAAGAGGATTTTAAGTCGTCTCAGGTGGTATTCTTTTCATATAAGTGGCTTATTAGTTGGACGTCGGAACCTGAATCCAGCCTCTACTGCCTGTATCTCACTGTACAAGATGCTATTTGAGCTTTCTGTCAAGTTGCTTCGGAGTCAGAGATGTTCATTTTTTGCGTTTTTTTTTTTCACTTTTGTGAACTACTGGAACAGATTCACTTGAATTGGGTCGTTTGAAGATATTCGAATCCGTCGACTCGTGAATATTATGTTTCGTAGAAATGTCTGTTTCAGCATTCCACTAAAAGTTGGTAATAATACGATCCCTTAATGGCGATTAAGTTCCAGGAATTTGTAAACAAAAAGACCAGCAAATTCCAACGATTCCAATGTTCCAACAATTCGAAGCATCCTTGATAATCATCCAAAGTTAAGCTCGTTCAGAACCATGAGGTGTGACTTCTTCCTGGAGGCCAACATTGAGTCGCAGGGGGCAATATCGCTGCTCGACGGTTGTAATGCTTTTTTTTTTCACCAAAAACTTGCACAATCAACGAGGACTGGTCCGGCGCATTGTCGTGGTGCAAGATCCAACCCTTCCTGGCGAGTTCGCGTCGCACACGCACGTGATCGCAGCATCTTCAGGACGCCGATCACTGTCTGGTCGGTAGGAACAATGAACAATGCCGCGGTACGGTGACGGGAGTTCCTTCACTTGGATTGTCTTCTACTGATTTACGGGCCTTCTTGACCCGCTTTGCCCATTCAAACACACATGTTTTTGACAAAGACTCGTTTCCATACACTACCTGTAATTTTCGGATGATTTTCGAGGGTTTTCTTCCAGATTTCACTAAAATTGAATTGAAAGATGTTGACGAACGATGCAGCGTTACAAGTTCCCAAATTATCATTAAATTTACCTCAATTGGCAGAGAAATGCAGATTACTTGCGTGTATTTCCGCCAAAACAGTATTTCCGTATCGTTGATCTCGCTTGACACCGCATTTGCGTCTTTTAATTTTCACTCAACCTGTTTTGCGGCCTGAATTGTGACAATAACTCTGACCAACGAATTTTGAGTTTTGTTGTTAGTTTCAAAAAAATTGGTAAAAGTCTGTTGTAGTTTTGTCCAATTGTAATTGGTTTCACGCAAAATTCACTCTAAGTGAGGAATCCAAGTAACCACTAGATTGGTTGCCATTACATTCCTCTCTCCTGGAATGTAGTGGAGAAAGAAGGCCTTGACGTTATTGCCCTCGCTGCTGACGTTGCCATTACCGTCTCGGGCAAATACCTACCCACTCTGAATGGCCGGATGCAAACGGCATTCTCCATACTGTGCAAATGGGCACAACACAATGGGCTAAGGGTAAATCCCCAGAAGACGGAGCTTGTGCTATTCACCAGAAAGCATACAATTTCGGAAACTTGTCCGGAATACATAAACAATTCGAGAAGGTACAAAGGCTGGCATATATGTGCCTCACCGGGGCCCTAAGGTCCACCCCAACGGCAGCGCTCAACATGATACTTCACCTTACTTACTTGGCAAGCAAATAGCACTTCAAGATAATATACCCGGACAGACGGAACTGGTCCCGGCAAACGCAACCTCGCAAAAGCTGCGCGGACCTCTACACCGACGGGTCAAAAACCAAAGACCGGGTGGGTACTACCAGATTATTACCGCGTCTTTCAGACGGAGCTGTTGGCAATAAAGGAGGCTCTGTCTTGGCTTAAGTGGAACGTAATATAATTTAAGATACAACTTCTATGGGTATCAGGACACAGCTACATCTCAGTCAACGAAAATGCCGACATACTCGCCTGAAAAGGAACGACGCAACAATCAATCATGGCATGCGAGGGTATACCTCTTCTTCTTTGATGGCGTTACAGCCCATGAAGGACCAGAGCCAAGCTTCTCTCAATCACCCATGTTGTGTGTGATTTATTTATCACAGGTGAAGGGGACCTACAGTTTAATGCCAATTCCGAACGGCGTGAGTCGGGAAGCTTTTTCACGACAAGTATACTACGGGGGGTTTTGCCAGTACCCCGCCGAGGAGGAACGCCGCGAAATAAACATTCGATGGCGTCGGTGTTATCGGGATCCAAACTCGCTCATCGTGCGTCAGAGTCCAACACACTAACCACTGCGCCACGGCGTCCTCAGGGTATACCTCTTGCAGCCATTAAATTTAAACTCACAAACCTCGCCATGGCTGAAACGGACCTGAGATGGGCCCAGTGGCACACCTGCCTCTTCACCAGGCAGATCTGGTCTGGACTAAGAGACTAATCTCCCTAAAACGAACTGACATCTACAAAATCATGAATGTCGTCTCATTGGCAATCATGCACAAAAACTAGGGCTAGTTCCGAATGATTTCTGCAGAAGCTGTCTAGACGAAGAGGAGGTCGAATCCATCCATCACCTACTCTGCGCCTGTCCGGCTTTCTGTTCAATCAGAAAACGCTACCTAGGATCATACTGCCTTAACGATCTGACTGATGTTCTGCGAGTAAGGATAAATGACCTTATGAACTTATTAAGATGCACGAAGGGGTTCCATGAATAAGGGGACAAACCCCCTCGTAGGAACCCAACGGGTATCCCTGGCCTAATTGTATTCTCCCCATTCTGAGGAGGCTACGAACCTACCTAGCTACTTACTCACCATTTCAACACTTCGATGTCTTGCACCACAGCACATTACAACAATACTGGTAGCGTCTCATACAGCTATGGTGCTGGTCGAAGCATTGAAAATTCGTGGATGAAAAACGATCGTGTTTGCTTAATGGAAAGAATGTACGAAAACTGGAATCTTCAATTGAGCGCTAGAAGTTAAGCACTGTTATTTGTCAAGGTTCGGGCAATGCGACAGTCGTTAGGTGCTTTTATGATTTTTGAACCCTCGTGTCAAGGTGAGGGCGATTGTTCGTATGTACTTCCAAGCCATGGGCAACAAAATACATATTTTGCTTCGTTTTCAGTCGATTTCTTTCGACTTAGAGAACAAGGTAGGCATTAACAAATATCAAGGTCTATAAGTAGCAAGATCACGATTCCCCGAGAATCAAATGGATTTTGCTCACGTTCACACAGCGCGTTACCCGTTTGTCGACGGATTCAATCTAAGATCGGCTACATTTAAGATTTAAAATAAATTCTAAACACACCATGGGTTTTCAATATCACATAGTGGAATTTTATTGTCGATATCACCCGTGAAGAAGACAAGTCCTAAGGTTCCTTGCCTAAAATTAATTCTCTTTCTTGAAAACTTCTTGACTTGTTATGTTATCAAATACCATACCACCAACATGGTACATGTTACACGATAGTAGTATCCAATCAAGTATAATACGTTCCTATTGTTCAATAAAAAATATTCATGTTTGTGTTGCTTTTTTTCATCCACAGCAACAAAAATTCCTTAAAAGACCTGTGGAAGATGTGGACAACGGGCCTGACAACTTCGAACCGCCCGTGAAGCTACAGCACAACGCTTCCGAAAATCTAACCAAATTCTCAGTAGAGATTGTTCAACAATTAGAATTTACTACATCAGCGGCCAATTCGCAACCTCAGCAGATAAGCACAAATGTTACAGTGAAAGCTCTGACCAATACGTCGGTGAAGAGCGAGGGTGGCGTTGGCGGTCAACAAAACCAACAGCAACAACAGCAGCAACAGCAAAATCCCGGTAATCAGCAACAACAACAAAACGGTCCAGGTGGACCTGGTGTCGATACGAATGGAAATAATGGCATGGGTGGCGGACAACAAGGTAATGCCAGCGGTCTAATGGGTGGACATAATAAATCGTCGACGTTGGGCGGTCTCGCCAATTTGGTCGAGTGCAAGCAAGAGCCCGATCATGACTTTTCCGACTTGGCGGCAGGACTGGAAAAAGATGGTGGTGGACCGAATGGAAATTTCCCCGGTTTCCCTGATCTCATAGGAGAGGATACGGACGAGGGCAACGAAACGTTCAATCAGCTGATAAATAATCTGCAAGATTTCAATCCCGGATTCTTGGACGGATTCGATGAGAAACCACTTCTCGATATCAAAACTGAAGATGATATCAAAGTGGAGCCCCCAAGTGCGCACGAATTAATGGGCACGTTGAATGTCAAATCGGAGCATCCGTTTTCTTCACCATTCGTTGGTGGCGGTATGACAGGCGCAGGTATGGGCGATACTCAGGGCCTTAATAAAATGCGCAATCAATTCCAAAATGGTCCCAATGGTCCCATGACAGAGCTATCGTTAGCGCAAACGCTCAAGCACATGGCCGAGCAACATCAACATAAGAATGCAATGGGCGGTATGAATTTCCCGCGGCCGCCTATGCAGCCGCCACCACAAAACCAAATGATGGGCGGCGGTGGTGGCCCAAACAATCGGTACAACGACTTTGGACCATTTGCTAATGATTTCATGTCATCCGGTGGTCAGAATGGCCCCGCGAACCAAGGAAATCCGAACGGTCCCCAGCAACAACAGCAACAGCAACCCCAACAACAGCAACAACTGCCTCCGCAATATCACAAGGGCCCAACGTCCGCACAATCATTCGTCGACATTAAACAAGAGCTCTTCTACTCGTCCCAAAATGATTTTGATCTCAAACGGCTTCAACAGCAGGCTCAAATGCAACATCAACAGCAACAACACCAACAGCAACAACATCAACAGCACCAGCAGCACCAGCAACATCAACAGCAACAACATCAGCAACAAGCCCATCATCAGCAGCAGCAACAACAAAACCCCAACATGGGACAAAAAATGGGCGGAGTTGTCGGTCCCGGCGGTTTCCCGAAACCCGGGAATCCGCAAGCAACACAACAACAGCAATCGGCTGCAGCTGCCGCACAACAAGCACAGCAACAACAATACTCGCCATACAATTCGCCAATGTCACAACAGGGCAATAACAGTCCGGCCGGGCCAAACTTCATGCAACCACCCCGTGGTGGAAACGCGGGCGTTCCGCCAAACATGTCATCGCAATGTCCACCGACACAGCAACAGTCGCAACAACAACAACCATCGCAGCAACAAGCGCCAACAAGTGCTTCAAACGCTCAACGTCAAAATTCAGCGGGTGGTGGCGTTCCTGGTGGTTGTGGCGTCGGTCCCGGAGTCAACCAAGCCACTGGCCAGACTACCGGTGTGAATAATGGACCAAACGGTGGTATTCCGTCATCAGCAACAACAACGTTGCAGATGAAGCAGACCCAACAGCTGCACATAAGTCAGCAGAGTGGTGCTCATGGCATACAGGTTAGTTAAAGTTTTCTTCTTCTATTTATATTTTAGTGATTTTAAGGGAGGCCAGCTATGCAGGTATCCCCGAATAGCACAATGGGATTCAATTGAACATGTTCGTGTGAAGGTATCATAAATTGAATGATGTGACAAGAGAACCGTACGTCCAACTCGAGTGCTGGAGCTTTTAGTTTATTAAATGAGGATTTAACGCTTGTTTTAGTTGGACTGATAGTCTAGTTGGCTGAATGAGGGGATGGACACAGTGAATGTTTGACTTTCCTAACTTAGGCATTATTAATGCGAATGTGAGGGATGCTCTGAGCAAGAGGGGTGCTTTGCTTACTTAATTGAATATTGAAATACAATTTCTTTAATTTGGATTGTCGGTACTTTTATACGGATGTTAAAACCAGGAACGAAGTGTGATACAATGAGTCATATAGCTTTCGTGTTCGCTCTTTTGCATTGTCGTGGTGCAAGAGCCAAGGCCTTTTGGCGACAAGTTCACTGTCTGGTCGGTAGAAACATATTCACGATAAACTATGTCGCGGTATGAGAGGTGACGACCTTTCTTGAACCGCTTTGCCCGCTCAAACACAACTGTTTTCACGTTTCCATACACTACCTGCAATTTTCGGATGATTTCTGAGGGGATTTCCACCAAACTTCACTAAAATTGAATTGAAAGATGCCGACAGATGTTGACGAAGTAGGCAGTGTTGCCAGTTCCCGAGTTATGACTAATTTCGCAGAACTTAATTGCCACACTTCGTATTAAGAATGTAATACTGTTTGTGAATGAAGCCGAGTGACTTTACATTTGATCTGTCTGAAACCCCTAACGTCCAGAATATTGTTCACGGTTATAATTAAAAACTTTTATGAGTCATAGCCGTGTTGCCTACGTACTTAACATGTGCTTTAGACAGCTATGTATGTACATATATGGCCCAGATTATTTTTCCCTTATACGTATTAGAGCTTCCCTTTGAATGGAAAACTAACAGCAGATGTTGTCAACTGCTCTGAAGATTTTTCTAAATTTGTATAATAAATTTGTTAATTTTATCCGTGGATAGAATCGTCAGTCCACAAAGCAAGGAATGTGGCTTTAAACCTTACGCAAACCATATAAGTCCACCTGGCACTATCTTAACCTTCCTCAGCGTATAACGCCAGCCAATTTGATGTCAGTCAAGCTAGATTCGCCGTTTGCGCAGGGTTCATCTATGGCGTCTATAGTATCAAGCCTTTTAGATCACTTAAAGGAGGCAAGGGGTATTATTGTAAGTTGTGAAAGATTGAGTGTTCGAACCAAGACTAGCGATTTCGATGATAGTGCAATCTCCTCAAATACCCATGGGCACGGACACCCACATAAGGTGAATGCCACATTACACAGGGGTTTTATTGCAAATTGCCTGTTAAATAACATCCCTTTCATCTCCCCTTGGTAGGCATTTCAAGTGATCCGAACGTTTAAAGAATATTCGATGAGATAAAATTACTTGGAGAAGGCGTCATCTTTGATAACTGACTCTATGTTGAGCCCTTTCTTTTTCTTTGGTGGCGTTACAGCCCATGAAGGACCAGAGCCAAGCTTCTCTCAATCACCAATATTGTGTGTGATTTATTTTTCACACAGGTGAGAGGGACCTACAGTTTCTAATGCCGATTCCGAACGGCGTGACTCGAGAAGCTTTTTCATGGCAAGTATACTACGGGGGGTTTTGCCAGTACCCCGCCGAGGAGGGACGCCGCGCAATAAACATTCGATGGCGTTGGTGATATCGGGATCCGAACTCGCTCATCGTGCGTCAGAGTCCAACACACTAACCACTGCGCCACGGCGCCCTCGCTTGACCCCTTTAGGGAGCAACAAAAACAAGAAAAAAACAAAAACGACATGCTGACTCGACCGGTAGCGCCGAACTCGAGCGTAGTCTACTTTATAGAGTAAAAACGTTTTCCTTGTCTATAGTAAAGACATTTTGCGGGTTGATTTAAGCCTATATCCGTTAGAGACTTAAAGTAGTTTAGGATAGAAAACTGACGCCCGCATAGGGAAGGTTATTTGGGTTCTGATAGTCCTCTCAAAAGATCCATTAACTCCGAGCTACCTCTTATCCAATGAAGTATGGACAACGTCAGAAGAAGAAACACTCGATTTTCTCCTAAATACGTACTTCCCAGGCTGCTGGGAGACGCACGACTTAGAGGGAGCGCGGATAATTCATATCTCTCCTGCAATAGAGGGACTGTATGTACGATCATGAAATCTCTAAAGAGAAACTTCGGCGTCAAAAAGTTTCAAGCGCTTCAAAACGCCAGGGCCGGATGGAATCTACCCCATTGAACATACACAAACTATGGAGTAGATAATACCATAGCTAGACTCTATCTTTAAAGGTTGTCTAGCTTGGAGACAACTCTCTCTCAAAATCCGCCCAGAGCAGCACAAACAATAGAGCAGGAATGGGCTCATTGCCAGAGCGCCGTCAGAGACGCTGCCTCAGAGGTGCTGGGTTTCAAACAGCCACCACCTAGAAACCTCCTGGTTCGATGAACAATGCGAACAAACCCATGCAGCAAAACAAGAGGCACATAAGGCCGTGCTGCAACGACGGACGAGAGCTGCTCGCGAAATCTATGAGCAGAAGAGAAGAGAGGAACACACGCTTTTCAGAAGAAAGAAGAGAGAACACGGAAAGCGTGAGATCGAGGAGATGGAGAGATGCTTCCGCAGGAATGACGCCCGTAAATTTTACAACAAGGTAAAACGAACATGCCATGGCTACAAAGCCAGAGTGGCGGCCTGCAGGGATGAAAATGGAGAACTGGTAGTAGAGTCGCAGTCGATGCTGGGGATTTGGAAAGACCACTTCTGCAGACTGTATAACGGCGATGATAGACAAGATACCGCTGTCAGGCAGAACGAACCATTCGCAATGGACCACGAAGTAACAGAATTCGGTCCACCCGACCTAGACGAAGTCAAAATAGCGATATCAAGACTTAAGTCTAATAAAGCCGCTGGCGCAGACGGCCTGTCTGCTGAGCTTTTTATGGCGACTGGAGATGAGCTGGTAAGGTGCATGCACCATCTCATCTGCAAGGTATGGTCGGAGGAAAGCATGCCCGACGAATGGAATCTCAGCATCGTTTGCCCGGTCCATAAGAAAGGAGACCCCTATAACTGCGCCAACTATAGGGGAATAAGTCTCCTTAACATCGCATATAAGATCTTCTCTACCGTATTGTGTGAACGCCTATAACCGTTTGTGGATAACCTGATCGGCTCTTATCAGTGTGGTTTCAGGCCAGGTAAATCCACAATAGACCAAATATTTACGCTACGGCAGATCTTGGAGAAGACCCAGGAATACCAAATCGACACTCACCACCTCTTCGTCGATTTCAAGGCTGCAAATGACAGCGTGTATAGAGATGAGCTATATAAAGCCATGTCTAGTTTTAACATCCCTGTCAAACTCGTCCGACTGTGCAGGATGACAATGGAGAGTTCTCGTTGCTCCATTAAGGTCGGTAATGAGAAAACCGAGACCTTTGATGTTAAAAAGGATTTAGGCAGGGCGACGCGCTGTCGTGCAACTTTTTCAACATCGTGCTTGAAAAGATTGTGCAAGAGTCTCTGGCCAACACAAGAGGTACGATCTATTTCAAGTCTACGCAATTGCTTGCGTACGCCGACGATATTGACGTAATTGGACGAAAACAGCAAAACATCAATGAGGCTTTCGTGAGCATTGTGGTAGAAGCGGCTAAGAAGGGTCTCAAGGTTAATGAGGGTAAAACCAAATATCTGCTCTCATCTAAAAGAGACGGACAACACCGACGTATTGGCCAGAACGTCACCGTGAGCGGATATAACTTTGAAGTGGTCAAGGAATTCGTCTACCTTGGCTCACTGATTACCAGCGACAACAACACCAGCGCTGAGATAAAACGCAGAATCACTCTTGCCAACCGCTGTTTCTTTGGGCTCAAGAGGCAATTGAGAAGTAGAGCCCTCTCTCGGAAAACCAAGGTGACACTATATAAGACCTTGATCATCAAGCGGATGAAGATGCCCTTGGTCGTTTCGAGAGGAAAATTCTGCGCACTATATACGGTCCCGTTTGTTCAAACGTTGTATGGAGGAGAAGATATAACGAAGAACTGTACGGGTTGTACAGCGACATCGGCCTGGTACGACGTCTACGGATACATTGTCTAAGGTGGCTAGACCATGTAGAGCGCATGGAAGATACAGCTCCGACCCGAAAAGTCTTCGAATCCACTCCGGAAGGAAGGCGCGGCAGAGGACGGCCGCCTCAGCGGTGGCGCACGCAGGTGGAAAGGGACCTCAACCAACTGGGCGTGCGGCACTGGAAACAGCTGGCTAAAGACCGTGCCGGCTGGAGACGCTTGTTGGTTGAGGCCCATGTTCACCACGGACTGTAGCGCCGCCTAAGTAAGTAAGTAAGTAACTTGGAGACACATTCCAAAAAAGGGGAAGTGCGCAAGGGTGCTCTTCATCCCCAAGGCCGGCCAAGATAGGAGATTAAGTGAAGCAGGCCCAACAAAGTGAAACCATTGCTTACAAGGGTCATGTTAGATTCGATGCATACATCTTTTCTTCTTCTTCTTTTGGTTGCGTTACAGCCCATGAAGGACCAGAGTCAAGTCAAGCTTCTTTCAATCACCCATGTTGTGTGTGATTTATTTACCCCATAGGTGAAAGGGACCTACAGTTTATTGCCAGTTCCGAACGGCGAAATTCGAGAAACTTTTTCAAGGCAGGTATACTATGCGGGGTTTTGCCAGTAACCCGCCGAGGAGGGACGCCGCGCAATAAACATTCGATGGCGTTGGTGATATCGGGATCCGAACTCGCTCATCGTGCGTCAGAGTCCAACACACTACCCACTGCGCCACGGCGTCCTCCGAAGCATACATACAATAGCCATATACATATGTATGTACCTAAGATTTTTTATAGTATTTTCTATGAATTTGAAGATTCTGCAGCCACTTGAAGTCGTGCAACACCATTACATCACCCAACCGCCTCAGTGCTTTATGATTCTTTTCTTTAGTGCTGTGTTCTCTACAAATACTTGTAATTTGTCTGCGATCTGATCTAAATAAGGCGAAATGCCTTCTTCGAGCAATCCACCCATTAAGAATATGTTTTTTTTTGCAAAAGCGATTTCTACAGATATCATCGTACTAATCTCGATCGCCAACTAAGGGACGCTCGAATAATATACAGCTCGTTGCGTTCCATTATTCCACACTTTTCGACTTCTTATCTCAAGACGTCTTTATTAGCATTCTCATCGACAAGATGGTTTATAATAACGTCTTTTGGTAAAAGGAAATTATAGAAAAATTACCACCACCACGGAGAACAAATCATTTGTTACAGAAGTAAATTAAAAAAACTAAATGAATATAAAACCAAATATGAAGATCAAACAGATACCCGAGGTGGGATAATTAAGGTCCGGGCATTTAGTCATATGTAACTCGGGAATTGGCAACACTGCATAGCTCGTCAAATTCTGTCTAGAAAGGGGCCCCCTTCTTTCAACTAAATTTGTTGCTAAATCTGGTGAGAAACCCTCGGAAATCATCTGAAAATTGCAAGTAGTGTATCGAAACGAATGTATGTAGGTCGAAAACACGTATGTTTGATGGGTAGAAAGGTTCAAGAAGGGCCATGAATCAGTAGAAGACGATCTACGTGAAAGACCTCCCGTCACTCCTCGAATTGAATTTTAATCGAAGAAATGTGGGTGTGTCACACGAAGACACTAGAATTGCGACCATAAAGGTCTAGGATTTAAGTGCTGTTTTTGATAATTTGACAACATCTCTAGATGGAATTTCTGGAAAATCTTTCCCTGTTACTGTTGCTGTGTTTGTCATTCTGATTCTTTCCCGGGAGAGACTTGGGCAGACAATTAATGTATACTCCACGGTTTCTTTAGCATTGCTTCATCGCCTACAGACATCCGTGCTGCTGAAACCCAATTTGTAATGGTGGTAGTTGCATGCCCCATCTCTCATTAATGCTTCACATAGAACTCTTAGGTCGGTTTTGTTAAGTTCTGGAGCTTCATGGGATCGTTTTGGATTGTAATTTTGTTCCATGAATTTCTTTGAGTGTTTAATGCCCTCATGGCTGTTCGAGAACTGATTCCTTTCTTTTATGATCCACTTGTGTAGGTGTAGGTTTGTGTCCGAGGTGTTTTTTTTTTTTTTTTTTTAATAATATGCGCGCACTCAAGGTTTATTTAACCTTATTATGTCGGTGACACAGTGGGGGCAGAAGGTAGAAAGGAAGAGGATAGATTGCATGCAAGACCGAATCCGACCGGGAATTCCAGTTTCGTGTTGTTCGGTTAAAAAAAGATTCCTTGTATATGACGGTACGCCCGAAAGCGGGCTTCAGGATATCTTGGTAAGCATTCCAAGAGAGACGTGTGTTGCGGGAAAAATGTTGAAGGGGCGGAACGCAACTGGACATTTCATTAGAGCATTTTTTGTGGAAGTACCGATAAAACAGGGAAAGCCAGGAAACATTCCTGCGATGATCCAGCGAGTCTAATGTTTTTGTCACCTATCAGTTTTTTCGCGCGAGTTTGTATTCTATCTAGTAGGGCAATGAGGTATTGGAAGCACCGGACCAGACATGAGCGTTGAACTCTAATTTAGGGCGAACGAACGCCTTATAAATTGTAGCCAGATCTAAGGGTAAAAAATATTTCGCAGCATTCTTAGCGACACTGAATATGTGGTCGTTCCAATTGAGATTGTGAGCAACACGCATACCCAGTATGGAAAGCTTCTCGGTTTCCGAGATGCAAGTGCCATTCATGGTAAATGGCTGTGGGTTAGTTATACGCTTCAACGACAGGGGACAGCATTGTGTTTTGGATGCATCTGACAAGAGATCATTTATAAAAATGAGAAAGTGTGTTGATGACAAGACGGAGTCCTGAGGAACACCAGTCTATATAAAAGCAACATCACACAAATAACCGTTTTCACTCCAACAAATGCAACATACCATTCCAATCATTGATAAAACAAAAATAAGAACCAAATATGAAAAAGCCATAAAGCCATTCCATTACCGCTCTAAAAACCCAACATTAAGTAAAATCATCTCACCTCCATTTATCACCACATAAAGTCCACTAACAAAGCATACCGAATAGCTTCCTCCTCACCCAACCATCGCCACAACGAATAAACTTCGAAATAAGATCAACTCGCCCAACCTACCAGCCATGGCCCAAAACAACCTATCACCACCTACCTCCAAACAAACCCCATTTAGCACGCTGTGAAGCAATTTTAATATGAAAGTCAAAATGAATATATTATTTAAGCTTTTAACATCTTCAATTACTTAACTCCAATAAGCTTTGAAATCAAGCAAACCCTGTCGGCTGCCTGTAGGTCGCTGTATCCATACCCAATACCACCCTCTGTGTCACTACAACACTAACGACTGCAACATTTTGCATGGCGACAAGGAAGGGAGGGAATTGATGGGGGTGGATAGTACGTAGTAGTGGATCCACCAACATTAACATATCATTTTGCTATTTGTCGACAAACAACTTCCTAAAGCACTTGTTTGCTTTCTTGCCTTATACGCACACAGTGTATTCACTTCAATGGGTGGTAGGAGAAAAGCTCCTTCTTTCGAAGACTTGACTTATTCCCTTAGATGTTCGTCCTTTTCACCTCGCATTCATATTCGAACTGCACGACAGGAACATACGAGTACTCGTAGAATAAAACGAGAAAGGTCCTAATGCACATACATGCATATGCATAAAATGGTACTTGAGAAAAATCAAAATTACCGCTAGATGCGTTGATAAAATCTCACGCAACCCATTGCCATAAAGACACTTTGCATTACACAACGCATTGAACTGTATCTCATTGTATCAAGTGTATCTATGCAGATTGTAACACGGTTAGTTAAACGGATAAACGGAATATCCGAAACAGAATTGTGCTTACCGACCTTTTTGTGGGTTGATGACCCGGGGGTGGGGGGTGGGTGAGGTTTCGTCATAAAGACAGAGTTTATCGGGCGATATGTGTTGCGCTGTCTTGTCTTGCCACTGATAACGGTCAATTGTAAAAAGCTATAAAGTAACGACTGGCTTGCGTCCTTGTGCCGGGATTGGTGCTATGCAGCGTCGATGGGACTTGGCATAATTTTCGATGATCATGCGCAATACACTAGAGGATGATGAAAGGACAATATTCGATCTATTCGAGTGTAAATATTGCGACGATACGGGGTGAAGACGGATGATATGCGCAGGCTCACCTCTGCAACATTGCAGATATTTTTGTGGCTGCAAAATGTCGGCAACATTTTCGAATGTTGTTGGCGAAAGAGAGTGGATGTCCTCATCTCGTTTCGTCCTTAGATTATATTCGTCATTGTTGGCAACTTGATGTTGCTTTTGTTGGTTTGCGGCGCTCGTCGTAATGGTTTATGTTTAATTAACTTCGATTTTATTCAAGAGGGGTTGTTGTTGCAGATATTGCTTTGCTTTTTTGTTTTTTCATCTTTTTGGTTTTCGCTCTGTTTTCATTCGTTTTATTATGGGTGAGCGAGCAGAGGCTAGAGGGCAATGAATGGTGGTGGTGGTGGTGAACTGTATGAAAATCAGTCGTTGGCATATGTTTTGATAAATTAAATAAATTAGTTTTTGAAAGATTCTGTTGGAGTCTGGAACATTGATTGGATGTTTATCGGGAAAATGATTGAATTATGTTTGTGACTTTCAGCGTTTAGCCCGATCGTTTGGTGTGAACTTTTAACATATTGCAACTCCGGTTGTTCGGTTGTTGAGGTGACTTTGTAGTTTTGATGCAGCAAACAGTTTAATGGTCGTTGAAAATAGGGACAGTAATTTTTCTTTTCGAAATTATAGTCGTGATTGGTTTGAGTCCTTGTATTTGAGTTCGATGAGTATTTTTTCCGGAAAAAATCTAGCTAGTGATTAGTGATGGGTGTTCCCTTATATCGGCCTTGACAGAAATAAAGTGGAAATTGTCTGGTTGCTACCCTAACCATTACTTTTATTCAGATACAGTCTTACTTTACTGTATTTTCCCCGTTTTCCGGAGAAAAATTTGAAGGAGCTTCAGTGGTGTAGAGCTAAGGGATTCGGCACACACCATGTCGGCTCCAAGGGTGCGCCACCGTGCGCGAGCAAAGGCTAAACAATCACAGAGGAAATGCTCTGCAGTGTCCTCCTCCTCCTCGCACCATGCAGCACAGGTAGGCGTCTCACTGATGCCAAGCACGTAGAGATGCTTGGCAAAAGTGTAATGGCCCGTGATAACTCCCACAAGCCTTCTGCAGTCGATTCTCCTTTAAGACATGAGGAATGGTGCAGATTTTTTGCAGACATCAGGGCATACGCGCTTAGTCATCCTGCAGCCTGAACAATCCGTCCATCTACGGTTGTGCGTATTAAATACACAATCGTTAATGTAGGAATTTACCGTGGACGCAGGTAGACCTAGAACGGGTTCAGGTCCTGAGAAGCTCTCCTCTGAACCCCTTCTGGCGAGTTCATCAGGGATCTCATTTCCTGGGATCCCAGAGAGGCCTGGAACCAATACAAGCCTTAATGAATTTAGTCTGCAGACTCTGTTCAAGAAGGACTTGGGTTCAGGCACCAATTTGGAGCTAGTTAAGGGGTTACACACAGCTTCCACCTTTGCTTCACAACATAGTGCATGGTCATTAGGATTGCGTATATCTCTGATTGGAAGACAGACGCATACTTTCCTAACGAGAAGTGCAGTCGGATGTTTTCGCGCTCAAAGAAGACTCCAGCACCGGACCCCCGCCCAGACCTGGAGCCATCCGTGAAAATGCGAAGACTATCCTTTCCAGGTTCAGTATCCAGCCATAGCCAATCTTAACGCCATGGAAACTCGACTGCGAAACTACGGCGCAATAGGATAATGGGCGTCAGTCCATCAGACAGGGGCGCAGGACAATTCTTGCGCAAGCGCACCGTTATTCCTATGCGAGTTGTACCAAAAGCCATTTCTCAGAGCACACCCTCTGATAAATATATCAAGAGGTGGAAGGTTCATCATAACATCTAGAGCAGCACCCGCCGTGCTGGGGAGACAAATCGTTCTTTGGAGTTTGGTGAAAGAGGCTACGACGTGTCTGCGTTTTAGTCTGTTCCACCAGACAACCGATGCATATGAGATTATAGGTCTTATCATCGCCGTGTAGATCCAGAGGACCTTTGCCGGGGAGAAACCCCATGTTTTGCCAAAACCTCCTTTGCATTGCCAGAAAAGCTGGCGCTTTGGTGGTTTTCGACTGAAAATGCTTTGACCAGAAAAGTTTGCTATCTAAGATGACTCCTAGATACTTAGCCTCCTTGGGTATCGGGATGGAAATGTCTTTTAGTACCACCTGAGTCATGTCAGTGTTTTTCCTTCTTCTCGTAAAGAGAACGACATCGGTCGTAAGAGGATTGACTGGCAGCCTATTTCTGGTACACCAATCATCGATCACATTTAGCGCCGCCTGTGCGGCGAACAGTCGCTAAACATGAGCCGACAGAAAGAATGGTGACATCATCCGCATAGGCCTGGGCATAGATTCCAGAGGCATAGAGAGCATCAAGCAGAGAAACGGTGCTTCCTGCCACGTCATTACGGGAACTGCTCACGTGGTGGTTGAACCGTCCCAGTAAGAGGAAGGGGGTTTGAGGCGCATGCCGAAAGTGCGAGCATGCTTACGTCTCCTTCAGCAGCCTTTTCCAATCGCCGACGTTTACCGCGCTACGCACCTTCGATAGAGGGGAAGACCTCAGGAAAGAGGGTCGGATCAATTTCAGTAGGAGATACCTCCGTCGACCTGAGCCTCTTAACTGGTTCCCCCAGAGGTATAGCCTCGACCATTGCGCCTTCAGCTTTGTCAGCTTCTTTGCGCAATTTTCGGGCATGCCTCTTTCCTTTTCTTTTTTGGCACTTAGTAGTGCATTCAGCGGTACGTCCCCAATTCTGGGGCGCGTTCCACCTTTGCGGTTTCCCGTGCCACACCATCGTTGATGTCGCCTCCGCTGGATGCCTGGATGCACCGCTCATGCACAGTCCGTCCAGATGGTCAGTCAGTGAGCCGCAGAAGTCGGTGTCGTTCCGGGCTACCGTACTGTTAAAAATGAATGTCGCGGCCTCCAGAATCCGTGCCCCAGCCGTAATCAAGGAGATCGCGGGTGGATTTCCGCTGCTGCGGGCACCACCTGGAATACTCAATTCCTTTTGTTTGTCCATTCATTTTTGGGGTCTTCGAGTCTTAGTTCGAAGTCTATGACCTCTTAAGCCTCCCGCCACGATAAGGCGCCCGAGGAAGGGAGGAAACGGGACCATAGATTGTACGCAAAATTTTCCTCTCGAAACAACCAAGGGCCTCTTCATCCGCTTTCGTTAAAGTCCAGGCCTCTGCGCCATAGAGGAGGACCGGGATGATTAAGATTTTGTGCAGCCAGCTTTGGTCTTTCGAGAGAGGTCTAGGTCGATTTTGGTCTACTGTGGATTTACCTGGCCCGAAACCACTCTGATACGAACCTATCAGATTATCCACAAAGGGTTTTAGGCGTTCACACAGTTCGGCAGAGAAGATCTTGTATGCGATGTTAAGGAGACTTATTCCCCTGTAGTTGGCGCAGTTATAGGGATCTCCTTTCTTGTGGACTGGGTAAACGGTGTTGAGATTCCTTTGGTCGGACCATACTTTACAGATGAGCTGGCGAATGCGCCTTAACAGATCATCTCCAGCTACTTTAAATAGCTCGGCAGACAGGCCGTCTGCGCCCGCAGCTTTATTATTCTTGAGCTTTGAACTTACATACAAGCTTAATTTCATCTAGGTCGGGTGGATGAAATTTTCTCGCATCTTCGTCCGTTGACTCTACTGATTTTATAGTCCGTTTTACTCTTCCGTAAAACTTGCGAGCATTATTCCTATGGTAGCATCTGTACACCTCCTCGGTCTCTCGCTATTCTTTCTGTCTTTTGTCCTTAAAAGCGTGTGTTCCTCTCTCCGTTTCTGCTCGTAATGTTCACGAGCGGGTTACGAAACAACCGCAAGTGTAGTAACACCATCATGCGGATAAAATACAAATTCTTTGATCACGATCGCACATCCGACCCGCCGACAGAAAGCAATCTGTAGCTGCCACCATAAAAGGCACTTTATCGACACCACGTTCACAGCAATACACATCACCATGGTCAAAACCAATGTCCTGCTCGTTTCACAACCGACAGTCCCCCCTTGACACCTTCTTCCAATTACCTTGAAACTTCGTTTAGTGCAGAAGAAATTGTTCATCTGAAATGCTATACAGCACATAGTCATACATTTACTATGTAAATACCCAATTCTCGCAAATTATCCTCACCATCATCAATCTATCTAAGCGACAGTCTTTAGCCTCACAAAACCGTCTCCCCGACTCTCAACTCATCAACGCTACACGTCGACTTTGTGTATTGTCGGGAAGCTTTAAATTTTATTCCCTAATTTTTCGGCTTTTACGAAGACAGCGCGAAAGGAGCCCAAGATGAACAAAACAGGACACAGAAGGAACCGTGCAAAAACCTCATCTTAAGCATATAACCCGGTCGCGTTGCTGTAGAGAAGCAGGGGTTGTTGAGTAAGAGCGTACAACACACACATGTATGTATGTGTATGTACAGCGTAAAAAGGATTGATGGCGTTCCTCTTTTGTTTACTTAGTAACGCTGTGAGATTCATTTTTTATTCGGCCAAACGATCTCAAGAGGCAAAACGAAGAAGAACGTGAAAGTACTACGGCACGTACGCCCGATTTTGCACAAAGATGAAATTAAAGTTGTATAACCAGGAGCTCGAAGGCTTGCGAACGCACGCGGGTGGAATAGAGAAAGTCAATGAAATGTGGCCGAGGGCTGGAGGGGAATTGGCCAACTGAGAGACGAAAAAGTATTCTACACGAAAACCATTCCGTTTTATTAAACATCAAAATTTATGTTATTAATTCACTCGGGGAATGCAAGCTTACCCAGAGCGGAAGGCGAATGCTCGGAGTGGGGGGGCGTATATGTGACGGAGGGACATGTGCTAACCACTGCGATTCGTTTTGGATAGGAAGGGCTTCGTTGCCTTTCGATGCTTTCCACTTTTTTTTTTTCTGTTAGCGGTTTTGTAATTTTTCAAAATGCTTATTTGTTAGGGTTTGATATTGGCTTTCAACGCGGTTCGAAGCGGTTGCTATGGCTGGCGTTCGTTCAAATTTTCAAACCGAAAGTTCAAATGCTGTCTGTTGACCGCATTGGCCGTTGCACAATTAATTGGTCGTAACTTTGTTTTTCATTTAACTTTGTTATTCACTATTTGTGCGTCGGTTTTATGCTGGTCTTGATAAAGTAAGTCATTCGGTTTTAGCCTCGATAAAGTACGGAATACTGTTATTGGAAGCAGTAAATGTGTGAAATGAAATGTAGTAGAGACCTCTCCTTATCTCTATAATTACCAAACTTTGTTTGTTGGAATATTACATGACTGCAAGGTCATAAATATTCGCTCGCACCTTGGCGGCTTTTATAATTATGAGATACAAGGATGTTATCGAAAGTTGTGAACTGAAAGAAGGATTTACATTCAGTCAAAGCTGCCTTATAATGTAAGGCAAACGCTATGTTCGCACGAAGTGTTTGTGTGCGAATTCCAGATATCCTTTCAAACAACCCATATGTTAGGTTAGGTCAAGGCTCACTTAGACTACGAGGAGTCGATTGTGTCCAGTTAGCTTTTAACCTAAACATTCTCCGTTGAGGAGGATAACGTGTAGTAGGATAACATGGTAAGATAACATATAGTGCCCAGTGAGGGCACCGACTGCCAGTCGAATATTTCCACGACTGAACTTTAGCCAGTACGCGCTTCCCGCACCTCGATATACAAAAAGGCACCTGGCGGTCGCTAGTTCAATCGATCACTAACCAGATTGATTAAATCGCGATCGACGTCAGACACTGTTCTACTGTGCTTGATGTTCGAACTTTCCGAGGAGCTAACATCAAATCGGACCACTATCTTGTAGTAGCCAAGATGCGCCTACGAATATCACGAACGCAGCGGAGTAGAGTAAGAATACGAAGTTATACGCCTCAACCCTCCACGCTATCAATAGAACAACAGCGGAGCCTTTGCAAACAAGCCCTGAAAAGAAACTGCATCTGAAGTTTTTGGCTTCAAGGCTCCATCACGAAAAATCACCAGGTTCGATGACGAGTGCAGGAGGATTCACACAGCGAAGCAGGATGCATATAAAGCCTTGCTGCATAGAAGAACAAGAGCAGATCGTGAGCTCAACGAGTTAAAAAGATAGGAGTAGCATGAGCTTCTCAGAAGAAATAATGATTTCGAGAGGTGTTACTGCAGGCGTGACGTTCGAAAGTTTTATCAACAGATAAAGCGAACATGCCAAGGTTATATAGCCAGAACGGAAGCCTGCAGGAGTTTGGAGTTTGAAAATTAATTTCTCAAAAACTGTTCCTTAAAACAGCTTGGTTTAAAAACAAAGTGAAAGAAGAGGTTTCTGGCTTTACAAAAAAGTATATCGCGGCATTGTGGATGTAACCGTTGATTTTTAGGGTTCCGTACCCAAAGGTAAAACGGAACCTATTACTAAGACTTCGCTGTCCGTCCGTCCGTCCGTCTGTCACCGGGCTGTATCTCATGAACCGTGATAGTTAGACAGTTGAAATTTTCACAGATGATGTATTTCTGTTGCCGCTACCACGACAAATACTAAAAACAGGACAAAATGAATATTTAAGGGGGCGCCCATACAACAGACATGATTTTCATCCAAAAAATTCCCTTGCTCACATACTGAACTAAGGTTAGTCGACAATATCGTTGTGTCTTTGATGAATTAATCCTAGCTGCAAACCTTTTCCCCATATTTATTGTTATTCACCTTTTCACATCGTTGCTGTCAAGTAAGATAATTGATTTGAATTCAATGGACACTGTATTCTTCTTTGAATTTGATTTTTGATTATCAAAGTAATATGCCGATAACCTGCCTGCAACCAAGATCTGTCATCATACGAAAAATGTGATTTAATGTGATGACTGATGAGGTAACATACATAGTCTCTTTCATATTTATATATACAGATGGTACGGAACCCTTCGTGCGCGAGTCCGACTCGCACTTGGCCGATTTTTAATATTTATTTTTCCAAATTAAGTAAATTTTTTAGAAAATAGCCCCTCCCGTCCAAACGGAGGTGAATAGACCCTCCCCTCCAATACGATTTTTTCTTGTCTTGGCCACGCCTACACGCTCTAGCAGTTGGCACACTGCTCGTGGGGCACCCTGTGTAGGGACAAGTGGGAAAAATTGCAATACCTATCCTTTTGGAACAGCGTTCGGGGAGTCCGTCAATCTAAACGACTTAAACGACCCCTGAACAAACACTCTAGTGATATACTCAAACTCAATAGGGTGGATATCAGAACACTAGTCAGCTATCTAACAGGACACTGCGGTCTGAGATATCATCTTAACAAAATTAGCCTCTCATCTGAAACTGAGTGCCGCCTCTGTCTCGAGGACGAAGAGATGGCGGAACACATACTGTGTGAGTGTGCTGCTCTCTGCCATCTTTGGAAGCGTATCCTTCTCAGCGAAGATATGACTCCTGACGGGTTCACCTAGGCTCATACGAGAAGCGTTTTTAACTTCATTACAGAAGTGGAGAGGCTCCTCGGTTAAATCGGCTAGCAGGCACTGCAAAGGTCGCAGTGCCATATAATAATGGTAGCACTAGTCCCATACAAAAAAAAAATCTTCTCACGTGCAAAATACTTTCTTATACGTTAAAGGAACCTACTATTTATTTTAATTTTTTTTTTTTTTTTTTTAGAGACTCGCGCAGGTTCAAGAGTTTTTATATTCTCTTATGATGTGTTGACACACACAACCTGGACCGAGTGCAGTGGTTGGGATCGTTGATGTTCGTTCACTACTCTCAGGGGTGGTTGTCCTAGACCGATATAGGACGAGAGCCGACCAAATTCCGCGTTGGTTATAGTCCGTTCAAGCACTTTTTAGTATTGCATACGCAGAGGATGAATTTCGGTTGACCATATACTGTGAGTGTTATGTCTGCAGCAGTACGTCTGGTCACTTTCCATTCACAACTGCGTTCCATACTTTTTGTCCGTATAGGAATTACTTTTTCTTGGCTATGAAGCGAATTTGAACCATAGACCTTCCGCTCGGCGGTCGATGATGTTAACCACTGCACGACGGCCACCCCCAGCTTTGCCGGCTTTCAGCGGCAAATTTGGATATGGGCACATAGACTCACACACAACATGGGTGATTGAGAGCAACTCGCTTTTCGTACTTCATGGACTGTAACGCCAACGTACATACATACAATGCGGACACAGCCCAATTGGAATAGCCAGTTTTCCGAGAGGAAAGGGGTACACTTTATTGATCCAGACGCATTATGCGAATGTCGTGATCATTTATTTTGAAGTATGTTCTGCCATCAGGTAAGCGACTGTTAGACAAACCTAGTGTGAGGGATTTGATCATATACCACAAATTCCCTCGTCCTGCTCAGGCATGGCTTCCGATGAATTAAAGTCGGTAGCAGGGATTCGAATGAGCTACAGATTTCTCATAGGCTCCATATCCTTGCGGATGTAATTAAAAATCGTGATGATAATTGATTTTGATGACCAGTTCGATTCGTGCTCTTATAACTTTGCTTGTCATAATCGAATTCAGTGCAAAGAAGTCAGGTTTCACGGAATTGGTTTACCCCTAATCCGATTTTTTTTTTAATGTAAATACCCGATAAGAAGAAAAAGATATTCTACAGATGTTATGGAGCTTTCTGTAAAATACATTAGCCCATGACATAATCTGCAACAATTATAGTCTCAGTATAATCGATTCAATGACTTGAAGGAATATGGATAGGAGTTCAGCCTTTAGATCGTTAAATGCTCTTTGGTCGTTTTAAATTTTAGGTTTATTTTTAAAACGTAAGAATATGGATTTCAATTTTTGAAAATTTCATTATCTATAGTCTCACATACTGTCAAAACCGGTGAACCATGTTACGTCGCAATCGGGTTGGCTGATCATCGTGAATGTCATGGCAAATATTTACATATCCTTGACCTTTGAGTTACTTACTTACTTAGGTGGCGCTACAGTCCGTGGTGAACCTGAGCCTCAACCAACAAGCGTCTCCAGCTGGCACGGTCTTTGGCCAGCTGTTTCCAGCGCCGCACGCCTAGTTGGCTAAGGTCCCCTTCCACCTGCATGCGCCACCGTTGATGCGGCCGTCCTCTGCTGCGCCATCCTTCCGGGGCGATACGAAGACTCTTCAGGTCGGAGCTGTATTTTCCATGCGCTCTACATAGCCTAGTCACCTTAGACGCTGTATCCGTAGACGTCGTACCAGGCCGATGTCGCTGTACAACCCGTATAGTTCTTCGTTGTATCTTCTCCTCCACACACCGTAGATAGTGCGCAGAATTTTGCTCTCGAAACGACCAAGGGCATCTTCATCCGCTTTTGTTAAGGTCCAAGACTCTGCGCCATAAAGGAGGACGGGGATGATTAAGGTCTTATATAGTGTCATCTTGGTTTTCCGAGAGATTGCTCTACTTTTCAATTACCTCTTGAGCTCAAAGAAACAGCGGTTGGCAAGAGTGATTCTGCGTTTTATCTCAGCGCTGGTGTTGTTGTCGTTGGTCATCAGTGTGCCAAGGTAGACGAATTCCTTGACCACTTCAAAGTTATATCCGCCCATGGTGTCGTTCTGACCAATACGTCGGTGTTGTCCGTCTCTTTTAGATGAAAGCATATATTTGGTTTTGCGCTCATTAACCTTGAGACCCATCTTAGCCGCTTCAACCTCAATGCTTACAAAGGCCTCATTGACGTCTCGCTGTGTCCGTCCAATCACGTCAATGTCGTCGATGTACGCAACCAATTGCGTAGGCTTGAAATAAATCGTACCTCTTGTGTTGGCCAGTGACTCTTGCACGATCCTTTCAAGCACGATGTTGAAAAAGTTGCATGACCTTGCCTAAATCCTTTTTTAATATCAAAGGTCTCGGTTTGCTCATTACCGACCTTATGGAGCAGCGAGAACTCTCCATTGTCATCCTGCACAGTCGGTCGAGTTTGGCAGGGATGTTAAAACTAGACAAGACTTTGTATAGCTCGTCTCTATACACGCTGTCATATACAGCCTTGAAATCGACGACGTATTCCTGGGTCTTCTCCAAGATCTGCCGTAGCGTAAATATTTGGTCTATTGTGGATTCACCTGCCCTGAAACCACACTGATAAGAGCCGATCAGGTTATCCACAAACGGTTTCAGGCGTTCACACAATACGGCAGAGAAGATCTTATGTGCGATGTTAAGGAGACTTATTCCCCTATAGTTGGCGCAGGTATAAGGGTCTCCTTTCTTATAGACCGGGCAAACGATGCTGAGATTCCATTCGTCGGGCATGCTTTCCTCCGACCATACCTTGCAAATGATATGGTGCATGCACCTTACCAGCTCATCTCCAGCCGCCTTAAGGAGCTCAGTAGACAGGCCGTCTGCGCCCGCGGCTTTATTAGACTTAAGTCTTGATATCGCTAGTTTGACTTCGTCTAGGTCGGGTGGACTGAATTCTGTTACATCATCGTCCATTACGAATGGCTCGTTCTGCTTGACAGCGATATCTTCGCTGTTATACAGTCTGCAGAAATGCTATTTCCAAATCCTCAGCATCGACTGCGACTCTACTGCCAGTTCTCCATTTTCATCCCAGCAGGCCGCCGCTCTGGCTTTGTAGCCATGGCATGTTCGTTTTACCTTATTGTAAAACTTACGGGCGTCATTCCTGCGGAAGCATCTCTCCATCTCCTCGATCTCACGCTTTCCGTGCTCTCTCTTCTTTCTTCTGAAAAACGTGTGTTCCTCTCTTCTCTTCTGCTCATAGATTTCGTGAGCAGCTCTCGTCCGTCGTTGCAGCATGGCTTTATATGCCCCTTGTTTTGCTACATGGGCTTGTTCGCATTGTTCTTCGAACCAGGGGTTTCTAGGTGGTGGCGGTTTAAAACCCAGCACCTCTGAGGCAGCCTGGCAATGCGCCCATTCCTGCTTTATTGTTTGTGCTGCTGTGGTCGGATTTTGAGAGAGCTTGGAGGAGACACGATCGGCAAAGACTCTGGCAGTCTCTTGCGATTCTAGCTTTCCGACGTCAAACTTACGTTGTCCTACTCGACTCCTAAGCATTCTTGATATCCTCATTTATTCCTTGGGTACAACAAGGTAATCGTCCGAGTCGATGGTGGACCCTCGGAAGGTTCGTACGTCGAGAATACCGAAGGAGTGTCTGGCGTTGATCGCAATGTGATCAATGTGGTTGGTGGTCGATTGATCAAAAGACCGCCAGGTACCCTTGTGGATGTTGAGATGGGGGAATCGCGTGCTTGCTACAAGGAGGTCGCCCCCCGCTAGGAAATCGATTAGCCTAAGTCCGTTGTCGGATTATTGAGGCTAAGCTTTCCTATGATCGACTCAAATACGTCCTCTTTGCCCAGTTTTGCATTAAAATCTCCTAGAACTATGTATTTTTGTGTCGTAGCTGGGGCATTGGGCATATGTCCTGTCTAGGAGATCGTAGAATTCTTCTTTGAGTCGATCGTCCTTTTCTTCCGTTGGGGCGTGAGCGCATATTAAGCTAATGTTTCCATATTTAGCGTTGATGCAGATTGTTATAGTACGTTCGCTTATATCTCGGACACTTAAGACTTTTTGTCGAAGTCTTCCTCGAATAATGAATCCGCTACCTAATAGGCGCTGTTTGTTCTCCTTGTAGCAGTTCCCTTTCATCCGTCTTTTGGAGTGCAGTTATATCTGCTTTATAGCAAGTGAGGGTTAGCTCCAATTGATCGCCTGCAGCCGGTCTGTTAAGGGACCTCACATTCCAGGTGCAGACTCTCAAGTCCGTTAGTCGTTTGCGGGGGTCGTCAGCTTTGTATCCGTCCGTATCCGAGGCTTACTGTCGTTTCGGAAGAAGTCGATTTTTACGTGATAGTGATGTTACCCCTAAGCACAACCCCCAACCTGGAGGGCCAGGTTCCTCTTTCCCCAGGATCAAGGGGTTGAGTCGCTGCACACATTGGTCCACTACCTGGCGGATGCCAGGGCAGCTATCCAGGGAGGGCCACGCGGAGGCTGTGTGTCAACTTGGATTAAGCAGGGACAGAGGTCAAAGCTGGCGTTTGTCATGTTAAACGCGATCAACTTCTTTGCTTTGTTTGCTCCCCCCTGACCATTGAGTACGTTTTGATTTTTAATAGGCAAAGATCTACTCGAAGTCTTTTCGAAAATTGAACTCATGCCTTGTAGATCGTCTCAATTTTGGCATAGTCAACTATGGAGCGCTTAATCAATAGTATGGCAAATGGACGCAACTATCTCGTGATAGATGGCATTATGGCTGCATTTACCTACAAGCCGACAGCACTGAAGTTTATTGAAGTGAGAACCGATTGTTACTGGTCAGATGATCAACTGTACGAGTACGAAAGTAAATTTGTAAGCGATATCACTACGGACATAGATGGCGAGACCGCGGTGAGAAACGAATAATGGCGCTAAGCTTATATCCAGGAAGACTAAAATCCGAGGGATCGGACTTTTCATCAACCTGTGTTTCACAAAGTGCCAAAATAGCCGATTTGTAGACCACGAATGCTGCAGAATTGTAAGTCGAATCCTCCCATCAATACAACATGCAAAACATTAACGGACGCAACACCAAATAAGCAGAGCCGTTGGCCGTTGGGGACCGTCTGTTAGACTTCATTGTCTCGTCTGACCTTACCATCAACAATGTTGGCTCTCAACCAACGTTTGTTACGACAGGACGACAGAAGGTGATTGACTTGACCCTATCCAACAGATATGTGAAGGACATCACTAACTGGTGTGTCTTGCCTGATGCTACGCTGTCGGACCATAAATATATCGAATTTCGATTAGGTTGTGGGATCTCTTCCTTGCAACCTAGACGGAATCCGAGAAGGACGGACTGGGTACGGTTAAGAGAGGAGCTTGAGAAATTCACTCTGGCCCTACCTAAACTTAGTACGAAACAATTGATAGGGAACGCTGTTCATAACCTGAATAGCGTCATCACCACTTGTTTTAAAATCGCATGTCCTGTCAGCAAACCTCCCTGCAGGAAATTGGTCCCCTGGGGGAATGCCGAGCTCCAAAGTCTTCCCAGGGAAGCCAGAATTCTTCTGAATAGATCGCTCAAATCGAATTCGGAAGATGACTGGAACATGTATCGGTCGAAGCAGAAAGAATATAAGAAACTTATTCGTAAATCGAAGAATGATTTTTATAGGACCTTCTGCGAGGAGATCAAGTCTCTGAGTGCGACTAGCGAATTGGTTAAAGTCCTCAAACGGGGAATACCGACTAGGCTAGATGCACTCAGAAAATCTGATGGTACGTTTACTGAGTCTAAAGCGGAAACTCTTAGTTTACTGTTGGACTCATTTCTCGGGAAATCAGATCGACATCGGCTCGTTGCATACTCCCTCAAGGGAAACTGCAACTGAAGCGATGAAAAAAACTCGGCGTAGCTGGTATATTGCGTCGCGCGTGGTTACGACTGAAGCTATTGAATTTGCTGTGGCATCCTTCGATGGCTTCAAATCGCCGGGCACCGACAGGATATATCCTGTTATGCTGCAAAAAGGTATAAGGCAGCTGCTTCCTACTCTGAAAAGAATGTTCCTCTGGATCTACACGGCAATGATAAGACTTATAACCTCATATGCATCGGTTATCTGGTGGAACAGACTAAAACGCAAACACTTCGTAGCCTCTTTCACCAAACTCCAAAGAACAGTTTGTCTCAGCTGCACGGGGGCTTTCCCCAGCATGCCGGGCGCTGCTCTAGATGTTGTGATGAACCTTCCACCTCTTGATATATTCATCAGAGGGTGTGCTCTGAAAGCCATGTCTCGTCTGAAAAGAAATGGCTTTTGGTACAACTCGCATAGGAATAACGATGTGCTTGCGCAAGAATTGTCCTGCGGCCCCTGTCTCATGGACATGCCTTCTGACGCACTGACGCCCGTTATCCTATTGCGTCGTAATTTCACAGTCGAGTTTCCATGGCGTCAGGATTGGCTATGGCTGGATACTGAACCTGGAAAGGATAGTCTTCGCATTTTAACGGATGGCTCCAGGTCTGGGCGGGGGTCCGGTGCTGGAGTCTTCTTTGAGCGCGAAAACATCCGACTGCACTTCTCTTTGGGAAAGTATGAGTCTGTCTTCCAATCAGAGATATGTATACGCAATCCTAATGGCCATGCACTATGTTGTGAAGCACAGGTGATAGGGGGAAAGCATATGCGTCTGTAGTGACAGCCAAGCTGCACTTAAAGCTGTGTGTAACCCCTTAACTAGCTCCAAATTAGTGCTTGAACTCAAGTCCTTCTTGAACAGAGTCGGCAGACTAAATTCATTAAGGCTTGTATGGGTTCCAGGCCAGGAAATGAGATCTCTGATGAACTCGCTAAAATGGGTTCAAAGGAGAGCTTATCAGGACCTGAACCCGCTCTAGGTCTACCTGCGCCCACGGTACATTCCTACATTAATGATTGTGTATTTAATACACAGAACTGTAGATGGAGCGATTGTCCGGGTTGCAGGATGATTAAGCGCGTATCCCCGGATGTCTGCAAAAAATCTGCAGCATTCCTCCTGTCTGTACGGAGAATCGATTGCAGAAGGCTTGTGGGAGCTATCACGGGCCATTACACCTTTGACAAGCATCTCTACATGCTTGGCATTAGTGAGACGCCTACCTGTGCTGCATGTTAGGAAGAGGAGGATGACACTGCAGAGCATTTCCTCTGTGATTGTCCCGCCTTTGCTCGCGCACGGTGGCGCACCCTTGGAGCCGACGTGGTGTGTGCCGAATCCCTTAGCTCTACATCACTGAAGCGCCTTCAAATTTTTCTCCGGAAAACGGGGAAAATGCAGTAATGTAAGGTTAAGGTGTCTGTCTCCCGACAAGAAACCCGTGGTATGATGGCGAGTTCGAGCAGAAAAAGGCAGCAACCGACGAGGCGTACCAAAAGGCGCTGCAGAGGAAAACCAGGGCAGCGCAAGAAGAGTACCGAGCCAGAAGAAGGGAGGTGAAAAAACTACTGCGACAATAGAAAATAATCTTCGCAGCCTCCCAGCTCAAGGATATCGAGGAGTCTAGGGATAAACATAAAATACGAGCCTTTTACAAGAAAGCCAAAGGCCTTGCAGGAGGCTTCAAAAAGAGCACCCTGGCTCTTTGAAACTGCGAGGGTAATTTTGTCACCGACCCGCAGGGAATAGTGGATGTATTTAAGCAGCACTTCCAGCAGCTGCTCAACGAGCATGACCAAGAGAGAGTGATAGGGACCGAGGAAATCCCAACTCCAGCCGCTGAAGTAGTCCTCCCACCCAGCATCGAAGAAGTCGGCACAGCTATTCAGAAACTGAAGAACAACAAGGCCGCAGGCTCAGATGGCTTGCCATCAGAGCTCTTCAAGGCTGGCGGCGATGTTCTAGTAGGGAGCATGCACCAGATCATCTGCAGAATTTGGGAAGATGAAAGCATGCCCGACGACTGGAATACCAGCTCTATATGCCCCATCCACAAAAAAGGCGATCCTACCTCTTGCAAGAACTATAGAGGTATATCCCTGCTCAATGTCGCTTACAAGATCCTGTTAAGCGTATTGTGTGAACGTCTAAAACCATTTTGCACCGCACTAATCGGCAGCTACCAGTGCGGCTTCCGGCCCGGCAAATCTACTATAGACCAAATTTTAACACTTCGACAAATCCTGGATAAGACCAACGAGTTTCGAATCGATACACACCATCTTTTCATCGATTTCAAAGCCGCATACGAGAGCATTCATCGTGAAGAACTGTTTGAGGCGATGGCCGAATTCGGGATCCCGGTAAAACTGATCCAGTTGTGTCGCGCCACGCTAAAAAACACGCGATGCACCGTGCAACTCGGTTCTAGGACCTCGGAACCATTCGAAACATGCACCGGATTTCGGCAAGGAGATGCGCTGTCATGTGACTTCTTCAACCTGGTGCTGGAGCAGATAGTGCGACGGGCAGGCGTCAACAGGGAAGGCACTATCTTTTACAAGTCCATCCAGCTGCTAGGATACGCGGATGATATCGACATCATCGCGTGTTCTCGCCGTGGCATTGTGGAAGCATTCACGGCGATTGAAGAACAGGCGAAACGAGTTGGTCTTAAGATCAATGAGGACAAAACGAAATACATGCTGTCAAGCAAAAACCAATCCGTCGCTCACCACCTGGGACAAAACATAACAATTGACAGATACAGTTTCGAGGTAGTTAAGGAGTTTGTCTACCTCGGGGCAAACGTAAATTCCACAAATGACACCACAGTGGAGATCCGGCGTAGAATCGCCCTTGGCAACCGCTGCTACTTCGGCTTGTCCAGACAACTGGGGTCAAAACTCCTCACTTGAAAGGCCAATGTCATGCTTTACAAAACGCTCATTCTGCCAGTCTTGCTGTACGGAGCCGAAAGCTGGACGATAAGCAGGACAGCGGAGCTGATTTTGGGTTCTTTCGATAGAAAAATTCTGCGCCGGATATTTGGTTCTGTCTGTGAGGAAGGTGAATGGAGAAGAAGACACAACCGCGAACTCTACAAGCTGTACCAAGATGTGGATGTAGTCCGGAAGGCAAGGATCCGTCGACTACACTGGCTCGGCCACATCGAGCGCATGGACATCAACGCTCCAGCTAAGAGGGTCTTCTACTCCGAGCCTCCTGGTTCGAGAAGAAGAGGAAGACCGAACCTCCGGTATAAAGACCAAGTAATCGCGGATGTAAGACATCTTGGTCTTGACAACTGGAAGCAGCGTGCCCGGGACCGTCAAGGATGGAAGGCAGCTATAGATCAGGCTCAGATCCTCCATGGATCGCAGGCCTGATAAGTAAGTAAGTAAGTAAGTAAGTAAGGTGTCTGTCTGGAGTACAATGGACATGTGATTGCGTTTGAGTGCTCCAGCGGATAGGGGAAGCTTCAACAAAAAAAAAAAAAAAAAAAAAAAAAAAAAAGCAGAGCCGAGAATTTGTGGGTTTGTACCTCCTACATACATATGTATGTATGTATGTACATAAAACCTATTTTGTATCCTGACATTATGATATTAATTCATAAAAAACTGCAATTTTACGGTAATCCAGAGCACCTTCGCCTTAAACCCCATCATTACCAAGCTTATACTGTGTTAAGAAGCATTTAGTCAAAATTGTATATGAACATTCGCTGTGATTACATGCTTGCATCTGCAAGTACTAGTTATCTAGAGCATCTGTCTAAAGTATCTAGTCGTGTTATGCCACAGTCGACTGCAATTCCTTTGTATCTACCGTTCCTCTCTTTCTCTCTTTTTTCTGTGTCTCTTGCAATCGTTCAAATCTCGGTCAAAGTTCCAATTTAACTTCACAATCACCATTAAAACACAACTCCATCACATATTACCAAAGTAACAACAACAAAGTTGTGGTATATACTTACATATGTATTTACATAGATATGTATTCAACCATGTATGTACTATCCACTAAGTTGTTTTTTTGTGTGTTATATGCTTGAAAAGAAATAAAAACGGAAGCCGATAGTAAGAACGGAAAATAAATTAGAAAAATAAAAGAAAAACATATTTTGGTCAGTAATTTTGTAAACGTAACTCAAGAGGAATAACAGGCGAGTGAGCGCTGTAAAGAAAATATCTTTAGATACCCGTGCACACATACGAGCCATAGTACACATGATTGATTCATAGAGACAACAGTGGCTTAGCGGTATTGCGAGAAGATATGTAAGTGTGCTGCAGCGATTGTATCTGAAGAAGATGGAGAAAAAAGCTGAATTGAGATAAAAAAAACAGACAAAATGGAAAAATACAGGCCACAACAAAGTGCTCGAGAATTTCCCTCATTTTCCGCAGTCAACTTGCGTTTACCTCATAACAACAAATATGCGCTATAAGTGCGAGATACGTTTTTGCTCCTGTTGTTCTCATAGGAACTTAAATGTTAGATAGCACACATTGTGAAGAGAAAGAAAATAACGAAAAAGCAACAAATCAAATAAACTATAAATGTGTAATCTGGAGAAGGAAATTTCAAATGGACGACTTTGAAATTCAAATTACAGCTGCCGTGTGCAATAGCAGCGCCATAGCTAGTACAGTGTAGCGCGGCAGATGTGATGCAATTAGAACATCGGAGTCGTACGAGATTCTATACAAGCTGCAGTATACAAAATGCATTTGCTATGAATGCGGTGATGTGGACTTTGGTCGATGTGTTGTGCAGCTTTAATTGGGACAGCGATTAAGTATTCAAAGCGAATAGAAGACGGGAACGGAGGGCATGCCTTTTTCGTTTTTAGGTGTGTTTTTCTTCTAATTTCTTTTTTGTTTTTCCCTGTTGCAAACGTTAGCAAGCGCATGATGATGCCGTCGTCGGCTTGGCATGGGCTCGTTTGGTTAACTTGCATTTGACAGCTTTTAATAATGAACTCGTGCTTATGTACTGTGTATTTTTTTCAAGGTGCTTTTCGAAGGGGAGTGTATAGGAACAGGAATCTAGAAAATGTCTTGCACTATGTTCTTTTCATGTTGGAGTTTTCAGAATTTAACATTTATTCTCATTCATAGCTATCGAACATCATGTTCAAATTGGAACTAGCTGTATCTCATTCAAAACGAATGTCAAAATGCAATTGTTGAAATCTTACGCAAACTGCAATTAGCAACTTGTTGCTATCAACATGCATGTTTGCTGGTTTTCCAAATAACGTCTGTTTTTTACATTTTCCAAAGACAGTCTTGAGTCAGTCTTGTTTCTAGTCTTTAGAAACAGAGATTCAAATAAGTTTTTCCGTGTTTCTGGTGAAAATACATCTACCACTTTATTTAAGCTACTCTTCTAACAAAGCAATTTTGAACACCCCTATCCCTGTGCTCAAAGATGCGCTATTTCAAAAGAGTGTTCTGCTTTGACATACTCTCTTTCCTATTTGGTGGCATGAAGGGCCAGAACCAAGCTTCTCTCAATCACCCATGCTATGTGTGATTTATTTTTTACACAGATGAAAGGGACCTACAGTTTAATACTGCCAGGGATTTTGCCAGTATTCCACCGAGGAGGGACACCACCAAATAAACATTTGATGGCGTTGATGTTGTCGGGATCCGAACTCGCTCATCGTACGTCAGAGCCCAACACAATAACCACTTTATATACAGGGTGGGCCATACCTTTTTGCACATTTGAAACATAAATAGAAATAAAACAATAAATGTTATTTTGTTAAGCATTTATTTAACGTAATAAACGTTCATTCAATTTTTTTTTTTTTTAATGACATCTTCGAGATGTGCCCCGTCTCGCCGTTGGTACTCCTGCAATCGACTACGCAAACTTTGGAAAACTCGCTGACGTTGAATGTAATCGTCTGTTTCATCTCCTGCACAATCTGAAACTTATATGGGTATGGTTTGAGGTTGAGATGCAGAATTCGCCGCAGACTTGTTCTTGTTCTAACTTACTTAGATGGCGCTATAGTTCGGGTTGAACCAGAATCTCAACCGACCAGCCTCTCCAGCCGGCACAATCTTTGGCCAGCCGCTTTCAGTGCCACACACCCAATTGGTTGAGGTTCCTTTCCACCTGTGCGCGCAACCTTAAATGCGGTCGTCCTCTGCTGCGTCGTCCCTCGGCATTGGAATCGAAGACTCTTCGGGCCGGAGCTGGCTGTGTAGGCCGATGTCGCTGTACAACCCGTACAGCTCTTGGTTGAATCTCCTCCTCCACTTTCCGTTTACACAAACAGGACAAAGATTGCACGCAGAATTTTCCTCTCGAAACACCCAAGAGCCTCTTCATCCGCTTTCGTGGCTTTCTATGGCCTCTGCGCCGTAGAGGAGGATCGGTATGATTAAGGTTTTATAGAGGGATACCTTAGTTTTTCGAGAGAGGGCTCTACTACTTAGTCGCCACTTGAGCCCAAAGAAGCAGCGGTTGGCAAGAGTTATTCTGCGTTTTATCTCAGCGTTGGTGTCGTTGCTGCTTGTCACTATCGAGCCAAGGAAGACGAAGTCCTTGACTACTTCAAAAATATATGTAGCTGCCGAAGGTGACGTTCTGACCAAGTGACGTCGGTGTTGCACGTCTTTCTTTGTTGACAGCATATATTTGATACTGTCCCCATTTACCCTTAAACCCACTTAAGCCGCTTCTGCTTCAATGCTTGCGAATGCCTCATTTACGACTGACTTTGTCCGTCCAATAACGTCAATGTTATCTGCGTAGGCAAGCAATTGTGTAGACTTGAAGTAGATCGTACATCTCGTATTGGCCGCATATTCCCGCACGATCTTTTCAATTGTGATGTTAAAGAAATCATATAACAGTGCGTCACCCTGTCTAAAACCTTTTTTAACATGGAAGGTCTCGGTCAGTTCACCTTCGACCTTAATTGAGCAACGGGAATTCTCCATAGTCATCCTACACAGTCTGACGAGCTCTGTATAACTTTAAAGCTCTGTCGGCTTTAAAGTCGACAAAAAGATGGAGACGCACCATCTGGAATTCATGGGTCTTCTCCAAGATCTGCCGTAGTGTAAATATTTGGCCTATCTTTCCTGGCCTGTGACCACACTGGTAGGAACCTATCAGATTGTCCACGAATGGTTGCAGGCGCTTACACAGTACGGCGGAGAGGATCTTGTACGCTATCTTCAGGAGGCTTATCCCTCTGTAATTGGCGCAGTCATAGGTGTCTCCTTTTTCATGGACCGGGCAAACGATACTGAGATGCCATTCATAGGGCATGCGTTCTTTCTACCATATCTTGTAGATGAGCTTGTGCATTTTCCTGACCAGCTCATCGCCATCTGCTTTAAAAAGTTCAGCGGGAAGTTCGTCTGCTCCAGCAGCTTGACCTAAGCTTTGATAAAATTAACACATGGGCACTCACTTACACGACGTCATCCGTATTCAATTCTAAATAGGCGTCGTACAGTAAGGTAGGAATCGATGTTTTTGTACAATTGTTTTACACAAAAAGCACGCTGTATGGCCCACCCTGTACTACTGTATCGAAAAAGTAGATAGAATAGGTAGGTAGGTAATTCGTAGCCTCCCAAAGGGGAAGTACCCACCTAGGCCAGATAGGCCCTTTGTGTTGCTACGAGGAGGACGACCCCGTGTTCACGGAACTATTCTACGCTTCTTACAAAATTAAGATCAGTTATCCTTATCCGCTGAACGCCAGTCAAATCATTAATCTGGCCAGAGGGCCAGACAGGCGCAGAGCAGCTGTCGAATGGACTCAACCTCCTCTCCTGCAGAAGCCAGTCGAAATTTACCCTAGTCTTTGTGCATGACTGCCAATAAGACAAAAACACCAACGATTTTGTGAATGTCGGCTCGTTTTAGGGAGATTAGTCCCATGGCTCGCTGTAGTCAGGTCGTGGCCAGATGTGCCTGGTGGTTAGGCAGGTATGCCCTTGGTTCCGTCTCAAGTTCGTCTCAGCCATGGCTTGATTCGTTAGCTTTAGCAGCTATTAAGCTAGTGGTGTACCAGCGTATGCCATATTTGTTCCTTGTCTAGTGAGCATGTCAGCTTTTTCATTTCTTTAAATATCGCTGTATCCTCGTACCCCATGAGAGGTGTATGTTAAACTGCAACTGTCCAAAAAGTGAGGTGCCTTTGAATTTGGGGTAATGTTTTTATTTTTAAACAGTTTGCAATGCCAAGTTTCCCATCAAAATATTCAATAGCGTTTGAGTTACGCTTCCTTTTGACAAAAAATTTGCATCAAATTTTGTTTACGGAATGAATTTTCTGTTGCTCATTCGTTGAGGATGCTGCAGAAAGGCTTTGGTGATGAGGCTTTGTCGAAAAAAAAAATAGTTTACAAGGGATATGTATAAAGTGTTTCAAGGAGGCCGAGAACATGTCGATGTTGAAGAGCGTCCTGGACTACCATCAACCTAAACTGACGAAGCTCACCTCCACAGAATCAAAGATTTGACCGAATATTAATCAGAGATCTTGGTGATGATATTGGCATTTTGAAATGGCCTCAAATTCGTCAAGTCTCGATAGCTACTAAAAACACTGAATTTTTTGGATTCGCATTGAAGTCAATGCTTTCCGAGTATCAGGATAAGATGAGACGCATTATTACGGGCGATGAGACTTCGATTTAAGCTTACGACTCAGAAACAACTGACCAATTAAGTGAATGTTCTACTAAAGGTGAAGCAACACCATGCCAAAGTTTCCAACAATCAAGGTCATGTCAACTGTTTTCTTCGATTATCGGAAGATGCATCTTTAGAGGCGATGAAATTGAGGTGGAAGAATAAATGTAGCGTTCGGATAAACCTCGTACCTGGCCTTTATATCGCATTTTTTCTGAGATATGATAGCTGGTGATTGAACTCGTTACAAGTCGTGTGTGGTTTGATGTTTTCTTCATCTCTCTTGAAACCTAGTTGCCTATAGTAAGTGGGCTGCCCGCAGTATTCGTTTTGGCGAATATAGAAGCTTTAATCTCGCTTTTTGACTGTTCGTGACCACATATTTAGCATCAGCTTGGGTTGGGTAGCCTTTTTGCTACAAGGGTGCACTTGAACTGAGTTTCTTCGGAACAAATTCACAAAAGCGAACATACATATCGCCTCGCTAAAACAAATGGCTTTTCATCCACATTTTCAGGCAAAAGATTGAACTTTGAATTATTTTGTAGTATAAAATCGTCGAAAGCATGAAAGTGCTAAAGTCTATTCTAATTGAGCCTGTATTCCGTGAGGAGCAGCCCCAAGATGCTTATGAAAATCAAACGAAACTATATTATGCCTCCAATGAATAAGTGAATCCTTTTCCCAACTATTTAATTACTAAGCTCGTAGTACACATACAGTTAGAAAGAATGACAGCAACAGAACAACAAAGACCCTTATTTGAGTGTACCAGACCTAGTAAAAGGCATTCCATAAAAATGATTAAATGATGTACTCTTACACCCTACACCAAACGCAGGAATTTTGAAATTGCTCTTCATAGTCACCTTGTTAGCTCTTGTTTCATGTTCAGTAAACTAACGATGTTCTCATAATTACATCGAAAACAATTAAAAGCCCACTGTATGATGAACAGGAACAGGAATAAGGAGTAACCAGTTCCTCATGCGGCGTTAATTTATTTGTCTGGGACTTGAATTAATAGCTTCTGTGGATTGGCTAATTGGACGTTATTGTTCAATAGTATTGCACATTCGATGGAACATTCGAACCAGGGGTCGTTGTCAAGGTTCATTATTTAACTGCATACCCCAAGACAACACTCACCTTCTTTTCTTTGGTACTCATCCCTTCCATGGCTTCAATCCGCCCATATACCCCGCTTCTGTCTGTGCATTCTCATTCGATTTTCCCCTGCTCTTCCATATTTCATTTCATGTAAATGAAGCCACTTAAAATAATTGAAAAACTGGAAACTGAACTGAAGCAAAAGCAGGCGCTCCATCCCCAAGCTCGAACGAACCCACCCAACGCTAACGCCCCCCCACAACAGATAAACCTAAGCAAAGATGACGAGATGAAGTGAAAAAGGAAAGTAGAAAAGAAGTCAGAACCATTGTTACATCTTTTGTACCTTATGTGACGATGGCGATATCATTCGCGTCATTCACTCGCATGCATAATCAAACATAATCACAGCGTATGTCGTATAGCCATGGAACGCTTGTGAGTTTGTAGGTAAATCTCTATTTCCGGAATCACGACTACTCAAGTGTTTCTCATGCAAAGAAAAACAGAGTTGCTACAGAGCGCCACCATAACTGCCGCCAAACAACACTCCTTCTTTCTTCGCGTCCTTTTTCGGCACAGATTCAAATATTCAAACGCAATTTACATGCAATGGACTCGTGAATATCGGTGAACTCTCTACCATGTACGAGTGTGTATACATCCTTCGGCGAAGGATAAATATGTATGTATGTTCATGTAGGTGTAGCAAACTTATTCTAGGGCACTGCGCACCCACCGCCTCCATGTGTGGGTGGGGATGCAACAAACGAATTGTTTGGATGTACATATAGTGCAATCTAAGCGCGCTGGGCTTCTATCTATGTTGTTCACATGAAAGTGGCACGCCAGCTTGCAGTGGAGGTGAGGCATAATGACATAACAATGCATTCTCAGTTAAGGATGACATATTTCCCATCAGGGAAACCTACAACGGAGCAGTGAACTCATTTTGGGCAAATTTGTCAACAGATTTCGTTGTAATGTTATGAATTTTCAGTTGCGGTCAATCAAAATCGAGCAGAAATCACACTTCACCCGAGTGGATTCCACGAGTAAGCCGACCTAAGTTTTACGTATTTGCTAATCACACGTGAGTTATTTAGGTTCTAATATTGCTTTGCTCGGTTCATTTGGGCATGTGCAAGAAAAGTTTTGCTAGGGTTTTTGCAACTATTTAGTCCAGTGGTGCTTAAAACAACACCTGTGATTACTTCCTTACATGGCACAGTCCGGTGTGAATCTGGGCCTCAACCAACAAGCTTTTCTAGCTGCACGATCCTCTGCCAGCTGCACCCAGCGACTCACGCCCAGTTGGTTAAGGTCTCCTTCCACCGAAATACCTATTTTTAGACGTCTAGCTGTGCTCGTCCAAATACGTCGATATCATCCGTGTATGCAAGCAATTGCGCAGACTTGAAATAAACTTGAAATAGTAAGTCTCGTATGATCTTTTCAAGTACGATGTTGAAAATAATACATGACAGTGCGTCACCTTGTCTAAATCCTTTTTTAACACCAATGGTTTCGGTTAATTTGCTACCGATCTTAATGGAGCAGCGAGACTTCGCCATTGTCATCCTGTTTTCCGGTTCCATTTCACGAGTTTTGCAGGGATGTCAAAACTAGACACGGCACCGTAAAGCTCGTCTCTATGCACACTGTCATACCGCGGCTTTGAAATCGACGAAAAGAGATGGGTGTCGATCTAGTATTCTTGGGTCTTCTCCAAGATCTGCCGCAATGTAAATATTTGGTATATTGTGGATTTACCTGGCCTAAAACCACACTGATAAGAACCTATCAGATTATCCACAAAGGGTTTCACACATTCACACAGTACTGCAGAGAAGATCTTTTATGCAATGTTAAGGAGACTTATTCCCCTGTAGTTGGCACAGCTTTAGGGGTCTGCTTTCTTGTGGACTGGACAAACAATGTTGTCGGGCATGCTTTCCTCCAACCGCTGATGCATGCGCCCTACCAGCTCATCACCAGCCGCTTGAAATAGCCCAGCAGATAGGCCGTCCGCTTAGGTCGAAATTACTAGCTTAATTTCATCTCTTTCTTTCTCTTGCACCTTCGTCCATTGGAATGGATGGATCATTCTGCCTGACAGCGGTATTAGAATTTTCATTACCGTTAAACAGTCTACAGAAGTGTTCGTTCTATATTCTCAACATCGACTGTGACTCTACTACTAGTTGTCCGGCTTCATCCCTACAGGCTTTCGCTCTGGCTTTATAGCCCTGGCATGTTCATTTTACTTTTTCGTAAAACTTGCGAGCGTTAATCCTGTGGTAGCTTCTCTCCATTTCGATCTCAGGCTTTTCATGCTCTCTTTTTGTCTCCCTTAAAAGTGTGTGTCTCTCTCTCCTCTTCTGCTCGTATTTTTCACGAGCGGCTCTCGTCCGTCTATGTAGCATAGCTTTGTAGGCGGTTTCCGCATCCGTAATCATACCAGGAGTTTCTAGTTGGCGGTGGTTTGAAAGCCAACACATCAGAGGCAGTGTGTCTGATGGCGCGCTGGCAATGCTTCCACTGTTGTTCTGTAGATTGTGCCGGTATCATCGAAATTCGCGCGAAGTTGAGGGAAACTCGATCGGCACAAATCCTAGCGTTCTCCAGCAATTGTAGCTTTCCGACGTAAAACTTTCGTTGTCCAGCTCGACGCCGTGGCATCCTTAATATCTTCATTTATTACTTTGGCTACAAGAAAGTAATGATCCGAGTCGACATTTGCTGCCCGGAAGGTTCGTACATCTAAGATTCTGGAGGAGTGTCTGGCATCGATCGCAAAGTGATCAATCTGATTGGTGGTCGATTGATCAGGTGATCGTCATGTTCCCTTTGGATGTTGACATGCGGGAATCATGTGCTAGGGAGAAGGAGATTACGCCTAGACAGGCAGTCAAATAGCCTGTATCCGTTTTTGGACGTAGTGTCTTGATCTACTCAAATATGTATGTACATATGTATGTCCTCTTTGCTCATATTTGCATTAAGATCTCCTAGTACAATTTTTATATCGTAGCTGGGACATTGGGCATACGTTCTGTCTAGGAGATCGTAGAAGTCGTCCTTGAGTCGATCGTCCTTTTCTTCTATTGAGTTGTAAGCGCATAGCTCCTTTTGTCTGATTCATTCCATCGTATTTCTTGGAGGGCGGTTATGTTTGCATTATAGCAGTTGAGGGTTTGCACCAATTGATTGCCTGCACCGGATCTGTTAAGGGACCTCCCGTTCTAGATGCAGACTCGCAAGTCCGATGCTAGTGATTGCTTCCCAACAATTTATTTTTTCCGTGATAGAAATGTTACCCCTAACCACAACCCCCAACCTGGAGGCCAGGTTCCTTTTTCCACCGGAACAAGGGGGTTGGATCGTTGCACACATTAGATCTCTAACTGGGGGATACCAGACAGCTGTCCAGGGGACGCCACGCTGTGTGTCAACTTGAATTGAGCAGGGATAAAGATCGAGGCTGCCGTTCGTTTGTCATGTTAAACGCGATCAGCTTCTTTGCTCTGTTTGCTCGCTCCTTCTGCCTCCTGTGGTTAGTGCTATGCAAATAGTGAATCCAATCATTCCAAATAATGTTAATTCAACTAAATGGTATCAACATCACTGAAGGCGGGAATGCGATTAGACTAGCTTAATAAATCTGTTGAACCATTCGATTTCTAATTGAATAATAATGTCTTGAAATGGTGCTATCATTTGGTAACATGATTTCACGGGTATATGCCTTGGGCATCCTCACATGGAAATGTTTACACTTGTGACACCCCATTCATGTTGAGCGGCTTAAGGGTAGGCTAATTCTAGCGCATTTTGAACTTGGCGAGTATTTCGGGGGAAGACTTGAAGGAGTGGAATGGAATTGGCTAAATCGCTAGCACACGTTTCGTAAATCTAAGTACGGATAATAAAAGCTTAGAGTACTATCGTCGGCAATGAATTGGATTAGAAGTAACAGACAAAAGATCATTGATAAATGTCAAGAAGAGAGTCGGAGACAAAACAGAGCTTTTGGGTACACTGGCATTCGCTTTATGGGAAGCAGACTTAAATCCAGAAAAAAAAACCTTGAATGATGCAGTCCGAGAGGGATTTTCTAATCCTTTGACGAAGGGACTCATCGATCGTTAGATGCCAAACTCTGTCAAATGCCTTTGAAATATCAAGTGTAACATTCTTCACCAGAAATTGTGCAGAGATTGATTCCACTTTTCCACTTTTGCTACGAAAAGCATACTTTCGGTCATTACTTTACCCGTTTCGAGAAATTTCTTGAGCTGACGATTTACCAGCGTTTCCATGACCTTGGAAGGAAGGGACGTAAGTGGACGAATGTCTGAACAAATGCTGTTTTGCATCTACTTACTACACTATTCATCCCGGTCTTCTTGTGGAAATGACTAAGTTTTTGCTGAGTCCATTCTTAGGAATTGTCGTTCGAGACTGTTTTTTCCAAATGCCACTACGTTACTAAGTTTATTTCGCAGATAACCTGACGGAGTTTGCCTTGAATTTAGTTTGGTACGTCTCTTTTCGGGAGGTCTTCGGTTTTAAGTATCCAACATAAGTAGATAAAAGTAAAATCGTATCCCGGGACTTCAATGCCAACATCGGTAAGGAGAACACCTTAGGCGGATTGTTTGGAAGGCACAGTCTCCACGATAAAACAACAGATAACGGCTTCCGACTCACGGACTTTTTCTAAAGTCGTAATGCGGTGATAAGTAGCACAAGATTTCCCCGCAAGCGTATCCACACAGCAACCTGGCGATGTCCGGATGGTCGAACCGCCAACCAAATCGACCATGTGCTCATTTTGGCAAGACACTCGTCAAACATCCTGGATGTGCGAACATTCAGGGGGGCAAACGTCGACCCTGGCCTTTTCCGCGTAGCAGTAAGATTCAGAGCTCGACTGTCCAATGTCAAAAAGCTGTACCAGCCCACCATGAGGAGGTTCGACATTGGACGCCTGAGCACACCGGAGGTTACCAGAGTCTACAGGGAGCGACTGAGCAAAAGTCTCTCCGGCATGCCTACGCCGAACACAAATGTCAACAATATGTGGCTGCATTACTGCTCACCATTCAGGAAGTAGCCGAGAACACCTGAGACTACCTACCACCCTCGACATGAAAGCCGTGGTATGATGGCGAGTGTGAGCAGAAAAAGGCAGCAACCGACGAGGCATACCAAATGGCGCTACAGCGAAAATCCAGAGCAGCACGAGGGGAGTACCGACCCAGAACAGGGGAGGAGAAAAAACTGCTGCGTTCGCGGCCTCCCAGTTTAAGGATATCGAGGAGTCTAGGAAAAATATAAAATACGGGCCTTTTATAAGAAAGCAAAATGCCTTGCAGGAGGCTTCAAGAAAGGCACCAAGGCAGCAGCTGCTTAACGAGCATGACCAAGAAAAAATGGTAGGGACTGAGGAGGCAAGGAGATGCGCTGTGGTGTGACTTCTTCAATTTAATGCTGGAGCAGATAGTACAACGGGCAGGCGTCAACAGCGAAGACACTATCTTCTACAAGTCTGTCCAGCTGCCAGGATACGCGGATGATGTCAAATCATCGCCCGATCTCAGCGTGACGCTGTAGAAGCTTCCATGGCGATCGAGCAACGGACGAAACGAGTTGGTTTTAAAGTCAACGAGGATAAGACAAAGTACATGCTGTCAAGCAGGAACATATTCGTCGCTCACCACCTGGGGCAAAATATGACGGTTGACAGCTATATTTTCGCGCTGGTTAAGTAGTTTGTCTACCTCGGGGCAAACATAAACTCCGTAAAACGACACGACAGTAGATATCCAGCATAGAATTGCCCTTGGCAACCGCTGCTACTTCAATTTGTCCACACAATTTGGGTCAAAATTCCTCCCTCGAAAAATCAAATTCATGCTTTACAAAACGCTTAGACTGCCAGTCTTGCCGTACGGAGCCGGAAGCTGCGCGATAAGCAGAACGGCGGAACTGATTTTGGCGTCTTTCGAAAGAAAAATTTTGCGCCGGATATTTAGTCCTGCGTGTCAGGAAGGTGAATGGAGGAGAAGACATAACCGCGAACTCTACGAGCTGTACAAAGTGTTGATATAGTCCGGAAGGCAAAGATTCGTCTACTACATTGGCTCGGCCACTTCGAGCGCATGAACACCAACGCTCCAGCTAAGAGGGTCTTCGACTCCGAGTCTCCTGGTTCGAGAAGAAGATTAAGACCGAACCTCCAGTATAAAAGCAAGTAATCGCGGATGTAAGACAACTTGGCCTTGATAACAGCGTGCCCGGGACCGTCAAGGATGGAAGGCAGCTGCCTCAGCTGGCTCAGATCCTCCATGGATTGCCGGACTGATAAGTAGTTACATAAGTAAGAGGGTTTCCTTATGATGAGACAAACATGGCATTACACTTGTTATATTTCTCTGAAAAGGTATTATGTCGTTGAGTAGGCAATAGGTAGTCTTCAGTTTTCTTTATATAGCTAGGCGATATATGAAGAGTACGATAGTATCAAGATTGTTTAATAAAGGTGAGCGCCGTGTCGCAGTAGGTAGTGTGTTGGCCTCTGACGCCGATGTCATGGGATCGAATTCCGACAACAGCCATGCCATCGAACGTGTTTTTCATGCTGCTTTTCCTCAGCAGGGTACTGACACAACCTCCTGTAGTATAATTGTCTAGAAAAGCTTCTCGAATCTCGCCGCTCGGAACCGGCAATAAACTGTAGGTCCCTTCCACCTATGGGAAAATGATATCTCACACAACATGGGTGATTGAGAGAAGGTCGGCTTTGGTCCTTCATGGACTGTAACGCCAGAATACATACACACGTACATAATATAGTGGATCATGCATTAAGCTAGAGGGGCTCATAAGAATCACTTAGGAATAAATTATTAGTCGTTTCAGAGTTTCTTTATATATCTTCGTCCCTCAAGGCTCCAATTTATTTTTTTTATGAAACGAGGACGAACAAATTTATTGTAGGAGTTCAGGTAGGACTTTGTCAGATGAAGGCTCACGCAGTGCGTTCCAGTTTAACGACCCCATCATTATTAAATATTTGTAACTCTCACAATTTCATCTTTATTCGAGCACATGAATTCGAAAAAATACACATAACGCATGTACAAGTGCTGCTCCAATTCGAAACAATATCCTCACAACCACGTCCTCGCTCCGCCGACTGGTAGCAAAACGAGGTGAAGAGTAGTGTTGAAAAACTGGAAGGGTACACTAGCGTACTTTGTACCCCTGTAAAAGTCATTATCACCATATGAGCGCTTGCAGGCGCATACATCGACGACAGCCCCTAAGCAGGCAGCATGGACTACCCGTCTATGTACGCGTGTTAAGCTTTTCTTTTCTTCCTTTTTTGTTTTCAATACATCTTTACCACCCTATATTGCCATCGCCAGTCGAACGTACACACCAAAACAAATACTCGTCCCTAGACCAAATAAAGTTTTTAGTTTCACTTATCGCGAGCTCGAGTCGTTTACTGCTGAAAATTGCTCCTTAACATGGAAATACGTCTCACACGTGGATAATTACTTTATTTATTGTAATTACTCTCATGGAGGTTTGGGCCAACTCATTGTTGTTGTTGGTATTATGAGCTTGTTATAATCTTTCGCAGGGTGATGGTAAGGCGAGAATCGTCCAGCGGCGAAGTTTATTGAATAGCAGGATAGATGATAGAAGAATGACATTGTGTTACTGCGCCCTACACTGCGGGATCCGTTGGGGTGGAAGTTATTTGGCATTGTTATGGCAAATCAACTCAATGGTGCAACTAATAGTACACACGTCAGAGAGGAATTGCGTTATTGAGATGGTATCGATTGGGTTCGAAAATAGAACACACGTTGAGGTAATGCTGTTTTCATTTAAACGTCATCGCTGCTGTCATTCGCTCGGTACAGATGATCCGAGCGTCGGTGGATTGTGAAAGGATATAGGACCGTGGGAGGTGGGAGATAAAACAGAAATTTAAATAAAACGTTTGTTTGACGGAAATGTCCCGTGCACTGAACTAGAGTTAAAAATAAAATTCACTGCGCAGTCGGTCGTCAGTAAGTGTACTCGTATTCACTGTGGGAAATAAACTTTCACATGGGACGCATGGAAGCGTTACGTAAGTCGAAACAGTTTTTCGCAATTGGCGTGGAATTTTACATTTAAACTCCTTAGTGGTGATAACATTGTTTTGCAACAAATTTGTTATGCGTAGGAGGAAAGCAGACATGTGATTTAGTATATGAATATATCTACCGAGACCCGAGATTGGCATCTACTTAGATTTCGCAGAAAACTTTCGAGACTTTCTTTTGGCTAACCACTAGTTTCGTTTTGTTCGCAACAATTTGAAGGAATACGTATCAAATCTGATAAAAGTTGTGGCCCTAAGGACTTAGAGTTCTTGCCAAAGCTTGATATATGAATGTTGCAGTTTACGTTTGGATTGTCCTGAAAGAGTCAGATCGATTTGCTATTAGGTTGTTCAAAAAATAATGACGGTTCTTATGACTCATTTATTTGTGGCTGTGATCAAGCATACTGATGAAGGCATAACACTCACCGTATATATCGTCACTTTAAATTCATACTCCGTGTGTGCAATTCTAATATAACACCATAAGTGCATGGAACAGTTGCTGGCTGAGAACTACAACCAACGTGAAAATTCGGTCGATTCCTCTCGAATCCTATCTAGGACAACCACCCCTGGAAAGTAGTGAACGAACATCTATGACCCAAACCACTGCACTCCGTTCAGATTGTGTGCTAGCTAAACAATATAAGAGCTATAAACTCTTGAACCTGCGCGAACTTAAAAAAAATAAAAATAAAAAATATGGGAAAGAGAGGGCGCTGTGGTTAGTGTGTAGGACCCTGACGCCCGATGAGCTAGTTTGGAACCCGATAACACCAACGCAATCGAATATTTATTTCGCGGTGTCCCTCATCGGTGGGGTACTGGCAAAACCCCCCGTAGTAACCTTGCAGTGAAAAGCTTCTCGACTAACGCCGTTCGGATTCGGCATTAAACTGTAGGTACCTTTCACTTGTATAAAAAAAAAATCGCACACAACATGGGTGATTGAGAGTAGCTTGGGCCGTAACGTCACCAAAGAAGAGTATATGGGAAAGAAGCAATTGAACGCTATTTTTCTATGAGTTCAAACTGGGCCACAGAACGGCCTCTGCTGCCGTAACATTCATAGCGCCTTCGGCGATGAAACGATTAATGAACGTATGCTGCAACGCTGGTTCCAAACATTTCGAAATGGAGATGAGTCGCTCGTAGATGAGGAAGGGCGTGGGGTTAGACACTCATCAATAATGACCCTACAAGTTGGTTCCGCACTTGTTGAACGATACCCAGAGAATCGTCGTTTTGAAGTTGCGTCTGTGTTCATTTTGCGTAACAACAATAGTCCTTTTCTCAAATGAATTGTAAACGTCAACTGGCGTTGGATCAAGATGAAGCAGCGCGACACTTCACAAAGTCCGTATTGCACCAACAAAAAATAATTGTGACTGTTTGGTGGTCTGCAGCTTATTTGATCCACTATAGGTGTCTGAATCTTGGCGAAACCATCACGGCTGAGAAATATTGTCAACAAATCGATGAAATACATGAAAACTTGAACTCATGCCCTCGGCTTTGGTCGACAGAAAAATACCAATCCTTCTCCATGATAACCCTCGACCACACGTCGCACAGCCGACCTTACCGAAATTGAACGAGCTGGGTTACCAAACTCCACCAAACTCGCCGCACTTTCCTCCTACTGAATACCACTTCTCCGAGCGTCTCGACAAATTCTTGTGTGAAAATTGCTGCAGGAGCCAATACGACGCCAAAACTGCCTTCAACAAGTTAATAGCCCCCAGACTTCCAGGGTTTTATTTTGAGGGAATTCTTTTTGAAAGATGGAGAAAGAAAGGATTTGTTGCCAATTGGCTTAAGTAGAATTTTTAAACGAAGACGATGAAGCATACCTTTGCTATCTTACAGAGAAGCCTCCCATCACCTAATGAATGGCCATAAGAATGACAAACATTTTTACGGTCCATCTAAGTTGGTACTTTGATACCATTTTGCTCTGTATCATACATGTTAGTGACAAGAATCATAAAAATGAATCATCTAGGAGTGACAGGCGTGACGTCCACAGCTTTGCTAACCCATACGCACTCTTTAGCTGACATTTTCATAACTAAATTACATTAACTTACTTACTTACTTATCAGGCCAGCGATCCATGGAGGATCTGAGCCTGAGCTTAATTACATTAAAGCAAGTCAAATTGTTGGTGAACGTTACTTTAAATCTTGAATTCCAAAAAACCTCAACACAGATCTCTCGTTTACTTTACGGGGGCAATATGTTTTATTTATTGAGGACTATAGGACCACAAACGTAATAAAAGATTAGAGAACGTTTCCCGAATTCTCTGATTATTCTTCTTCTTCACGGGCCCTACAGTTCGGGATGAACCTGGGCCTCAACCAACATGACCCTCCAACTAGCACGATCTTTTGATAGCCTTTTCCATTGCCGCACACCCAGTTGGCTGTGGTCCCCTTCCACCTGTGTACGCCATCTTAAGTGCCGGCGTGCTCTGTTTCTTGGTGCCTCGGTGTTTAGATTCGGATTCAAAAACTCTCCGGGCTGGAGCGGTGGTGTCCATTCGCTCTACATGGCCCAACCATCTTATGCGTTGAATCCGTAGACGTCTGACTAGGCTCATGTCGCTGTACAGCCCGTAAAGTTCGTGGTTGAATCTTTTCCTGCATCCCCCGTCTGCGTTTATAGGCACGAAAATCACGCGCAAAATCTTTCTCTCGAACCAAGACGTCGGTGGTAAGCGTCCTTTTTTGATGACAGCATATATTTAGTTTTGCCCTCGTTTACCGCCAAACCAATTTTCGCCGCCTCCATCTCAATACTCGCAAACGCCTCATTGATATCTCGCTGTGATCTACCTATTATGTGAATATCGTCGGCGTATGCAAGGAGTTGCGAGGATTTAAAATAGTAATCTTGTATTGGCCAGTGTTTTTTACACAATCATTTCCAATATGATGTTGAAGAAATCACACGACAGCGCATCGCCCTGCCTAAATCGTTTTTTTTACATCAAAACTAAGGTAAGGTGTTCACCGATTCGGATGGAGCAGCGAGCATTCTCCAGTCATCCTGCATAGTCTGATGAGTTTAGCAGGTATGTCAAAGGTAAAAATAGCGTTGTATAGCTCGTCTCTAATTAATTACGCTGTCGTATGCGGCTTTGAAGTCGACAAATAGGTGGTGAGTGTCGACTTGAAATTCATTGTTTTTTTCCAGGATCTGCCGTAGTGTGAAGATTTGGTCGATGGTGGACTTCCCTGGCCTGAATCCGCACTGATAAGGACCTATCAGCTTATTTACAAAAGTTTTCAGGCGTTCACACAAAACGGCAAAGAATGTTTTGTAGATGATGTTAAGAACACTTATTCCTCTGTAGTTGGCGCAGTTAAAGGGGTCTCCTCTGACCATATCTTACAGACGAGCTGTTGCATGCTCCTAACCAGGTCATCTCCAGCTGCCTTGAAGAGCTCAGCTAACTTCGTCGAGGTCAGGGGGACAGAATTCTCTGCGTTCTTCGTTGTTAAGAAATGGATCATTTTGCCTGGCAGCGCCATATTGACTAACATCGCCGTTATACAGTCTGCAGAAGTGGTTTTTCCATATTCTCAGCATCGACTGCGATTCTACTACTAGGTGTCCGTTCTCGTCCCTGCAGGCTTCCGTTCTGGCCTTATAACCTTGGCATGTTCGCTTTATCTGTTGATAAATCTTTCGAACGTCACGCCTGCAGTAATAAAACCTCTCCAAATCCTTAATCGCTCGCTTCTCGTCCCCTTTCTTCTTTCTTCTGAGAAGCTTATGCTCCTTCCATCGTTTTAACTCGTAGAGCTCACAAGCTGCTCACCGATTATTAGTTTTCTAAATAATAGTAGAAGATGAGTTTAACGATCAATCATTGCTTCAGGTGTGGGATAAATTGATTTCTAGAAACACTTAGCCATACTCCTGTCGCTTCATATCCACATAACGTAAGTGCGAGGATATGAAGACTATCTACAAAGTTTTGATTCAGTTAGTGCATTTAGTTGAAATATGAACATGACTTGGTAACTTAGGGGTGGCCGTGGTGCATAGCCAAGAAAGAAAAAGAATTTCCTATACTGCATATAGGAAACTGCATATAAAAAACAAAAAAGAAAAAGTCGATTGTGGCCTAAGCTGTTTGAGTACTATACCATCACCAGTGTGGGGTAACATACATAAGCATGCATTGGATTTATTTATATTGTGAATAAAATAACTGTTTATATAAATTACAAAAGATGTAAAAAACTCTTTACTTACATACCTACATACATATACATGTAGATCTAATAATTAACTTTGATTTCTTTTTTCCTTTCAGGTGAGTGGTGTTAAATGTTCATTTAGTGTATTTATGTGAGTATAATTGTCATAATGGTAAGCTTATCTAATTTGTGCAAGGTCTCGACAGGAATTTCTTAAGGTCCTTATCCCAACATAATCTTACACGTAGATTATTCCATTGAGAAGTCGTTGATATTTGACATACATACATACATTTTCAGTGGCCCGCATGTTCCACTAAAAGAGTCGCGGGGGCGATGCGCGCACGCGGGATCTCCAGGCCACTCGATCCTCCGCCATCGGCTCTAACTCATCAGGACCTATGCCCAAGCGCACCCAGGCGAGTTTTTGGACTTGGTCCAACCACCTCGTCCTGGGTCTGCCAAGCGGTCGCTTGCCTGATGCTATTGCACCCAAGGCACGCTTCGGAAGTCGTGATGATGGCGACATTCGTCTCACGTGACCAAGCCATCGAGGCATAGCCCTTTCCATTCGGAGAAGCAGCTGCTGAACATTGAGCTCCCCGCGCACTGCCGTGTTTCTCACCCTATCCCGGCGAGTAACTCCCACAACAGCACGACGAAATCCCATTTCGGCAGCTTGTATTCGCGATCTTATTCTAACCGCTAACTTGGCTTTGACGACAAGCTCGGTCTTCCTGATTATATGCTCTATAGTTTCTCCCTCCATATGTGTGTAACCACTCTTGGTTTCCGCCTTGGTAGACGAGGTACTCTATCAGTAAGTTACAGCTTACACAACACCAGGTGATGATCAGTTGACAGTTCATCCCCTCTCAACACACCAACGTCACAAACCATCCGTTTAACACACGATGGTACCACAAAGAAATCTGTCAACGATTTCTGTTGAAAACTCCGACGATACAGCATGTATATTAATGTAGGATTTCTCCTCACAAAAGAAATGCACAACAAGACAAATATGTACATATGAAACTTTATTCATTAAAAAAAAGAAAGAAAAGCAAAAGGGCTTGGTGGCCACTGCGCAATGCGGAGACTGGATACTCAGACGGCTGGTTCACGAATGAATGTCTTGTTTCGCGTGTTCGTTTTCGTCCGCTTTGTTTCGTTCCGCTTTGCGTACGTGGTGCGTTGTGTGTATTGTATGTGTTGTGTGCGCTATGTGTTCATCGTATGATTGTCCTGTTATATTGTGGCGTACGTGATCGGTTGTCGGCTAATCGTCTGCTTGTCTAGGGTGTTGCTTGTTAGTTCGGCTCCCATCCCACAATCGGCCATCCCGACCGTTCATTCGCCCCGAATGAAGGGTCCCATTTTTTCATATGTTCGGCCACTGTGTTAGTTTTATTGGGCCCCTCTTGGCGTCCCACCTTTTCAACCTCATATCGGCCGTGATTAAAACACCTCAATACCTTGTAAGGCCCAAGATATTTTGGCCTGAGCTTCATTCCAGACCCAAATTGTGTGCGCTTGATGGCGACTAACTCTCCTGGTTTATAAACCTGCTCTGGTACTCTTTTCTTATCGAAAGACTTCCTGTTCTCCCTCTGGATCTTCGCGATGTTTTCCCGAACTTCTTCCCTCATTTCATCTCGGTTCTCGTCCAGTTCATCCACAATTTCGTCGTGTAGAAGTTCTCGAAGATCCGGTAATTCAGCTGTACGCAGCTCCAATCCCGTAAGAATGCGGAAAGGGCTATATTTCGTACTCCGTGGTGGTGTGCTATTCAAGACTTGTTGGACACGGTCCACATGTTTGTACCAGTTTTTGTCGTTTCCGACGCAGAGCTTAGTTAACATGGGCACGATGATTCGGTGTACCCGCTCCACTTGCCCGTTTCCTCGAGGGACTCCAGTTGCTATAACTAAATGTTGAATGCCCTCTTGTCGGCAGTAGTCGTTAAACGCATTGGACGTGAATGCCGAACCTCTATCTGATATTATCCTCTTTGGATTACCAAATACGATGGATTGTTTCCGTAGACGTTCAATTACTTCGCTAGCTCCGGTGCCCTTCGTTGGGTACAGCCAAACAAATTTTGAAAAGGCATCTACTACTACCAATATGTGATTATACAGCTTATGGGTTTGTTCCATAGGCCCAAGATGATCGAGATGATATGTTCCTAAGGGCTTGTCTTCTTTGTTGATCGGGGTCAGAAGACCTTCTTTTTTGCCGGTTTTGGACTCTGAAACGAGGCATTTGATGCATCCTCTAACGACGATCGCTACTTTTGACTTCAGATTTGGTATGAAGAAAGATCTTTCGACGAGGTCCTGTGTTTTCTTAGTGGAAAAATGACCTTGTTGATGAGCGATATCGATGATCTCTCGTTCCATTGAAGTTGGCACCACTATTAGCTCTCTCGATGGATCCTTGTACAAGATTCCCGCTTTCATAAAGAAGTCTTCGTAACTTTCCTTCTCCAAAATCTTTCTCACTGCTCTAACCCAATCGTCCTCTTGTTGCGCCTCTCGTATACGATGGCTTAAAGAATCTTCTAGGAGGAGGCATGACACTCTACTTAGGGCGTCCACGTGCTTCAGCTTCGAACCAGATCGATGTTCCACGACATACTCATAATCCTGCAAGAAGATTGCCCATCTTGACACCCTGACTGGAACGTCCGTTTTCCGCATTGTCATAGCGAATGCATTGCAGTCCGTGACTATCTTGAACTTAACTCCCAAAAGGTACACTCTCCACCTCTTGAGTGCTTCGATGACTGCCAGCACTTCTAACTCGTAGGAATGATATTTTTGTTCTACCGGGGAAGTTTTCCTACTCATATACTGGACAGGATGAAACTGTTGATCGTCTGCATCTCTTTGCAGTAGAATCCCTCCATATCCAAACTTACTGGCGTCTGTATGCACCTCGGTTTCTGCCACGGGGTTGAACAGCCTAAGCACCGGCGCTTTGGTTAACGCGGCTTTAAGTTGTTCGAATGCCAACCACTGCTCGGTTCCCCATTCAAAAACTGCATCCTTTCGGAGTAAATCGGACAGGGGCTTAGCGACGATGGCAAATCCTTCCACAAATCTTCTGAAATACGAAGTGAGACCCAAAAAACGTTGAAGCGTTTTCTTGTCTACGGGCACAGGGAACTCACTCACAGCTCTTGTCTTTTCTCGTGACGGTTGAATCATGTTATTTTCGATAACGTATCCTAAGAAATCGATCTTCCTTTTCAACAGCTGACACTTAGCCCACTTCACGCGTAATCCATACGATGCGGCCACTTGAAGAACCCACCTTAATCTCTGCATACCTTCTTGGTCGTTCTGCGCTGGGATTATAACATCATCCATATACGCCACCATAATGCGGGCCTGGATCAACTCGCGGAAGATAGCGGAGATAAATCTGCTGAATACCGCTGGCGAATTGCAGAGTCCAAATGGAACATACCGGAACTCGTATTGGCCTTCGGGCGTGACGAACGATGTATATTTCCGAGAGCTTGCTTCTACGGGAACGTGGAAGAACCCGTTCTCTAAGTCCAACGTGGTAAAAACTGAAGCTCCTTGAAGTTGCTCCACGACTTCATCTATTAGAGCCATTGGAAAATGATCCCGTATGATCTTCTGATTCAGCTTCCGATAATCGCAGCACAGCCTCTTGCTGCCATCTTTCTTTGCAACGAGCACGATTGGTGAGGCGTACTCCGAGGTACTCGGCTGAATTATTCCTTCGTCTAGCCATTTGTTGATCTGCTTCCGAACGACAATCTGCTCATAATTTGAGAGGCGTCTCGGTCTTTGGAATACCGGTATCTCGTCGGTCAGTAGGATCTTCATCTCGACAGGGGACTTTTTGATTTTAACCGGTTTATATTTCTTAACCATTTGCAATACAGCTCCTTTAACAGCATCTCCCAAGTGTTCGAGATCTAAATCCGGTTCAGTTCTAAATTCACCTTCCTCAGCTGACAAACAGATTTCCTCGAATTCCTTTGTTAGACGCGACTCTTCCGACTTTTCTCTGTCATCTTTTGAGTTGTTGCTCTTCTCCGCTTCTTGACATAACTTTTCCCCTAGTCTTTGCTTACCTTCTTCCGAACTTCCTTGACTTAGTTTTTCGCTAAACTCGACACCGTCTTCCGAGATGTTGAGGTTCACTTCCTCCAGTATATCGTTCCCAAGAACGGCAGGATACAGCATGTCATTTTCGCTCACCACATGGAGACGTATTCTTAATGGAATTCCATCCCCCACTACTTCCTCGTCAACACTTCCCTGAGTTACTATCCGATTTTGTCCGATCCCATATAAGATTCTCTTGACGTTGCGTAGCCCTGTCAATCCAAGCCTTAGGAATTCATCATGCCTTATGAGGCTTAAGTCACTTCCCGTATCCACCAACGCTGACAGGTTCTGCCCTTTAATGGAGATTTCTTTAAAGATGCGCTTGGTACCAGTTGCTAAGAAAACTCTAGCTTCTGGCAAAGATCGGATTCCGCCATCTGTTGTTGCAGCATGAGCGTTCCTCCTCTCTTCCTTTGGCTGGTTCTGTGGCGCATTCCCAGTAGATCTGCACTCAAACGACCGGTGGCCAGTGCGGTTGCACTTGAAGCATTTGATGGATTTGCGTGGACAGTTTCTGGCGATGTGACTCGTATCCCCGCATTCATAGCACTTTCTCTCCTTCTTCTCGATCTTTGGTGTAGGCTTGTAGCTTGTTGACGGTTGCTGGTACCCTTTGGCGTATGGTGACTGCTGACTGGGACCTCGAAGCTTTTCATACACCCTGATCTGATTTTTCAACTCGGCGATGGTGCACGCTTGGTATAGGGTTGCTTTGTTTTGCCTAGAATCCGGAACTCCTTCAACAAAATACTGGATCAGACTCTCTTCGTCCAGGTCGGTCTGTCTACCTATTTCCATCAACGAGTACAAATACTCCTGTAATGACTCGGTGGACCTCTTCCGACGTTCCCTTAACAGCTGGTGAACTTCCGCTGACGACCTTTTGTAGGAGAATTCCTTTTGCAGCGCGCGTTTTAAGGCGTTCCAATCGCTCGTCCCTGACAGACTCCTGATGAATAACTTGGCCGGCCCCTTGATGAGCTGCTTAGCGTAGATATATTTTTGGAGCTCACTCCACCCCACCACTAATGCATTTTCATCGAAGTCCTGGATCCATTGATTGATGTCGGGGTATCCAGACCCATCGAAAGGTAGTAGGGAGTCCTCTATGTCTTTCAGCGTAAACACCGCTTTTGACCACGACACTGGAACCTGGTCGGCTGCGAGTTCCTCTACATCTGACCCGGCCGAACTCTGTTCGGTATCCGCCTGCGGTCGGGATAACCGATAGTGTTCCAGAAGCCTATCTTGTAACGTTGTTTTAAGTCCTGTCGTCGGTAAATTAAGTTGCCCTAGTCTTTCGCGCAACACATCCACCGTCATCGCCAAAATCGTCTGAGCATCCATCACAATGTCTCTGTTTTACCAAAAAAAACTTAATTCTATACAGAATTCTTACCCTTCTTTCGGGGAAAACTTAGTTAATGATAATATAATTCAATATTTAGAGATATAGTATATATATAACTAGTAAAATGCTCAAAAAGTTATACGAAAAGTGAAATATAAGGATCAATATAATCAAAACTAAATACTTCTAATGAAAAAAATAGAAAAAAGTAAATTCTGTCTCACAGGAACACGGCAACACTGCAACTCCTCTACCCGTCTGCTTCCCGCTAACCGTCTGCTTTCCGCTAACCGTCTGCTTCCCGCTAACCTTCTGCTTCCCGCTAACCGTTGGCTTCCCGCTAACCTTTTGCTTCCCGCTAACCTTCTGCCTGGACACGGCTCCGCTATTCGTTTTCTTGTTTTTTCTTTTCTTTTTGTGCTACGCACACACACTAATGCATAGGCACACACATAACTTTCTGATGAGAAGAACAAAAATGCCGCTTGGGTTGATGCCCTTGTTATTCTTTCACTTTTTCCTCTTATTTTTTTTTCTTCTTCTTTTTTTTTTTTCACTGTTCGTTTTGATTCGCTTTCTGTTTTCTTTTTTTGCTTTTCGGTTTTAGATTGTTAATGCAATCAACTATTTTATACGCGCACAAGTAAATTAATTAATTAATCTCAAATCTAGGCGAGCACTTTAAACTATATTGGTGATTAATTTGGTTATTAAACCACCATAATAATTCCGGCGAGTGGCTTCACACATCCCGGACGAATGTCTTCAGATCCCGGACGAATGTCTTCAGATCCCGGGCGAGTCCCCAATTTTGTAGGATTTCTCCTCACAAAAGAAATGCACAACAAGACAAATATGTACATATGAAACTTTATTCATTAAAAAAAAGAAAGAAAAGCAAAAGGGCTTGGTGGCCACTGCGCAATGCGGAGACTGGATACTCAGACGGCTGGTTCACGAATGAATGTCTTGTTTCGCGTGTTCGTTTTCGTCCGCTTTGTTTCGTTCCGCTTTGCGTACGTGGTGCGTTGTGTGTATTGTATGTGTTGTGTGCGCTATGTGTTCATCGTATGATTGTCCTGTTATATTGTGGCGTACGTGATCGGTTGTCGGCTAATCGTCTGCTTGTCTAGGGTGTTGCTTGTTAGTTCGGCTCCCATCCCACATTAATGAATGTCCTTGTGCGGAAAGAAGATGTTCATAATGGACATGCCATTTGCACAGCAAAAATTCAACAACCTCTCTCCGTTCGCGTTTTGATGAGGATCACCGTTCCTCCCAATCACACTCCCCCGTGTCGTTACATCCACACCCACGTGGGCATTGAAGTCACCCATCAGGATATAGGAATCCATCTCAACCACCCTATCAAGGGCCGCATCAATTTCATTCAGGAAAGTCGGATACTCAGACTCTAGATTCGGTGCATACACCTGCACCAGAGCCAACGTTGATCTTTCAAACTTGAGTTTTAAGATCGCTACTCTCCCTCTTAATGTTATCCAATCCAATACCCTGTCTGCCAGCCTGGGACTTATGAGTATCCCCACTTCCGCCAGTGCAGACTTTTGAGGTGCAACTCCCGATAGGAAGAGTTTCCACCCATCTGAAAGGTCCACAGTTCTATATCCTCGTTGCTTTGTCGAAGAGATACATACGATATCTAACCGATACCTGGCAGCTTCCTCAACCAGCTCGTGATACTTCCCTGTGAGCGATAAGACGTTCCACGTACCCATCCTAAGTTGATGCCGTTGTCTGTTGCCCTTTACTCCCCGCACGCACTGGTTAGTGCATGGCGTGATAACCCCCCCACCTCCGTAATGGCTCACGACGCCACTTACTTACTTAGGTGGCGCTACAGTCCGTGGTGAACCTGGGCCTCAACCAACAAGCGTCTCCAGCTGGCACGGTCTTTGGCCAGCTGTTTCCAGCGCCGCACGCCCAGTTGGTTAAGGTCCCCTTCCACCTGTGTACGCCACCGTTGATGCGGCTGTCCTCTGCCGCGCTTTCCTTCCGGGGTAGATTCGAAGACTTTTCGGGTCGGAGCTGTATTTTCCATGGGCTCTACATGGCCTAGCCATCTTAGACGCTGTTTCCGTAGACGTCGTACCAGGCCGATGTACGCTGTACAATCCGTACAGTTCTTCGTTATATCTTCTCCTCCATACACCGTTTGAATAAACGGGACCGTAGATAGTACGTAGAAATTTCCTCTCGAAACGACCAAGGGCATCTTCATCCGCTTTTGTTAGCGGTGGTGAGTGTTGATTTGGTATTCCTGGGTCTTCTCCAAGATCTGCCGTAGCGTAAATATTTGGTCTATTGTGGATTTACCTGGCCTGAAACCACACTGATAAGAGCCGATCAGGTTATCCACAAACGGTTTCAGGCGTTCACACAATACGGCAGAGAAGATCTTATGTGCGATGTTAAGGAGACTTATTCCCCTATAGTTGGCGCAATTATAGGCGTCTCGTTTCTTATTGACCGGGCAAACGATGCTGAGATTCCATTCGTCGGCCATGCTTTCCTCCGACCATACCTTGCAAATGAGATGGTGCATTTACCTTACCATCTCATCTCCAGCCGCCTTAAAAAGCTCAGCACGCACACCGTCTGCGCCATCGGCTTTATTAGACTTAAGTCTTGATGTTCTGTTTGTTCTCCTTGTAGCTGTAGATGTCGCGGTTTTTCATCCGTCTTTTGCCTGGTCCATCCCATCGCACTTCTTAGAATGCACTGCTTTATAGCAGTTGAGGGTTTGCTCCAATTGATCGCCTGCACCCGGTCTGTTAAGGACCTCACATTCCAGGTGCAGACTCTCAAGTCGGTTTGTCGTTTGCAGGGGTCGTAAGCTTTGTATCCGTCCGTATCCGATGCTTGTTGTCGTTTCGGAACCAGTATGTTTTTACGTGATAGGAATGTTACCCCTAAGCACAAACCTCAACCTGGAGGGCCAGGTTCCTCTTTCCCCGGAAACAAGAGGTTGGGTTGCTGCATACATTGGTTCACTACCTGGCGGGTGCCAGGGTAGCTATCCAGGGTGGGGCATGCGGAGACTGTGTGTCAACTTGGATTGAGCAGGGACAGATACCGAAGTTGGCGTTTGCCATGTTAAACGCGATCAACTTCTTTGCTCTGTTTGCTCGTTCCCTCTCCCCTTGTATGCGATGTTAAGGAGACTTATTCCCTTGTAGTTGGCGCAATTATTTCCTTTCTTGTGGACTGGGCAAAGGATGCTGAGATTCCATTGGTCGGGCATGCTTTCCTCCGACCATATTTTACAGAGAAGCTGGTGTATATGCACTACCAGCTCATCTCCAGCCGCTTTAAATAGCTCGGCAAATAGCCCGTCTGCGCCCGCGCCTTTATTATTTTTCAGCTGTGAAATTAAGTTTCATTTCCTTTAGGTCGGATGGACGAAATTCTATTACATCTACGTTCGTTGCGAATGGATCATTCCGCCTGACAGCGGTATTAGATCTTTCATAGCCGTTAAACAGTCTACAGAAGTGTTCCTTCCATATTCTCAGCATTGACTGCAACTCTACTACTAGTTGTCCGTCTTCATTCCTACAGGCCTCCGCTGTGGCTTCATAGCAATGGCATGTTCGTTTTACTGTTTCGTAAAACTTTCCTTTAACTCAGCTTTGATCTTTTTTTTTTTTTTTTTTTTTTTTTTTTTTTTTTTTTTTTTTTTTTTTTTTTTTTTTTTTGTGTTACGGCTTTACAATTTTGATGTTTAATCATCAGTTCAAACTCACATCAACAATAACAATGAAACCTTGTGATGGATATAACTGAGACCTTAACAGCTGTCTAGTGAGTCTTACTCGTACTGGTCTTCCTGAAAATACCGAGGCTATGAGCGCCTTTTTGGAGTTTTTTTTTTTGATTATCTATGACCGACTCTTAGATGTTTTATTTTATCTTGAAAAATTCGTCCTATAGGACATATATATGGCCTACTTAACGATGCTGTGCATACATGTACTCCAATCTATAGATTTTCACAAATAGAATATTAACTATCGCAATCTGACTAGATATTCTGTAAGTCAAACATTCCGTTTCCGATAAATTGGTGTATCGCTTTCGTATCTCAGTTATTCAGGCTTAAGCATTAAAAATTCGCTTAACTATCCCGCCAGGATTCGCATTCACAAAACGGCCTTGCGCACATACATATGTGGATAGTGTATATCATCCTAATTCCATAGAAATGTATGCTTGTATTCATTCGTGTAGTATGTATTAAAATCATTTTCGGTATTTGCCTAATCAATTGGCTTTGAGTGCAAGCACATGTTTTCTGTTTGCATTAAGCCGACCTAGGTCCCCTTCCTCTGCATTCGAAAGTGCGAATTGCTATTCTATGCATCCAGAATCAAAATGTAGTACGTGATACGGACTCTGATGTGAGTTATCGTTTATAGTATCCGATACTCAGTGACAGTCATCTATTAACTCCAATTCCAAACAAAACGCACACACACACTGCCGATAGCGCTTCTATGTTTTGTCCGTACATAGTTCTGCAATCGGCAATCCTGATTGATCGTTGCAGTGACCTAATAAAATTTGCAATCAAACTACAAACAGCTTTTGCCCAAATTAAACCAACGAGGATTCTACATCAAATACAAAAAACAGTGAAACCAAAAAGCTAGCAGATGAGAAGAAATAACCAAAAAATACTTACTTATCAGGCCTGCGATCCATGGAGGATCTGAGCCTGAGCTATAGCTGCCTTCCATCCTTGACGGTCCCGGGCACGCTGCTTCCAGTTGTCAAGACCAAGATGTCTTACATCCGCGATTACTTGGTCTTTATACCGGAGGTTCGGTCTTCCTCTTCTTCTCGAACCAGGAGGCTCGGAGTCGAAGACCCTCTTAGCTGGAGCGTTGATGTCCATGCGCTCGATGTGGCCGAGCCAGTGCAGTCGACGGGTCCTTGTCTTCCGGACTACATCCACATCTTGGTACAGCTCGTAGAGTTCGCGGTTGTGTCTTCTTCTCCATTCACCTTCCTCACAGACAGGACCAAATATCCGGCGCAGAATTTTTCTTTCGAAAGAACCCAAAATCAGCTCCGCTGTCCTGCTTATCGTCCAGCTTTCGGCTCCGTACAGCAAGACTGGCAGAATGAGCGTTTTGTAAAGCATGACTTTGGTCTTTCGAGTGAGGAGTTTTGACCCCAGTTGTTTGGACAAGCCGAAGTAGCAGCGGTTGCCAAGGGCGATTCTACGCCGGATCTCCACTGTGGTGTCATTTGTGGAGTTTACGTTTGCCCCGAGGTAGACAAACTCCTTAACTACCTCGAAATTGTAGCTGTCAATTGTTATGTTTTGTCCCAGGTGGTGAGCGACGGATTGGTTTTTGCTTGACAGCATGTATTTCGTTTTGTCCTCATTGATCTTAAGACCAATTCGTTTCGCCTGTTCTTCAATCGCCGTGAATGCTTCCACAATGCCACGGCGAGAACACGCGATGATGTCGATATCATCCGCGTATCCTAGCAGCTGGATGGACTTGTAAAAGATAGTGCCTTCCCTGTTGACGCCTGCCCGTCGCACTATCTGCTCCAGCACCAGGTTGAAGAAGTCACATGACAGCGCATCTCCTTGCCGAAATCCGGTGCATGTTTCGAATGGTTCCGAGGTCCTAGAACCGAGTTGCACGGTGCATCGCGTGTTTTTTAGCGTGGCGCGACACAACTGGATCAGTTTTACCGGGATCCCGAATTCGGCCATCGCCCCAAACAGTGCTTCACGATGAATGCTGTCGTATGCGGCTTTGAAATCGATGAAAAGATGGTGTGTATCGATTTGAAACTCGTTGGTCTTTTCCAGGATCTGTCGAAGTGTGAAAATTTGGTCTATAGTTGATTTGCCGGGCCGGAAGCCGCACTGGTAGCTGCCGATTAGTGCGGTGCAAAATGGTTTTAGACGTTCACACAATACGCTGGACAGGATCTTGTATGCGACATTGAGCAGGGATATACCTCTATAGTTCTTGCAAGAGGTAGGATCGCCTTTTTTGTGGATGGGGCATATAGAGCTGGTATTCCAGTCGTCGGGCATGCTCTCATCTTCCCAAATTCTGCAGATGATCTGGTGCATGCTCCCTACCAGAACATCGCCGCCAGCCTTGAAGAGCTCTGATGGCAAGCCATCTGAGCCTGCGGCCTTGTTGTTCTTCAGCTTCTGAATAGCTGTGCCGACTTCTTCTATGCTGGGTGGGAGGACTACTTCAGCGGCTGGAGTTGGGATTTCCTCGGTCCCTACCACTCTCTCTTGGTCATGCTCGTTAAGCAGCTGCTGGAAGTGCTGCTTAAATACATCCACTATTCCCTGCGGGTCGGTGACAAGATTACCCTCGCAGTTTCGAAGAGCCAGGGTGCCCTTTTTGAAGCCTCCTGCAAGGCCTTTGGCTTTCTTGTAAAAGGCTCGTATTTTATGTTTATCCCTAGACTCCTCGATATCCTTGAGCTGGGAGGCTGCGAAGATTCTTTTCTTTTGTCGCAGTAGTTTCTTCTCCTCCCTTCTTCTGGCTCGGTACTCTTCTCGCGCTGCCCTGGTTTTCCTCTGCAGCGCCTTTTGGTACGCCTCGTCGGTTGCTGCCTTTTTCTGCTCACACTCGCCATCATACCACGGGTTTCTTGTCGGGGGTGGTAGGTATCCTAAGGTGGTTTCGGCTACTTCCTGAATGGCTGAGCGGCAATGCAGCCACATATTATTAGCATTTGTGTTCGACGTAGGCATACCGTAGAGTCTTTCGCTCAGCTGCTCCCTGTAGACTCTGGCAACCTCCGGTGTGCTCAGGCGCCCAATGTCGAACCTCCTCCTGGTGGGCTGGTGCAGCTTCCTGACATTGGACAGTCGAGCTCTGAATCTTGCTGCTACGAGGAAGTGGTCAGAGTCGACATTTGCCCCTCTGAATGTTCGCACATCCAGGATGTTTGACGCGTGCCTTGCGTCAATGAGCACATGGTCGATTTGGTTGGCGGTTCGACCGTCCGGAGATCGCCAGGTTGCTGTGTGGATTCGCTTGCGAGGAAATCTTGTGCTACTTATCACCGCATTACGAGCTGTCGCAAAGTCAGCGAGTCGGAAGCCGTTATCTGTTGTTGTATCGTGGAGGCTGTGCTTTCCGATCACTCCGCCAAGGGTGTTTTCCTTTCCGATTTTGGCGTTGAAGTCCCCGAGCACGATTTTTACATCGCACTCCGGACAAGCTCCGTAGGCGTTGTCCAGGAGGTCATAGAAGTCCTCCTTGATAGGGTCTTCAGCCTCGTCGGTAGGGGCGTGTGCACATATAAGGCTGATGTTATAAAATCTGCCTCTGATGCGGATCACAGCCAGGCGATCACTTATAGGTTTAAAGTCGATGACCTTCGACCTTAACCGCTTTCCCACGACGAATCCGCATCCCAGTAAGTGCAACCTTTTGTGACAGCTGTAATAAATGTCGCAATTTTTCTTCCTAATCATACCGTTTCCTATCCAGCGTATTTCCTGGACCGCAGTAATATCCGCCTTGTACTGCGTGAGGATTCCTTCTAGTTTATGAGCAGCTCCGGGAGTGTACAGGGTTCTGACATTCCAGGAGCATACTCGCAAATCGTGTTCCTTTTTCGTGCGTTGTCGTCGTCGAGTATCCGTCCGTGTATCCGAGGCATCTTGCTCATTCATAACTTTATGTTTTTTTTACGTGGGCGGATTGTTAGCCCGCCGCACAACCGCCATTCTGGTCGGGGTTTTTTTTCGCTGCATACGTTTGTTCACCTCCCAACGGTTGTTGAAGAGGCTATCCAGAGGGCGCCGCGAGGAGGCCGTATGTCAACTTGACCCGGGCATTTGAACAGGGATCGTTGCTGGCATCTCGCCAGGTTGAGAGCAATCAACAACTTTACCCTGTATGTCCGAGCCCATGCCCTCTAACCAAAATAACCAAAATAACCAAATAACCAAAAAATACGTAAATTAATTCCGATGAAGCCAGGATGGATGCACTTATGCTCCTGGGGGAGAGTGCTTGTAAAAATTAGTGTTTCATGACTTTCACATGAAAAATACTCATGAAATGACTCTGAATTCAAAATTGATTTCCATCATGCACGAGTGCCAGTAGCTCAAAGATATGTAGGTGCATAACAACCCAATCCATTACAGTAATGTGTACATGCATACATATGTATCTAGATATGTCAAAATGGAGGACGCACTCTATAAATGATGAGGCAATAATTATAAATTAAATTTCCCATATATGAAGTCAATGAATTGAATGCGATTCGGGAGGCGGGTGACTGATAAATAGATGAGGTTGACTGCGGGATATGCATCTCTGCTGAACAAGTCCTTTGGGGCCATGAGGGCAAGGGGACATTCGGAATGGCTATGTTCCATTAATGCACTTAATACGCCTTCGATATCAAATTATTGATATCAGGCTTGTGTGCGATACCGATGCGCTTGTTGTTGTTATTATTCTGTTGCGGGGCAGGTGGTGTGTGGTTGTGTAGGTTATGTTGAAATGTATGGGATTTCGGTGTCACTTTAATGCATAGGGCGTTGTAGCAATAATTGTAAACATAGAATTCGTTTGATTTGACCCATCAGAGTGGGGCAGGAACGACTGGGTCCTACTGCTATTGATTTGTTGCTAGTACTGCACATTGATAGCTTTATACGTTCGATCGTCGTAATTGGAAATAACTAATTGTTATTTGCGACCAATTTGACGAGCGATTCGGGTGTGTACTACCCTGGGGTGTATTGCTCTTGAGCGCGTTCCAATGAGCCATGGTTTTAAGCGAGTACAGGCATGGATCCTACAATCGTATATGTCATTGATCTCTGACTGAGGTTCCTGCTATTACCAACGATGTAGCGATTTGACCTGACACTTCCGTGTCTCAATGAGGAAACATGTAAGCTTCTTGTTTGGAAGTGTTTAACAAAAGGAAACGCATGTGCGTGCAAAATGAGTATCGCAAGCATATTGTTTGCTTCTGGTTTAGTGCTGGGTTTAGGTCGCAAGCAAGATGTATACATATTCTTTGAATAAATCTGTATTAGCTGACACGATCCGCCGTGATACTTAAGGCAATTCGAAATTCTGGAAACGTTGGTATGATTCGTTTTTAATGAGCTAAACATCAAATGCGAAAATCTTGACAATACGTGGACATACATATGTATGTAATGAGCTGAAGAGATAAATGTATCCCTATCCAAAACAGTTATTAATAGACTTTATTTAGAGCACCGTGGTGCAGTGGGTAGTGTGTTGGCCTCTGACGCCGATGACACGGGATCGAATTCCGACAACAGCCATGTCATCGAACGTGTTTTTCACGGTGTTTCTCCTCAGCGGGGCTCTGACTAAACCCCCTGTAGTAAAATTGCCATGAAAAGCTTCTCGAAATTCGCCGTTCGGAACCGGCAATAAACTGTGGGTCCCTTTCACATATCATGGGTGATTGAGAGAAGCTCGGCTTTGGTCCTTCATGGACTGTAACGCCAACACACATACATACATACAATGTGGACACAGCCCAATAGGAATAGCCAGTTTTCCGAGAGGAAAGGAGTACACTTTATTGATTTAGACGCATTATGCGAATATCGTGATCATACATATGTATACATATTTTGAAGTGTGTTCTACCATCAGGTAAGCGACTGTTAGACAGACCTAGTGTGAGCAAGTTTTTTTTTTTTTTTTTATTTAAATTCATTTACTTGAATACATAAAATAGTACATGGTATTTGAAAATAGAATAGACATAGTTACATTATTCAAGAAAAGGAAAGTGGCATCACTCTGTAGCCCATAAGGGACTAGAGGAGAATGATCCTTCTATTTAATATTATAACTCAATATGTGTTTAATGAGATGAGATGTGGGGTAAATTCAAAAGATAAAAAAAAATATATATAAGTGGAATGATTATTTTACAGAAATTAGCAAATTATTTTAATAGTATTTAAGTAAAGAGTGAACAAGTTAGGAGATTTAAATACATACATAAATAAGGGTGAAAAGTAGCAACTGTAATATTAATGTGAAGATAATTTAATTTTTTAACTGAGAAAGGTTTGACTGTAGAGCTATCCATACTAAAAAGAAATTTCTTTAATTCCTTAAGAAATAGATTGGGTTGACTTATTTGCCTAATTTCAATCGGTAACTTGTTAAAAAACCTAGGAGCTGCCGTCGTGTAGAATTTGAAACAGCGAGATTTTTTAGAAATCGCCACAGTCGAGATAGTCATATTGTTAATTCTAAGGTTATATATATCTGAACTCCTTAGAGTCGCACTATATCCGCTTCGAAGGAAAAAGATCTTAAGTACCTTAAAAATATAAAGATGTTGCATTGGAAGTATACGTAAAGCTAGAAAAAGTGGCCAGCTATGGGAAGGTGGGTTTTGCCTGCAAATTAACCTAATTATTTTTTTTTGAGTTACAGCAAGAGGTTCAGTCGTATTACTGTAGGCACTACCCCAACTAGCAATACCATACTGTAGCTTAGAGTGCGCAATGCCGTAGTAGAACATGAGCAGTATATTTTTGGAGCAGTGATCTCTTAGAAGGTACATTTTACGTGTAACAGATAACATATGTATATTGTTTTAGCTCTCTTCAACGTGAGCTTTCCAGGTCATATTTCTATCTATTAGCAAGCCTAAATATTTGTAGTTCTCAACCCCTTGAATCTTAAAGCAGTTTGAATTACACGTTAAGTTTTCGTTGTAGTTATATTCACCACACGTATGGACAGATAAAGACAGTTTTTGACAAGAGCTTGTATGGAAGATGGCGTCACAGTCAAGTGGAAGAGACCCTTTTAAACTACACATCATAAGCCTAGTTTTGCTGCTGATTACTAGGTCATGTTTGGTGAACCATTGCCGTAAGATATTTAAGTCCATATGTAGCTGAATTGCAGAGTCGAAGATACTTTTATTGTCATAGGTTAATGCCATATCATCAGCAAAAGCAGTAATTCTGCTACAATTTACATTTGTGAACCGTACCTCTTATCCCAGCCTTGTGTAACTTACTTAGTAGAGTGTCATGATTGACCATGTCAAAGGCTTTGGTCATATCTATAAACAATGTCATATTATGATTGTCATTATTGAAGCTATCATGAATTTCGGTGCATAAGTTGAATCATATACCACAAATTCGCTCGTCCTGCTCGTCCTGCATGACTTCCGATGAATTAAAGACGGTAGCAGGGATTCGAATGAGCTACAGATTTCTCATAGGCTCCTTATCCTTGCGGAGGTAATTAAAAATCGTGATGATAATTGATTTTGATGACCAGTTCGATTCGTGCCCTTAGAATTCAGTGCAAGGAAGTCAGGTTTCACGGAATTGGTTTATCCTTAATCCTAATTTTTTTGAATGTAAATACCCGATAAGAAGAAAAAGATATTCTACAGATGTTATGGAGCTTTCTGTAAAATACATTAGCCCATGGCATAATCTGCAACAACTATAGTCTCAGTATAATCGATTCAACGGCTTCAAGGAATATGGATAGGAGTTCATCCTTTAGATCGTTAAATGCTCTTTGGTAAATTTATGTTTTCAAAAGTACTGTGGCATCTGTCGTCTTAAATCTTAGATTTATTTTTAAAACGTAAGAATATGGATTTTAATTTTTGAAAATTTCATTATCTATGGTCTCCTATACTGTCAAAACCGGTCAACAATGTTACGTCGCAGCAGGCTTGGCTGATCACTGTGCGCGCCACCTTAAATGCGGTCGTCCTCTGCTGCGTCGTCCCTCGGGGCTGGAGTCGAAAACTCTTTGGGCCGGAGCGTTGATGTCTTAGACGTTGGATCCGAAGACGCATAACCAGTCCGATGTCGCTGTACAGCCCGTAGAGTTCTTGAATGGAGAGAATCTTCTTCTCCATTCTCCGTTTACACAAACGGGACCAAAGATTGCACGCAGAATTTTCCTCTCATCCGCTTTTGATAACGTCCAAGCCTCAGCGCCATAGAGGAGGTCCAGGGTGATTGAGGTTTTGTAGAGGGATACCTTAGTTTTTTCGAGAGAGGGCTCTACATACTACTCAATTGCCTCTTGAGCCCGTTCGCTTACAGACTTTTTTCCTGAGTCTGCCTCGAATAACAAATCCGCATCAAGGCCAATCTCGCGTTGTTTATTTTCTCTGTAGCAGTTTCCGTAGTAGATGTCACAGTTTTTCATCCGCTTTTTGCCTGACCCATCTCATCGCACTTCTTGGAGCGCGGTAATGTCTGCCTAATAGCCTAATAGCAGTCCAAAGAGTTGACCAGTTGTCCGGCTGCACCTGGTCTGTTGAGGGAGCTAACGTTCCAGGTGCAGATCCGGAATTAGTTTCCCTTTAGACGTTTGCGGGGGTCGTCAACATGTAATCCGTCCGTGGCCGAGGCTGTTAGTTGTCTCTGAACAAGCTTTGGTTTTATGCGATAGGGATGTTAACCCTAAGCGCAACCCCCAATTTGGAGGGCCAGGTTCCTCTTTGCCCAGGAACAAGGGGTCGGATCGCTGCACACATTGGTTCATTACCTGGCGGGTGCCAGTATAGCTATCCAGGGGAGGCCACGCGGAGGCTGTGTGTCAACTTGGATTGAACAGGGACAGCTGGCGTTTGCCAAGCTAAACGGGATCAACTTCTTTGCAAGACAGACACCTTGCATTACTGTATTTTGCCCGTTTTTCGGGGGGAAAATGAGAAGGAGCCTCAGGAATGTAGAGCTAAGAAACTGGGCACACACCACGTCGGCCCCAAGGGTGCGCCGCCGTGCGCGAGCAAAGGTGGGACAGTCACAAGTCTTATGAAGTCGATTGTCCTTAAAGACAGGAGGAATGATGCGGATTTTTTGCAGACAACAGGGCATACGCGCTTTCTCATCCTGCAACCTGTATAATCCCTTCATGTACGGTTGTATGTATTAAACTCCCAATCGTTAATGTAGGAATTTACCGTGGACGCGGGTAGCCCTAGAGCGAGTTTAGGTCCTGAGAAGCTCTCCTCTGGACCCATTCTGCAGACCCATATGCTTTTCCCCCGCCACCTATGTGTCACAACATAGTGCATGTCTATTAGGATTGCGTGTAAATTTGATTGGAAGACAGACATGGGGACAGCCCCCTGCAGCTGAGACAAACCGTTCAGTTTGGTGAAAAAGGCTACGACGTGTTTGGGTGTTAGTCTCTTCCACCAAACAACTGATGCATATGAGATTAAGGACCTTTGCAGGCGATAAACCCCATGTTTTTCCAAAAGCTCCTTTGTATTGCCAGAAAGCTGACAGCGTTTTGATGGTTTTTGACTCAACATGCGTTGACCAAAGAAGCTTTCTATCTAAAATGACTCCTAGATACTTAGCTTCCTTGGATACCTTAGATGCCTTAAAGTACCAGCTGAGTCATGTCAGTATTTTTCCTCCTTCCCGTGGGGAGAACGACATCAGTCTTAAGAGGATTGACCGACAGCGCGACATTTAGCGCCGCCTGCGCTTTGAGATTCCAGAGGCAATGAGAGCATCAAGCAGAGAGTTGACCATCATGCACCATAACAGCGGAGGCAGGACGCCACATTGCGGATAGCCTCTGTTTACGACGGACTTGACACACTTGGCGATGTCTGCATCAGCGGTCAATGTCATACGCACAAGCATTGCTTTGATCCACCAGACCAGTGCTTCATCCACGCCATGACGTCTGCCAGCCTTCAAAGTAATCTCTCCCTGAAGTGATGCACTTATGCCAACGGATTTTCGAATTTTCAGCATGGCATTCAGCTCTCTTTCGATACGGCTTCTATTTCCTTTGTCGACTCAAAATGGTGTCACCGGAGCGGACTTTGAACAATCTATGCAGCGTGAGACATTGCATTATGGTGGTAAAAAAAACCAAGAGTTGTCTCGGCACAATTCCGGCCTCTTTAGTCGAATGGCTTTAAGCAAACGACGTATAGCACGCAAATAATATTCTTCATTGACAGTTTGACCTGACGAAAGGAACTTCAAATGCACTAGAAAACACCATGATGACAATCGAAGAAAACAGTCAACTTGACTTTGATTTTTGAGCGACCTTGGCGCGGTTTCTTGGCCTTGCCTCACCCTTAGCACGACATTGGGGAGTTGTGTTCCAGCAAACCAACATACTTCGATATAGTGATTCATCAGAAGCCTGGGAGCTTGATCTTTGTAGCCTGGACCTGACACAAAGCGATTACTATCTGTTTTTGTCCATGGTGAACAATTTTGTTGCTGAAGAGTTTGCAATAACGACTGTTCCAATTTTTGCCCATATCACCGAGGGCTTTAATGAGAGACGCATAGTGGCAGCAAGTCACCGAATTAAAAAAGGCGAAAATCTGACCTAAACTAGATCATTCGAACTGTGGTAACAAAACTTTCAATTCTATACCTAATATTTACTGTTCTACAACGGGTCTATAGTGGTCGTTTTCTTACATGAGCCTTTTTCCACTCTTCATCGAACATGGGGCTTCTTATAGGTATTTGCCTGAAACCCTTAACAACGGCCGATGCAACAACGTCTCCTTTGCTGTTGATTTGCCTGCATCCGGTATTCAGAAAGTTTGGGTAACTACGGATCTTATGAAAAACTTCGGCGGTTTTTTGTATCTAGATTGTGTTGATGCCTATAAATTGGGGGGTACTAATCCGACTCCGTCAAATGAACGTGTGTTTGAGAGGTGACACTACAGACCACACATAGTTGTATTGATTTTAAAATGAGTGAAACGTCTGAATGTTTTTACTGTACAAAAAAACTTGCACAAAAATATGTGAAGTGTGTTGGGCCCAGGAGTAGTTTGCTTGATTCTGTTTCAAAAGTTTCTGTGTCAAATATGCACCTCGCCCTTCTCAGCCAGTCACTGATGGAGCAGAAACGGCACCCAAGTCGCATCACAGTATGGAACAGATTGAATGCAAAGTCGATTTTAGCAGGTCAAAAAACGAAGCAAATATCAGATGCATATTTTGATGTGATACTTGACACGCATGTCAAAGACAATCCTCTTCTTCTTTGATGGCGTTACAGCGTATGAAGGACCAGAGCCAAACTTCTCTTAATCACCCATGTTGTGTGTGATTTATTTTTCACACAGGTGAAAGGGACCTACAGTTTAGGGCCGATTCCGAACAGCGTCGAGAAGCTTTTTTATGGCAAGTTATACTACGGGAGGGTTTGTCATTACCCCGCCGAGGAGAGACGCTGCCACCAACGCGGCGTTGGTGTTATCGGGATCCGAACTCGCTCATCCTACGTCAGAGTCCGACACACAAACTACTGCGTCACGACGCCCGTATCCTACCAACTTGGGTTAGGTTAGGTTGTAGTGGTCGGCATACGCCACACGTAGGCCGAAGTCGATCCATTGTGATACCACATGGATCATATTACCTAGATCCGCCACCTGAAAACCAACCAGTGCTTCTGATGAAGCGATGGAGTTGAGCTATTTTTATTACTGCTAGCTTACTTAGGTTATCGTTCCATTGAAGGTTGGTAGCCTCTATGGTTCGAAGTTTTATCATGTGCCTTACCGAGCGTATTGGTGTTTTTAGATACCCGAGGGTTGGAAGACTGAGTGTGCTTGACCCTAACCTTACGAGTTCGTCGGCCGCGCAGTTTCCTGGAATATTCATATGCTCGGGAACCCACAGTCATTTTATATTGAACTGTTCAACCATCTCGTTTAGATATGCATAGGCAGCAGTTGATAGCTGTCTTTAATTTGTGGGTTACCGCTGCCAGGGATTTTATCGCAGATTGGCTATTCGTGCAAATGATTATATCTTAAGCGGATATTACATTGATCTTAAGCCATGCAAGGGCCTCCGTCATCGATTTCCGCTAGGTACACAGTGCAGTGGTTTGGAAGTTTAAATGATAGGTTGAGGTTAAGAAGACTCCACTACCTACAGCCGTTTCCATCTTGGAGCCACCGGTATAGATGGAAATCGAGTGCTTCGGTATGATTTCGGAGTTCTTAGTAGTATGGTGTAGGCCATGGGTTCTTCGAAATGGTTAAGAATGCTAGTATGGCCTTCGTGTGATGTGAGCCATTTGCCTATGCCCCTAATCTGTAGGGCCGCGCATGCAGCAACTTGTTTGGTGAAAAGGTCAAATGGCGGGAGATGTAGTAGAATGTTTAAGGCCCTTGTGGGGGTCGGTCTAATTGCACCATTTATGCATAGGTCAGCATATGCATATCTTTGCACTTTCCACAGAAGGTTTCAATAGACTGCCTTGTCCGTAAAATGACTATTTTGATGCTTTCGTGGCATACCTGGATGGGTCTTATCATAGTATTATCGAACTACCGTCTACATGTCTGATGACATGTCTTTATTTCATAACTCCAAACAGTCACTTGAGTATTTTCAAACATTGTGCAATTTCTGGTTGAAATTCAATAAACGCAGAGCAAAAGGCCAATTGTCAGTGACCTCTACCCTCCTCTTTAAATGTATCACATTTCCATTTCCATCTTCATTTTGTTATAATTTTGCTTACGTTAGAACAACACTTAAATCGATTTCAGTTTTATGTCAACATTTGTGCAAAAGGCAGATCAGGAAAAGCAATTCTCTTAATTTGAAAATAAACTCATATTGATTCCTCTGGAATTGATCTTTTATCTAAAACATTATTGTCCTGCTATGGAAAATATTTCACTTCCGCTTCCTGTGTATATGCGTATGAGTCCACAGGATATGTGGATATACGGACATACAGTGTCCGTATGTGCATTCCTTTGAAAGGAATATTCTTAGAAACCAGGATCGGTTGAACTATTTCGTAAGCGAGTCGAGAAATCCTTTCGACCTTGGAAATGATTAGATGAGATTTTCCAAGGTCGTTCATCTTAGATTCAAGCACCTTTTCGGCTTTCCGTTAGCACGGATGTGGAGCTGGAATTCTCCGACGTGCTGTTACTTCTTTACGAAATATTACATCATCAATGACTTAGATCAAAGACATTGGGAAAAAGTTTGAATTTCCTTCTCTCATGAAGAGGAGATGAAAAGATTAATAAAAAGAAAAAGGGAACAGGACACGAAAAAAGGTGGAGAAAGCAATTAAAAATAATTGAATTCATCTTTTGTGTGAAGTGGTGAGGACATGGCTGAAGAGGTACATATAGAAATCGTTTAAAACGACAGACGTTTAAGGTCGTTCGATGGATGCCGAGAATAATTCTTAGCACCTAGGGTCGGATATGATAACGAGCAATTGAGTTTCCTGATTGAAGAGCAAAGTTGCCAGAGCTGACTTATAGTTCATCATTACCATTAAGATTGAACATGTTGAAGTTTCGCTTAATTTAGGTTGCCCGGAAGCTAGGAAATATTTTGCCATAAATTAGAAAATGGTGAGATTGACATACGAGTGCACTACAGTTTAACATTGTAGTCGACAACAATCATTGCTGTTTCTGCTACATAATATTGAGTCTTGTTTGCGTAAGTATTTAGGCCCTATCTGGAGTTGGTTTACGTATAGATACTATTGGGTTCATAAGTCCAACTTCTATGGTTTACAGGAAAAAAACTAGGGCCAATTACTTTTCCGTGGCTATTTGGTCCATCAAGAGAGTTTAACAGAAACCAAAACAAATGGTAGTCAAACGCTGCAAGATCCGTCAGTTTGTTCCGAGGTCTACCATTGTCATGATGGGGCAAAACTCCTTTTCTGTTGGCCAATTCTGGCCTCTCTTTCTTCGTTCACACGGTCGAGTTAGGAACAGTAGTCGACCGAATTGACCACTTCGCCAGGTGGTACAAGCTTATAATGGACAATTCCGCTTCAATTCCACCAAACACTCCGCATCACCTTGTTTGCCGTCAACCCAGTCGTTCGTTACCGGTCATGACTATGATCGTCCCTGGGTCCGGTGTTCTCACAGCATTCGCAGGGTATGTAAGGGGTGGGCCATCTAGGTTATATTGGCACTGGCAGCTGTTTTCCGCTCAAAATCTTAACAGAAAGTCATGCCTCCGCGGAACGAAGTGAGTCGCTTTGCGCTTGAGCAACGTTGAGAAATATTGAAAATTTATTACCACAGTGAGTGCTGTTTAGCCCAAAAAGTTTTTTTTTGAAAAGGAGTTTTGGCCGAACTGAAGCACCCTCCGCGATTGCTGTGCAAAAAGTTCGTGAGACTGGTATGCTAGCGGACAACACTCATGGTCCCCGTCGTCATACGGTGCGCACAGAAGAGAATGTGCCTGTTCTGGCCGAGAGTGTGAGACTCAATTCACGATCTCAACAGCTCAACATTTCCCGCACTAGCCTGAGGAGAATTCTGCACAAAGATCTCTTTCATAGGGAAGGCCGTGTATGTTCGAAAAATTACCTTAACTTCATGCTTCCTAAATGATGATAACTTACCATCTAAAAATGACGCGCTCCAGGACGATCGTACCCTAGGTGAAAGTATCGCTTACAAGCCTCGTTTAATTGTGTTTTGATTTAGTGAAAGTGTTTGCTGATTACCCATCAAAGAAATGATCTTGCTCATTAATTGGTTTAGGTACATCGCATTGAACTTGGCCTCGTCGCTTTTGATAGACGTCTGATACTTACTTCTTTACCATCCATACATCTAATTTAGTCCGATTTGGTAAAAGTAGAAGAAAATTCAAATGCATGGGTCGCTTATGTCCATCGACTATGCACCTATTCGCTCCTAGTATACTGGCAGTATGTTGGGAGTACAAATAAGTACAAATTTATTGTGAGAAAATGCCACGTAACTAACTGTTCATAACTAGACCCTATTTCTTTCACAACTTGCTGTAAGCAAGCTGTTGAGACTACCAACGAGCTAAACCAAAGCGCTGCTTACACAGGCCATGTACCATCGACTGGATCGGTCATCGGACTGTTAGTGCTTCACATAGCACTTTTAGGTCCGCTTTGTTAGGTTTTCAGTAAACTTCTTTGGTTTTTTAATACCCTGCTGCCACTCCAGAACTGGTTCTTTTGTTTTATGATCCACTTGTGTAGGTGAAGGTTTGTGTCCACGTTGTTGAAACTATAATGGGGGAAGGCCCTGTGAAAGGTATCTGAGCACCTATTTTCAGCTTGTATGTCAGTTTTTTCATTGCCTTCGTGGTTTTCATGGCCTGGCACCCAAATCAGCTTTAGTCTGTTATTTTCGACCAGTTTGTTTAGTGTCTTGTGACATTCTCAGACAGCCTTAGAGTTAAATGTGTAATTCTTTAGTGGCTTAAGAACTGCCTAGCTATCTGAGAATATAGATAGTTAGGTTTTCTGTCACTGATGCAATGTGCTGCTTTATTAATTGCGATCAATTTGCAGAGAAGGATGTATAGTTTGCACCCTGGCCCTATCACCCCAGCCCCTACTTTGCTTCCGGTTTTCGACCCATCAATTTACTTAGATGGCGCTACAGTTCGGGGTGAACCAAGGCCTCAACTAACAAGCCTCTCCAGTCGGCACGATCTTTGGCCAGCTGCTTCCAGTGCCGCACGCCTGTTAGTTGAGGTCCCTTTCCACCTGTGCACGCCACCTCTGCTGCGTCGTACCTCGGGGTTGGACTTGAAGACTCTACGGGCCGAAGCGGTGATGTCCACTCGCTCTACATGGCTCAGCCATCTTAGATGTTGGATCCGTAGACGTCTAACTAGGCCGATGTCGCTGTACAGCCCGTACAGTTCTTGATTGAATCTTCTTCTCCACTCTCCGTTTACACAAACTGGACCAAACATTGCACACAGAATGTTCCTCTAGAAACACCCGAGAGCCTCTTCCTCCGCTTTTGAAAACGTCCAAGCCTCAGCGCCATAGAGGAGGACCGGAATGATTAAGGTTTTGTAGAGAGATACTGCGCCGTGGCGCAGTGGTTAGTGTGTTGGACTCTGGCACACGATGAGCGAGTTCGGAGTATGTATGTTGGCGTTACAGTCCATGAAGGACCAGAGCCGAGCTTCTCTCAATCACCAATGTTGTGTGTGATTTCACCTATGGGAAAATAGGTGAAAGGAACCTACAGTTTATTGCCGGTTCCGAACTTCGAAATTCGAGAAGCTTTTCTTGACATTATACTACAGGGGTTTTTTTCAGAACCCCGCTGAGGAGAAACACCGTGAAAACACGTTCGATGACATGGCTGTGTCGGGATTCGATCCCGTGTCATCGGCGTCAGAGGCCAACACACTACCCACTGCGCCGCGGTGCTCTCAGGATACATATGTAATAAGCTTATATTGCCGAGTTTGGCCTTCTTTTTTGGTGGAGTTAGAGCCTATGAAGGACCAGAGCCAAGATTCTCTCAATCACCCATGTTGTGTGTGATTTATTTTTCACACAGGTGAAAGGGACCTACAGTTTAATGCCGATTCCGAACGGCGTGAGTCAGGAAGCTTTTTAATGGCAAGTTTACTTACGGGGGGTTTTTTGGTGTTATCGGGATCCGAACTCGCTCATCGTGCGCCAGAGTCCAACACACTAACCACTGTGCCACGGCGCCGAGTTTGGCCTTAATGCGGATAATTACGAGGCGTTCGCTTGCATACTAGAAGATTAAGACTTTTTTTCTGAGTCTGCCTCGAATATCAAATCCGCATCCGAATAAGCGTTGATTATTTTCTCTGTAGCAGTTTTCGTAGTAGACGGCCGATCCCATAGCACTTCTTGGAGCGCCAGTTGTCCGGCCGCACCTGATCTGTTGAGGGATTTGACAATCCAGGTGCAAATCCGGAATTCGTTTCTTTTTAAACGTTTGCGGGGGTCGTATCAGTCCGTATCCGAGGCTATTGGTTGTCTCTGAGCAAATATTTTTAAAATCAGCTCCCAAATATTGTCCACATTTTTAACAACCTTTAGATGTCCAACCAGGTCTCCTACTTTATAATTATATGTTCTCAGTAAAGTTGTTGTTTGTTGTTCTTGTTTTACCACTTCAGCTTGTATGGCAGTGTGTAATTGTGGAACTTTTGGTATTGATTCCAAACCTGCAGTCGGAGTAGTCCTCATCGCTCCAGTTGTGCAGATACACGGTAGCCTTTATATTCTGTTCAGTTTGTTCATGGCACCGTTTTGTCCAGTTTTTTCCACCATACCATAGCGCCATACAGGATGATTGACTTGATCATTTGATCGCAAACCAATAAGCATTTATATTTAAATTACCTTCTACAAGACGTTCTATAAGTTTGCTGCCAGGAGTGATTAGAGAAAGGATTTGATAACGCTTGTAACATATTCTCTAAATTATTCCAGAAACACAAATTGAATATGATTACTCAATATTCACCCTCTACCTTGACAAACGCGCAATTTATCTTTTGATCTATGTATTAAGGACATTCCCTAATGCCATGCCTTATATCAGAATTGAATTAATGCACTAATGATTCCCGCAACCACCCGTCCTATACATATAATCCGTACAAAGAAAATGATTGCAGAGAAGAAAAGAAAAAAATAATAAAAATGATAATAAAGTCAAATCAAAGCGGAGGTTGATCCGGGAGAATTATCGAACCGGGCCCAACTACCTGATACCAGATACCGAAGTAGAAAGAAAACTTTGTTGTTGATAATGTCCTGATTCTCCTAATACGACCACAAAGGTATGAGTACATTTGTATGCAATGCTCATCCCCATATACATGAGTATGTGTGTATTATGTAATATGTATGTAGGCAGAATTGCCTTATTTTTTTTTTTAACATCTCATCCCAAAGATAAATTTGTCCATGGTCTTGTCCTCCTTTATGCCCGGCCCAGAGCCGGTGGAATGGGAAACAGGGCATCTATATAAAACGTGTATCTCATTCTAACCCTACTTTGTACATGAGGCTAAGTTTAAGGAATAATATTACGGCACTTATGGTTTTCATCCCTTGGATTGGATAGTTAAACTTTGAATGAAACCAACAACTAGGTGGTAGAGTTACTGAGATACAGCTGGTGAAGCTGCTTAGAAGCTTCATCCCCACATATTATTACTTGAAATGATACCGAAACGAGCTTTTTTGCATTTCATCTCCCTCTAACATGTTCCCATCTTTGTCGTCGTTTTAGAATAGAAGTGATTATATGACGAAAAAAGGGAGGAGAGAAAGTATCTTACTCCTAAGCAAGTTCCATAAAACCCGCACTCACCCAGAGAGACCAGACTACCAACCCGACATGTACTGTATGTGGGTAATGGTACACCTTTCAGATGCGATTCACCTCCGGTGAGTGTAGTTTAGTACATTTACAAGGATAGGCGCCATTTATGCCCTACTCGTAATAAACTTCTATTATTGAGGGCGATATTATTTAGTTGGTCCTCAGTCGTCTCATTCGCTTTGTCCTGTGCGCCTCCGTTGCCGCTGCCATTAAGGAGATACGAAGCAATTTCATTAGAATCATTTCATGTTAGTACTAGCAGATTGTAATTTTTTGTTGCACGGTAGGGCGGTTGGGCTAGCTGACTAGCTGACTGGTCGACAAACTGTTACTACCAGCTTGCCAGATAGCTTTTAGACGGAAGTGTCGGCGCCGCTGGCGACAATGGTGACGGTGACGATAGGTGGTTCGGGTGATGGTGGTGACACGACTATGGGAACGATGCTGTCGGTCTCGGTACTGTTCAGAGGTGTAAGTTTCTTCATTTCAGAGTTTGCTGTTGATTTGTCCGTATGCTGTTGGTTGTATTCTCTCATATGTATTCCATCTGAAGTCTTAAAATATTTTAGTGTCGTCGTGAATTCGCTCCAAAGTGGGGCGCAGATAAAATGACGGGAATGTATGAGTTTAATCAACGTGAATTAAGGCGTCAGATTGTTGATATCGTACTTACTAGAATCGTTAGAAACATATTTTTAACGAAGATTAACAATTTTGTTCTCATATTCATATGTATGAAGGATGTGAGTATGCATGTATATTTGTGGATACAATCATCTTGATTGTCGACAAAACAGACGAACGTTATCACATCACCAGAAGTCTCTGGGAAACGTCCTTCTCGTGTAATTCTTTAACTTGTCAAACAATACTTAAGAATTATAATATCTTTTGTAGAGACTCTTGATTGATACAAGATCGCTCCTTAAAGTTACAGACCGTTAGGGACTAGAAGTAGAATCCCACAGTCTTCAGTTTATCGCCCGATTAAGTTTCAATAGATCTGACCCTTGGTAGGTCCATGCACTATGCCGAGGAGCATGGTTATATTCGTGCAATCAACATACGTACAATCGTTAGATATTGGCTTCCTTTATCTTTGTTCACAAGAAATCTATCCGCTGGTAGAAGGTTTAACCTACTTACTTACTTATCAGGCCAGCACACCATTGAGGATCTGAGCCTCAGCTATAGCTGCTTTCCATCCCTCACGGTACGCTGCCTCGGATCTTCGACAGATCTTTGCCTTCCGCACTATGTTAATGGCTTTGTGTAGGTCGTAGAATTCGCGGTTATGTCACCTTCCTTACAGACAGGACCAAATATCCGGCACAGAATTTTTCTTTCGAAAGAACCCACATTAGCTCCGCCGTCCTTCTTTTCAGTCAGCTTTCGGCTCCGTACGGCAAGACTGGCAGTATAAGCGTTTTGTAAAGCATGGCTTTGGTTCTCTGAGTGAGGAGTTTTGACTCAAGTTGCTTGGACAAACCGACGTAGCAGCGGTTGCCAAGGGCGATTCTATGCCATTGTGGTGTTGCTTGTGGAGTTTACGTTTGCCTCGATCTAGATAAACTCCTTAATAACCTCTAAATTACAGCTATCAATCGATATATTTTGCCTCTTCTTGCGCTGCCCTGGTTTTCCTCTGCAGCGCGTTTTGGTACGCCTCGTCGGTTGCTGCCTTTTTCTGCTCAGACTCGCCATCATACCACGGGTTTCTTGTCGGGGGTGGTAGGTATCTTAAGGTGGTTTCAGCTATTTCCTGAATGGCTGAGCGGCAATGCAGTCACAAATTATTTGTGCATTTGTGTTCGACGTAGGCATACTGTGGAATCTTTCGCTCAGCTGCTCCCTGTAGACTCTGATAACCTCCGGTGTGCTCAGGCGCCCAATGTCGAACCTCCTCCTGGTAGGCAGGTGCAGCTTTCTGACTTTGGACAGTCGAGCTCTGAATCTTGCTGCTACGAGGAAGTAGTCAGAGTCGACATTTGTCCCTCTGAAATTCGCTTACGAGGGAATCTTGCGCTACTTATCACCGCAGTAATAACCGCCTTGTACTGCGTGAGGTTTCTCTCTAGCTTTCTTAGTAGCTCCGGGAGTGTACAGTGTTCTGACATTCCAGGAGCATACTCGCAAATCGTGTTCCTTTTTCGTGCGTTGTCGTCGTCGAGTATCCGTCCGTGTATCCGAGGCATCTTGCTCATTCATAACTTTTATGTTTTTTACATGGGCAGTGATCACGTGTTCAATGTTTAAGGTTCCTGTGAACTTTTTTCACAACGAACAAAAAGAAAAAGGACTCGTCTAGTCCTCTCATTCTCGAGCATTTGTCGCTTCGAGGCTCATCAATCAAGCCCGATCATACCCGATGATAATACTATCCGGCTCGAAGGACCAATGTAAAATGGTAAGGGAGAGGTTGAGTGCCTTTGCTGTTTGGTGGCTGCGGACATTGAGATTTGAACTTGAATCACTGGGTGGAGAGTTCTGTGCGTTAACTATTACGCCTTTTGTTTGATTGATTGATCCAAAGTTTGTTAATTATTAATAAGTGTGTCGCTGCAACACACTTAAGGTGTTACTTGAGTTTTTATTCTTGATATGCAACAGAACGTATTATAGTTTTAATACGAATAAGTATTAAGATCAAACGTGTTAAGTGACACTTACTTACTTAGGTGGCGCTACAGTCCGTGGTGAACCTGGGCCTCAACCAACAAGCTGGTACGGTCTTTAGCCAGCTGTTTCCAGCGCCGCACGCCCAGTTGGTTAAGGTCCCCTTCCACCTGCGTGCGCCACCGTTGATGCGGCCGTCCTCTGCCGCGCCTTCCTTCTGGAGTGGATTCGAAGACTCTTCGGGTCGGAGATGTATTTTCCATGCGCTCTACATGGCCTAGCCACGTTAGACGCTGTATCCGTAGACGTCGTACCAGGCCGATGTCGCTGTTATTAAGGTCCAAGCCTCTGCGCCGTAAGGGAGGACTGGGATGATGAAGATCTTAAACAGTGTCACCTTGGCTTTCCGAGAGAGGGCTCTACTTCAAAATTGACCCTTTAGCCAAAAAAAAAAAAACAAACAGCGGTTGGCAAGAGTGATTCTGCGTTGGCAAGAGTGATTCTTGCGGTTGGCAAGAGTGATTCTGCATCCTTGACGTCTCGTTGGGTCCGTCCAATCACGTCAATGTCGTCGACGTACGCAAGCAAATGCGTAGACTTGAAGTAAATCGTACTTCTTTTGTTTACCAGTGACTCTTGCACGATCTTTTCAAGCTTACTTACTTACTTATCAGGCCTGCGATCCATGGAGGATCTGAGCCTGAGCTATAGCTGCCTTCCATCCTTGACGGTCCCGGGCACGCTGCTTCCAGTTGTCAAGACCAAGATGTCTTACATCCGCGATTACTTGGTCTTTATACCGGAGGTTCGGTCTTCCTCTTCTTCTCGAACCAGGAGGCTCGGAGTCGAAGACCCTCTTAGCTGGAGCGTTGATGTCCATGCGCTCGATGTGGCCGAGCCAGTGTAGTCGACGGGTCCTTGCTTTCCGGACTACATCCACATCTTGGTACAGCTCGTAGAGTTCGCGGTTGTGTCTTCTTCTCCATTCACCTTCCTCACAGACAGGACCAAATATCCGGCGCAGAATTTTTCTTTCGAAAGAACCCAAAATCAGCTCCGCTGTCCTGCTTATCGTCCAGCTTTCGGCTCCGTACAGCAAGACTGGCAGAATGAGCGTTTTGTAAAGCATGACTTTGGTCTTTCGAGTGAGGAGTTTTGACCCCAGTTGTTTGGACAAGCCGAAGTAGCAGCGGTTGCCAAGGGCGATTCTACGCCGGATCTCCACTGTGGTGTCATTTGTGGAATTTACGTTTGCCCCGAGGTAGACAAACTCCTTAACTACCTCGAAATTGTAGCTGTCAATTGTTATGTTTTGTCCCAGGTGGTGAGCGACGGATTGGTTTTTGCTTGACAGCATGTATTTCGTTTTGTCCTCATTGATCTTAAGGCCAATTCGTTTCGCCTGTTCTTCAATCGCCGTGAATGCTTCCACAATGCCACGGCGAGAACACGCGATGATGTCGATATCATCCGCGTATCCTAGCAGCTGGATGGACTTGTAAAAGATAGTGCCTTCCCTGTTGACGCCTGCCCGTCGCACTATCTGCTCCAGCACCAGGTTGAAGAAGTCACATGACAGCGCATCTCCTTGCCGAAATCCGGTGCATGTTCCGAATGGTTCCGAGGTCCTAGAACCGAGTTGCACGGTGCATCGCGTGTTTTTTAGCGTGGCGCGACACAACTGGATCAGTTTTACCGGGGTCCCGAATTCGGCCATCGCCCCAAACAGTGCTTCACAATGAATGCTGTCGTATGCGGCTTAGAAATCGATGAAAAGATGGTGTGTATCGATTTGAAACTCGTTGGTCTTTTCCAGGATTTGTCGAAGTGTGAAAATTTGGTCTATAGTTGATTTGCCGGGCCGGAAGCCGCACTGGTAGCTGCCGATTAGTGCGGTGCAAAATGGTTTTAGACGTTCACACAATACGCTGGACAGGATCTTGTATGCGACATTGAGCAGGGATATACCTCTATAGTTCTTACAAGAGGTAGGATCGCCTTTTTTGTGGATGGGGCATATAGAGCTGGTATTCCAGTCGTCGGGCATGCTCTCATCTTCCCAAATTCTGCAGATGATCTGGTGCATGCTCCCTACCAGAACATCGCCGCCAGCCTTGAAGAGCTCTGATGGCAAGCCATCTGAGCCTGCGGCCTTGTTGTTCTTCAGCTTCTGAATAGCTGTGCCGACTTCTTCTATGCTGGGTGGGAGGACTACTTCAGCGGCTGGAGTTGGGATTTCCTCAGTCCCTACCACTCTCTCTTGGTCATGCTCGTTAAGCAGCTGCTGGAAGTGCTGCTTAAATACATCCACTATTCCCTGCGGGTCGGTGACAAGATTACCCTCGCAGTTTCGAAGAGCCAGGGTGCCCTTTTTGAAGCCTCCTGCAAGGCCTTTGGCTTTCTTGTAAAAGGCTCGTATTTTATGTCTATCCCTAGACTCCTCGATATCCTTGAGCTGGGAGGCTGCGAAGATTCTTTTCTTTTGTCGCAGTAGTTTCTTCTCCTCCCTTCTTCTGGCTCGGTACTCTTCTCGCGCTGCCCTGGTTTTCCTCTGCAGCGCCTTTTGGTACGCCTCGTCGGTTGCTGCCTTTTTCTGCTCACACTCGCCATCATACCACGGGTTTCTTGTCGGGGGTGGTAGGTATCCTAAGGTGGTTTCGGCTACTTCCTGAATGGCTGAGCGGCAATGCAGCCACATATTATTGGCATTTGTGTTCGACGTAGGCATACCGTAGAGTCTTTCGCTCAGCTGCTCCCTGTAGACTCTGGCAACCTCCGGTGTGCTCAGGCGCCCAATGTCGAACTTCCTCCTGATGGGCTGGTGCAGCTTTCTGACATTGGACAGTCGAGCTCTGAATCTTGCTGCTACGAGGAAGTGGTCAGAGTCGACATTTGCCCCTCTGAATGTTCGCACATCCAGGATGTTTGACGCGTGCCTTGCGTCAATGAGCACATGGTCGATTTGGTTGGCGGTTCGACCGTCCGGAGATCGCCAGGTTGCTGTGTGGATTCGCTTGCGAGGGAATCTTGTGCTACTTATCACCGCATTACGAGCTGTCGCAAAGTCAGCGAGTCGGAAGCCGTTATCTGTTGTTGTATCGTGGAGGCTGTGCTTTCCGACCACTCCGCCAAGGGTGTTTTCCTTTCCGATTTTGGCGTTGAAGTCCCCGAGCACGATTTTTACATCGTACTCCGGACAAGCTCCGTAGGCGTTGTCCAGGAGGTCATAGAAGTCCTCCTTGATAGGGTCTTCAGCCTCGTCGGTAGGGGCGTGTGCACATATAAGGCTGATGTTATAAAATCTGCCTCTGATGCGGATCACAGCCAGGCGATCACTTATAGGTTTTAAGTCGATGACCTTCGACCTTAACCGCTTTCCCACGACAAATCCGCATCCCAGTAAGTGCAACCTTTTGTGACAGCTGTAATAAATGTCGCAATTTTTCTTCCTAATCATACCGTTTCCTATCCAGCGTATTTCCTGGACCGCAGTAATATCCGCCTTGTACTGCGTGAGGATTCCTTCTAGTTTATGAGCAGCTCCGGGAGTGTACAGGGTTCTGACATTCCAGGAGCATACTCGCAAATCGTGTTCCTTTTTCGTGCGTTGTCGTCGTCGAGTATCCGTCCGTATATCCGAGGCATCTTGCTCATTCATAACTTTGGGTTTTTTTACGTGGGCGGATTGTTAGCCCGCCGCACAACCGCCATTCTGGTCGGGGTTTTCTTCGCTGCATACGTTTGTTCACCTCCCAACGGTTGTTGAAGAGGCTATCCAGAGGGCGCCGCGAGGAGGCCGTATGTCAACTTGACCCGGGCATTTAAACAGGGATCGTTGCTGGCATCTCGCCAGGTTGAGAGCAATCAACAACTTTACCCTGTATGTCCGAGCCCATGCCCTCTTTTCAAGCACGTTGTTGAAAAAGTTGCATGACAGCGCGTCACCTTGCCTTAATCCTTTTTTAACATTAAAGGTCTCGGTTTGCTCATTACAGACCTTAATGGAGCAGCGAGAATTCTCAATTGTCATCCTGCACAGTCGGACGAGTTTGGCAGGGATTCTAAAACTTGACATGGCTTTGTAGAGCTCATCTTTATAGACGCTGTCATATGTAGCTTTGATATCGACGAAGAGGTGGTGAGTGTCGATTTGGTATTCTCCAAGGTCTGCCGTAGCGTAAATATTTGGTCTATTGTGGATTTACCTGGCCTGAAACCACATTGATAAGAGGTTATCCACAAACGATTTCAGGCGTTCACACAATACGGCAGAGAAGATCTTATATGCGATGTTAAGGAGACTTATTCCCCTATAGTTGGCGCAGTTATAGGGGTCTCCTTTCTTATGGACCGGGCAAACGATGCTGAGATTCCATTCGTCGGGCATGCTTTCCTCCGACCATACCTTTCAAATGAGATGGTGCATGCACCCTACCAGCTCATGCTCAGCCGCCTTAAGAAGCTCAGCATCTCTGCGCCGGCGGCTTTATTAGACTTAAGTCTTGATATCGCTATTTTGACTTCGTCTTGGTCGGGTGGACTGAATTCTGTCACATCGTCGTCCATTACGAATGGCTCGTTCTTCCTGACAGCGGTATCTTGTCTATCATCGCTGTTATACAGTCTGCAGAAGTGGTCTTTCCAAATCCTCAGCATCGACTGCGACTCTACTACCAGTTCTTCATTTTCATTCCTGCAGGCCGCCGCTCTGGCTTTGTAGCCATGGCATGTTCGTTGTACCTTATTGTAAAACTTACGGGCGTCATTCCTGCGGAAGCATCTCTCCATTTCCTCGATCTCACGCTCTTCGTGCTCTCTCTTTTTTCTTCTGAAAAGCGTGTGTTCCTCTATTCTCTTCTGCTCATAGATTTCGCGAGCAGCTCTCGTCCGTCGTTGCAGCATGGCTTTATATGCCTTTTGTTTTGTTGCATGGGCTTGTTTGCATTGTTAATCGAACCAGGGGCTTCTAGGTGGTGGCGGTTTGAAACCCAGCACGTCTGAGGCAGCGTCTCTGACGGCGCTCTGGCAATGCGTCCATTCCTGCTCTATTGTTTGTGCTGCCGTGGGCGGATTTTAATAGAGCTTGGAGGAGACACGATCGGCAAAGATTCTGGCAGTCTCTTGCGATTGTAGCTTTCCGACGTCAAACTTACGTTGTCCTACTCGACTCCTAAGCATTCTTGATATTGTAATATAAAAGTGCTACCTCACCAGCCTAAATGCGTGATACTACGAGTGTATAGAGAGGAGATTTGTAGGAACTCATTACGCTCTCTCTCTTGATCTTTCGAAGTACAAAGACCTAGTAGAGAGAGCGTGTTCCTTCAAATCTTCCTTCTGGCTCGTGACCTGATCGGCAGCAGACGCGTTTAAGATCGCTCGTGAAATTATGAGTTTAAATAAATAAATAATAAATCAAACACCAAATCTCTTTTATTTCTCACTTCGATCCCTTTTATATAACTATATTCTCATTCGTACCTTGGCTACAACAAGGTAGTGGTCCGAGTCGATGTTGGCCCCTCGGAAGGTTCGTACGTCGAGAATACAGGAGGAGTGTCTGGCGTCGATCGCAATGTGATCAATCTGGTTGGTGGTCGATTGATCAAACGACCGCCATGTACCCTTGTGGATGTTGAGATGGGGGAATCGCGTGCTTGCTACAAGGAGGTTACGCCCCGCTAGGAAATAGATTAGACTACGTCCGTTGTCGGATGTGTTAAGTGACACACTTAATCTTAAAATGTGTCGAATGACTCATTTGCTGCGTGTTGGTTTACACACAAGCATTGTAGTGATCGGCTCAATAGGATTGAAGTACCTTTCTTGTGCTTTTACGATTATATTTGATCTAATTTCATATGAGAGGATAAGAACGTTTTCTAAGTATTTCCTGTGACCCTTTTAGTCGGAACCGCTCGACGTATAAGAAGACTATCCTCAATTTGCCAAGCCCCTGTTTAGTTTTGTACTCCCCAATAAATTGTATTTGTCTGAACTGCGTCACCTCTAAAAGTATTCTAAAAGCATACAATCATGCATCAAAAAAAAAAAAAACAAATAAATCGTAAAAAAAGAAACTATAACGCGCAGGGAAATTCATTGCGAATATATTTTTGCGCTTAAACACATTTATGTATCTATTTCGAAATTGAATTACCAGAACGTCTTCCTCCGTGCCCTCGTACTCATATGTCGCCATCCACAATACGGCCAGTGATTCCCACTGCCGGTATGCATTATTGTTTTGCAAACGATTCGTTTGATTGGATTTAATTTTAGATACCGTCGAGCACCGCACTCGATCGGTGTGACATAAATACTTGGGTAAGTAGCATCTAATCGAATCGGATTTAGGATTTCTAGCGATATTCGGCGAGTGGATTTTTGTTTATGTTGTCAAGCGCTTGTTCGCAAAAATTATCATTTCTTTTCAAATGGAATGTTAGTCAGAAAGAAAGTAACCACCAAGTGGTTACGCCGTAAGGAGGAGCTCTCTGACCTCTTCTTTGGAATGTAGTTATAAACGAACTACTAATTAGACTGGAGAAAGAAGGCCTGGACGTTATTGCCTTCGCGGATGACGTTACCATTTCAATCTCAGGTAAATACTTATCCACATTGAATGACCGTATGCAAATGGCATTCTCAATCCTTTGCAAATGGGCGCATAGCAACTCGGAACACTGCCCTATCACTTTGCTTGGTACCAGATTAAACTATTCCTCCAATGCCAAATTCCTTGGCATTATACTAGGTAGGAAATTAACCTGGAAGAGCAACACAATCGAAAGAGCTAAAAAAGCAACAATAGCTCTCTACACATGCAAAAAAGCCATAGGAAAAAAATGGGGATTTAACCCCAAGATCACCCTATGGCTCAAGGTCGTTAGACCCATACTAATGTATGGAGTGATAGTCTGGTGGACTGCACTGGACAAGACAACATACCACAAACAACTCGAGAAGGTACTGTAATAAAAACACAAAAACTAATCCGGGATTCTAAGTACTTATAAGGAAAAAACCAAGAGTTCTGCGAAAACTGTATAAACTTTATTTTGATATTGAAAACCTCTTTATGCGAAATACTTAAGTAGACTGCAAAAAACTATGCATATTTTCGGCCTTTTATAGGACAGAACAAAGAGGGAACAAAGATTAATTTACATATGGGCTATTGTCTAGATATGTGCGTGTGTGTGTGAGTATGTGTGGTATATAACACTAATCCTGTGTATATGTACATAGCAATTTTTAACATCCTCCGGGCGGGGAAGAAACTGCAAGCTCCAGAGGGTACAACAATTGTACTGGTCTTCTTGTTCGAGTACCATCAGAATATCGTATTTCGCAAGCCCTGACCTTGCCGTCACGTCCACGAAAAGTTTCTTCGATGACAGCTAATTTCCAGTGAATCCGCGGCTTACCGGAATCAAAAACAACGACGACATCCTTTTCTTTAAGCTGGCGTGAAGTTTTGGGGTTGGTATGGTGAAATGACGACTTTAAGGACGTTTTTTATCGAACGAATGAGGCGCTCCCAGAATCCACCCCACCATGGAGCGCGCTCTACGATAAATTTCCACCTTATACGCCTGTTAGACATGAAACTTTGGAATTCTTCGTTGTTGATTGTTCTTCCTTCAAGATCTAAGGCGGCTCTTCGGAATGTTCGGGCGTTATCCGAGAAAATGGTCGAGGGAACGCCTCGACGTGCGATGAAACGTCTGAGACCCATCAAACAGCTTTCGGCTGACAGGCTCCTTACTATTTCCAAATGTACAGCTCGAACGGCTGCGCAAGTGAAAATCATGAGATATATTTTATCCATATCTCCATTGGTTACGTTGAAACTGTAAAGAGGACCCGCAAAGTCGACGCCAACGTTATCAAATGGTCTGGTTAGCGTAAGCCTTTCGATCGGGAGCGGCCCAAAAGGTTGCGAGGCGGGTCTGCCCCATAACTTCTGGCATATAACGCATCTTTTCAGCACTTTCTTCACAACTTGTCTGCCTTTGGGGATCCAAAATCGTGACCTTAGTTCAGACAAGACGATGTTGACTCCGCCATGCAAGGATCTCTGGTGGTAATCTTCAATTATTAAACTGGTAAGATGAAAACTCATCGGCAGGATAATAGGGTGCTTAAAACTGAAGGCATCCTCTAAGGACTGGAGGCGCCCTCCTAGTCGCATAAGACCTTCGTTATCTAGGAAAGGAGTTAATTGAGCGATTTTTGACCCAGCAGGTAGTGGCTCTCCTTTCTGTAATAAAAGTCTTTCGTTAGGAAATTCAAGGAATTGTATGTACCTCAACCAATAAAATTCAGCGGCATTAAGTTCGTCTGTAGACAGACGCCTAGAGCTGGGTCTTGTTTTCTTCTTGCAACAGGAAACGAAACGTAAGATGTAACCCGTCACCCAGAGTAGACGTTTCCAGCTACTGAAGTCTTCGAAACGAACAAGTGGATGATGAACTTCGAGGTCTTGACTCGTTGTTTCTGTCAGCAACGCTAATGCAGCCACTTTATCCAAATTGGCAGGGGTATCTTCATATACGCTTTTGTTATTGTCATTTAACCAGGCTGGTCCGTGGGCCCATAGCGACGAAGCGTGAAGATTTTCAGTTGTTATTCCCCTCGTAAGCAAATCTGCAGGATTCTCTTTTCCGGCACAGTGGTTCCAATCAGAAATGGAAGTATAGCGCCGAATTTCTAATACACGGCTCTGGACGTATGGGTTCCATTTGCTTGCTTCACCATGTATCCAACTGAGGGCAATTCTTGAGTCTGTCCACATACAGAACTTATCTACGGAAACTTTTAACGATTGCTTTAGATAGATACACAAACGGGCTGCTATTAATGCGGCCGTTAGCTCCAATTTTGGTAACGTAAGCTCTTTAGTTTTGTCTTGCTTTAAGGGAGCCACTCTATTTTTTGCACATAAGAATGAAACCCAGCTCTTCCCAGTTGTGGAGACATTCTTGATGTAGGCAACCGTGCCATAAGCTTTCATACTAGCGTCGGCGAATATATGGATGTGAATTGTGCCGGGCGAAGAAATGCCTAGTGCTGATCGTGGAATGGTAACATCTTTTAATTGTAGCAAACTTTTGACGCATCCCTCCCATTCAGATAGTAGTTCAGTGTTAATTGCTTCATCCCAGTTAGTCTTTTCTTTCCATATAGCCTGAAACAAAATCTTCAATCTGATAATAATGGGTCCAAACATACCAAGGGGGTCAAAAATTCTGGCGATTGTCTGTAATACAATTCGCTTAGTTGGCCTTGCTGAGTTCAGTATAAGAAAATCAACATTTTGAAATGATACTGCAAGTTCATCACTGAACACAAACCATATGAGGCCCAGAACCTTTTGAATTGCTTCACTTTCTGTAGTTCCAGCGGCTTCACGAATAACAGCACTATTCGAATTCCACTTTCTCAGATTCATGCTAGCATTCCCCATTATTTCAACCGCTTCTTTGCAGATCCGTTTTCCTTCCTCTTCTTCGTCGACGCTAATTACGAGATCATCCATGTAAAAGCTGTTCCTGAGTATGTTAGATGTCGAAGGGAAACGATGCTCCTCGTTGATGAAATGTAAGCGCAGAGTCGCTGCGAGAAGAAAAGGGCTACAGTTGATGCCGAAGGTGACTCTGGTCATTCTGAAATCTTCAAACTTGGGCGCCGTAATTGATGAATTCGAAGAGCGCCAAACAAAACGGTGGCTGTCGCGGTCAACCTTGCTCAACAGAATTTGCAGAAAGGCTTTCTCTACATCTGCTACAATGCCAAAACGTCCTAGCCGGAAATTAAGCAACACCTTCAGGATCTCTGGCAACAAATTTGCTCCCACATGCAGCTGATCATTTAGCGAGGGATGATCTTCTGTACGATGTGACGCATCAAACACAATTCGCATTTTGGTTGTTTTACTTTCGGCCTTATATACTGGGCGATGAGGAAGGTAAAATATACGTCGCGGGCCGTCGTCTTGATTTGGAATAACAGGCTCGGCAACACCTTCCAATACCATCTGTCGTATAGCTCTATCATATTCATCTAGCCGGCCGGGTGTTCTTGACAAGCGCTTAATCAGTGAGTTTAGTCTGACTATAGCGCTGTCTCTGTTGTTTTCTGTGGAAACGTGCTTATCTTTCCATGGTAATGTCGCTTGATAACGAAGACCTTTCCTTGATATACAATTTCTGATCAGGTCTACTGCTAACTTTTCATTCTCAACCCCACAGCTCTGAATACCAATCGCCTCGAGTGACCAAAATGCAGTCATAGTATCGTCATTTAACACATTTGGAGATTCGCTACTGCTATTCAAAAGAGAACTGCATAGGTTAACGTTTGAAACAACATTCTTACCAATCAAGGTGTGTGGTCCTTGCAACGTCCAGCCAAAGATAGTATCAACGGCTCTTAAATTTGGAGAGATACGTCGTTGCTTCCCAGTCACGATCGACCAATAATAGTCGGAACCAATTAAAGCACTCAACCCATCTTGTGGTTCAAAAGCAGCATGCTGATGATCGGCCAATCGAAGTCCTCTAAAAGCTGAACAGGAGTTATCTGGTGTCGGCAACATATCAATACAAATTTCAGGAACGGCTATTGCTTCTATGTCTACGCTCCTGTTGCTATATTGATTTCTTATGTTGATTTTAACCTTCTTCAGTTTTTGGTATGGCGATCGGCTCTTGCTACCGAAAGGGACCACAGATATATTTACTTCACCGACCACCGCCAATTCCAGAGCGAGGGCTACATCCTCACGTATATACGAGTGTTGACTCCCGCCATCGATTACAAAGCGGATTAGAAGTGCTTTATCCTTATTCGGAGCTGCGATTATCCCTCGCGCTGTTTTGAGAAAGACGCTCGAGTTTTCCAAAATGGAATTACATGCACACAAACTTGTCGCACTCTGTTTAATGCACGTCTCAGAATTGGTCGCCGGTGTGGCTTTGGATTTCCCAAAGGATGGATCGCACATATTTGTCATGTGTTTTCCATTGCATTTTGTGCAAGTTATGTATTTTGCACATCTACACGTTTTCGATGAGTGTCCTTTTTTCGCGCACCGGAAACAACGTCCACTTGCACGGAGTTTGTCTCTTTTTTCCGTAATAGACATGCCGCTGTTGCAATCCCTCGTAGTGTGTTTATCAGATGAACAAAACACGCACACATTCTTTTCGGCCTGGGATAATAAACTTGTAGCCGTCGTCGAAGGGGATGATTTGCTACCTACTGCAAGAGGAACAACCCGACTCTTTTCCAACGATTCCACTTCTCGCTTAAGAAACCGCAATATTCCATGTACCTGCTCGTCTCCGATTTGTGCGAGGGAAGAACAGCTCGCCTTTAGTGATGTATCGGACTCGTTATCTTTTTCTGCGGTTCGATGGTAGTCTATACGAAGTTCGGTAGGTAAACAACGCAGTAAAATTGATTTTAACATAACGTAGTACTGATGAGTGGGAATTTGTAGAGCTGTGAGAGAACGACTGCAAGCGGTTACTGTATTATATAGGTTTCGTAATCCTGCCGCGTCTGTTCTTGTATGTATTGGCCGAAGAGATACCAGTTGCTGGATGTATTTGTCGACTAAACGCTCGGTGTCTCCGAATTGCTCTTCTAGAAGTGCGACAGCAGCTTCGTAACACTTCTCCGACGCCGTAAAACCCGCTATTACCTTCTTTGCGTTACCGTGTAGTACAGATTCGAGGTAACTGAATTTATCGGTTGGAGATAAACTATTATTCTCATGAACTGCCGTTCTAAATTGCTCCCAGAAGGGTAGCCAGTCCTGAAAGTTACCATCAAACTTTTTAAGGGACAATTTAGGGAGTTTTAAAGAGCAGTTATTAACATCCGATGTCCCATGATGCTCATCTGACCCCGTCGTAGTGGGAGTCTGCTTTTTCTGAAGTTTGTTTAAGCGAGAATTGAGTCGAGCCAGAACTCCTATTGCGATGTCCTCGTATTCGGCGATCTTTTCAAATTCCTTAGTCACGTCCTCCGCTTTGAGTAGATCTTTCTCTCTTATTTCTTCGTTTATTTTCATGAGGCTTTTATGCGCGGCCGTCAAACGTTGAATAAACTGCATTATTTCCTCTTCTATTCCTTCGAGCCCCTCCTCTTGGATTATTTGGGATTCTTCTGCTTTGAGGAATTCGGTGGCAGCCTTAGTAATTTTGGTAATTTGCCCTCTATAGGCAGCACGTGCAGCAATTTCCATATTTCACTTCTTTTTTTTTTATACGTATGTATATTTCGCGATCTTTGTACGTTTTTTCTTCCCGGTTTTCGGCACCATGTAATAAAAACACAAAAACTAATCCGGGATTCTAAGTACTTATAAGGAAAAAACCAAGAGTTCTGCGAAAACTGTATAAACTTTATTTTGATATTGAAAACCACTTTATGCGAAATACTTAAGTAGACTGCAAAAAACTATGCATATTTTCGGCCTTTTATAGGACAGAACAAAGAGGGAACAAAGATTAATTTACATATGGGCTATTGTCTAGATATGTGCATGTGTGTGTGAGTATGTGTGGTATATAACACTAATCCTGTGTATATGTACATAGCAATTCTTAACAGGTACAAAGGTTGGCGTGTATGTGCATTACCGGGGCCCATGTCCACCGCAACGGCTGCGCTTAACACGATACTCGACCTTACACCAATTGATATTTTCGACAAGCAAATTGCCACACACACGGCCATTAGACTAAAAGCCAACTTGAAATGGACGAGTTATGTCACTGGCCACTCCTCCAACCTGAATAACAGGACAACCATGGCAGTAAACTTGGACCTCACAGAGCCCACCACGGTTGGTGGGTTGGAGAAAACTTCATGACGATTTACTCGGCCAGACAACACTGGACCCGCCACACTCAACTCCGCAGATACTGCGTAGACTTTTACACTGACGGGTCGAAAACCAAAGACGGGGTGGGTAGTGGAGTCTTCTGCAAACAACTCTAAAATTACCAAATCACTGCAGCGTTTTCCAGGCAGAACTGTTGGCATAAAAAGAGGCCTTGCCCTGGCTGAAGTGGATCGTGATATCCACTACGAATATCCGCATTCTCACGGATAGCTAAGCAGCCTTAAAGTCGTTGGAGTCCTATGTGTTTGCTTGCTTTGGTGGCGTTACAGCCCATGAAGGGCCAGAGCCAAGCTTCGCTCAATCACCCATGTTGTTTCTGATTTATTTTTTTTTTTACACATGTGAAACGGACCTACAGTTTAATGCCGATTCCGAAAGGCTTGAGTATACTACCGGGGGTTGTGCCATGACCCCGCCGAGGAGGGACGCCGCGAAATAAACATTCGATGGCGTTGGTGTTATCGGGATCCGAACTCGCTCATCGTGCGCCAGAGTCCAACACACTAACCACTGCACCACGACGCCCTATGTGTACACATCAAAAACTAGTCTCGACTGTCGCCTATCTCTTAACGAGATGGCCGAACAGTTCAACATGCAACTTATCTGGGTACCAGGACACAGCGACATTCCAGGGAATGAAAGAGCCGACACACTCACCAAACAGGGAGGCTTGTGAGGGAATACCCCTTTCAACCATTAAACTTAATCTTACTAATCTCGCAAGGGCCGAGACGAACCGGAAATGTACTCAGCGACTGCGTCATCACCAGGCAAATCTGGCCCCGGCTCGACAGTCAACGGACAAGGAGTATAATCTTCCCTAAAAAGAACTGACATCTACAAAGTTATAGGTGTCATCACCGGACACTGTCTTATCGGCAGTCACGCGCAAAAACTAGGTATAGTTCCGAATGTTTTCTGCAGAATTTGTCTAAACGAGGAGGAGGTCGAGTCCATTTGCCACCTTCTCTGCACTTGCCCGGCGTTCTGCATAATCAGGAAACGATACCTAGGCTTTTACTTCCTTAACGAACTGACAGAGGTTCAGCAAGTAGGGATACCTGATCTTCTTAACTTCTTAAGAAGCACAAAATGGTTCCACGAATAGGGAGCTAAGTCCCCTCGTAGCTTCACAACGGGCCTCCCTGGCCTATGTGTGTTCTTCTCATTTCTGGGAAGGTTACGATCCTACCTACCTACCTACATACCTAATCAGAAAGAAATCACGAAAGCTTGAAAATGAGTAAGAAGTACTCGTAAGAACGTACATGTATAGGAGGAGAGGGTATTTAAGAGCGACGTAAATCCGAATCAGTAGCGAAACGCGTGCATTCAACTTCATTCTAATAAATTCTCAGCTGTTATTCGAACGTACTTTTAATAATGGCATGATCAATCACTAATTAAACATATCAATGCAATTGAAGCTGCCACGGCGGGATGAAATGAGATCGGACAACGATAACACAGACTGGAATGCTATTTGGCGCCCTGAATGCGCGGCACCACCGATGGTAAACATGGTATTGAATGAACTCGTATGTAGTCTATGGCTTTTTGAGGTATTCACTGGAACGTGCCTTCGTACTGGAGAGCACATAAGATCATCTGTCGACTAAGTTGGATGATGTTGATGATTGCGGTTAAATGGCATCATCGGTGCTAATGTGCGAAGTGGCGCGGCATTTGGGCACATGTTGCATTCATTTGGCATTTGTACAAGTACTTGAGTACATCGTGGCGCTTCGTGATAGAATGTGTTTGGTTTAACTGAGAAATGTGACTGTCGTGAAGGACAAAATGGAAACAGTCAGTTTATTTGGAGGAGTCTAAAATCTCGTGTAAATGCAAGGAATCTAGAAATGCCGCTATGACTGCAAGTGGCCCGTCGGGAACACCTGGTCTTATTCAAAGAGAAAAGTTTCATTTACAATTGATTACGTCTATATTATCTTAGACTCTTCTCTCGCCGTCGTGGCACAGTGGTTAGTGTGTTGGACTCTGGCGCACGATGAGTGAGTTCGAACCCCGGAACACCAACGCCATCGAATGTTTATTTCGCGGCGTCCCTCCTCGGCGGGGTACTGGCGAAACCCGCCGTAGTATACTTGCCAAGAAAAAGCTTCTCGACTCAAGCCGTTCGGAATCGAAATTAAACTGTAGGTCCCTTTCACCTGTGTAAGAAAAAAAAAAAAAAAAAAAAACAAAAAAAAATCACCCACAACATGGGTGATTGAGAGAAGCTTGGTTCTGGCCCTTCATGGGCTGTAGCGCAGGGGTAGATAACACCACATGCAACTGGATCAAACCTAGGCTTAGTAATTGAAAAATAAACACTTCACTAGGCAATGATAAAATTAGTGTAAAAGCTGCGAAAGTCAGCCCCTAAACCGGGGCTCTCTCACCCCTCCTATGGTTAATTCTTGTTAATAAACTGATTACCATACTCAGCAACAATGGCTTCTATGTCCAAGGCTATACCGACTACATAGTGATCCTAATCAGAGGCAAGTTCGAAGACACAATCTCGGAACTCCTCTAAAGGCGCTCAACTTTGTCGCGAACTAGAGCATAAAGGTTGCACTTAATGTCAGCCCAAAAAAAAGCACTGTAGTGGCCTCACCAAAAGAAGAAACAGGCATTAAATCACCAAACCGATAGAGTTTTCAAAATAAGTCAAATACCTAGGGGTAACTTTAGACGAAAAGCTCACTTCGAACCCTCAAATTACAAAGACCATTGAGAAAGCCAGTATCTCTCTATGGACCAGCAAGAATCTCACTGGCAAAATTTGAGGCGCAAATCCCAAAATATCCCGCTGGCTATATACAGCCATCACCAGATCAATTCTCACATACGCTGCACCCGTCTGGTGGCACAAAACAAAACCAATATCAGTACAAGCCAAGCTTAATAAACTGCAAAGACTAGCACCTATGTTCTTCGCCCACAGACTCGCCGCGGGGGATGACTCTAACTGACATTCTTACTGAACTAAACAGACATGAAACCCTAAAGATATCTCACATAGACAATTGTCTCCCCAGATATAACTTCAGCCAAAATCATATGGTCACAATTCTCTCTCGCCACACCTGGGAATAGGATAGACCCTCATTTAATCGCGAATCTTACATGTGGCATACAGACGACTCATAGCGGTCATATAGGTCACGACAAAGCAGACCTACTAGCAAAGAAATGCACCGCATCACCGTTCATGAGCTTAGTGGTGCTGATGGGTACTCTGCATAAAGAGATGGTTAAAGAACACTAGTGGTCACAAACGCAAGGTAGCAGACAAGCGAAGTCGTTCTTCCTAACCTCTTCCCTCTTCCTCTGCGTATGCAATATTAAAAGTTCTCTAACGAATTATTACGGACTATAACCAAAGCGGAATTTGGTCGGCCCTCGTCCTATCTAGGACAACCACCCCTGAAAGTAGTGAACGAACATCAACGACCCAAACCACTGCACTCCGTTCAGGTTGTGTGTGTAACAACACATCATAAGAGAATATAAAAACTCTTGAACCTGCGCGAGTCTCTAAAAAAAGAGCAACTCCTCATGCTTTTTAGGAGTCAGATTCGTACAGTCACAGGCTTCCTTACTGGACACTGCCCAGTCAACAAACATCTCAAGACCATGGGGATTATACAAGATGATACCTGCAGAATGTGTAATGAGGACGAAGAAACGGCAGAGCCACTGTGCCACTGTAACTGCCCTGTCAGTATACGTCATCGTCGCTTAGGTAAGCATTATCTTGAAGCAGAAGAAATCGCTGCAAGCTCACCCAAAAGCATACTAAGTTTTCTTATTAACTCAGGATTTTTGCGTGAACAGTAATTGGGGGATATCACAATAAGCCCATTAGTGGCCACGGTGATCAGGCGACTTTGTCCCAGCCCCCAATCCAATCTAATCTTTAAGCCTTCGTTGCTTGTGAGCGCGGTGTCTCTTCTTGTTGGTTGGCCTTTAGAACCAGTGAAACTGAGTTAAATCTTCTGCGGATTACTGGTAAAGTAAAATCTCAAGATTTGTACTAGCCACTTAAAACGGAACAAGGACTTCTGGCGCCCACTGTTCATTTTTTTTGTTTTTTTTTTTTTTTTTTTTTTTTTGTTTTGGATTAGTGTTTCCGCTCTCTTTGGGAATTCATGCTGTATGAGATGCAGAGTTTGTGCAAGTTAATATCATAGAGCATTGATTTGATCCGTAAGTAATGTAAACAATCTGCGGTCAAATCACATGCCACATATTAGGGAGACCAGGAAGTGCGATCGCTTTTTGTTGACACAGCTGCGGCTTAATGGCAAAATGCTTTTAGTGGAAGTCAAGTGCTTACAGCTGCGTCGGCAGATTCGTGCGTGATTTATGGTCTAAGTCCAAAGTCCAGCAAAGGGACGCTGCCGTAGAGCAGCATAACGCTTAGTATATAAGTTAATCTAAGTTCAGCCCAACTTCAGTTCATCAACATCAGAGGACCCAGCAGTTCATCAACATCAGAGGACTTAGAAGTTCATCAACATCAGAGGACACAGGTTGAGTTCAACATCAGAGGACACAACAAAGTTCGACAGCAGCACTGAGATCGAGTGGACTCCGCGGCTTGGGTGTTTAAATAAAGTGAAATTAGCTAAGTAAAGTAGTGTATTGAAAGTGAATTGGAATAATAAAAGCATAGCTAGTTATGTCTTTTTAAAAACTACCCGTGTCGCGTAAAAAAATTAATTTGCAACTAGCACTTACTATGTATAACCCTTCAAAGCTGTCGAAACCCATCAAAGTAGTGTTACCAAACGCGAACAAAACCTCTCACGTCTACATTGAGAACCGGAAACTACCTAACTTTTCTACCAGGAAACCGAGGAAAAGCATCTAAACACCCACATCCACCAAAGTACAGTTTGAGTTTGTTGACATCCCAGCCCTACAGCGAAATGAAGTCAATAGAAACTGCCCCCCAGTCGATCAAAGAAAGGAATTCGTTCTTGTGGACTTTCTGGAAGACATGCAAACAACGGTTAGTTATCAAAGTATAAGCTGGCGCAGAACTAATCATCCAATTTTGTTTTTGAATTCCATTGTTTTTACTAAAAAAAAAAAATGATTTTGAGTGATGGAAGTCTTTACTTGGACCTTTACGATTTTTCCTGCTAAGCGAAAAAGGTGATATCCGTCATGTGGCTGATGCCGATTTTTAGCCGTTCTATCGTATTTTCCATGACTTTCCGCAAGATTTCCTGTGATAACTGTTCACATTCCTGTCGAATATACTTCTCAGGGGCTGCGAGTGTCTGAGGCTTGTTGGCATAAACCCGCGACTTCAAGTAGCTCGAAGGAAAGAAGTCTGGGATGGTTAAATCGGGCGATCTTGCTGACCATGCCAAATCGCCATTACGCGACCAGGAAGCGCTTCCTTCGCAATATACATTGTGACCCGTGAAGTGTGGGCGGTTGCACCGTCTTTTTGAAACCACATGTTCACCAAGCTCCGCTCATCCGATTCCGAAAGTAAGCAATCGTTTATCATGGCCCTGTAGCGTTTGCCAGTAACAGTGGCGTCTTAAAAAAAAAATAATAAAGCCCAATCACTTCTCCCGCGTGAATGCCACACCACGAAGTGGCTTTGAGTAGATGTAATGGCTCTTCGTGCATCACATACGGATTTCCAGTACCTCAGAAATGATTTTCCTTATTGACGTAACCGCTGAGGTGGAAATGCGCCTCGTCGCTCATGATGACTTTTCGCGTCGAATCGTCCTCTTCATTGTTGACATTAAGGATGGCTTGACAGTAATTCACACGCGACTGACGGTCAGCTGGCATTAACTGATGCACTGTTTGCACTTTGTACGGGAACATGTGAAAGAAAATTCCCTGTAGGGTCCGTCTGGTGACGCACAATTGCATGGCCCGTCGTCTGGTTGATGTTCCTTCGTTCTCAGCAACATCGGCAGCGATAGTCTCGGCCGAACGGCCAGTCCGGTGGCGGCCATGCCCTACATAGTCTCCTGTGGTTCAAGTGTACTCGAGTCGAGTAGCTAAGCGCCGGAATGTTTGCTCAGTTGGCGCGACACGATTAGGAAAACGTCGTCTAAATTCACACCACCAACCGATTATTGGTCAAAAAAATTTACACAATTATTCCACGCCCTTGCGGAGAATAGCGCTCCATTGCTTGTCCGTTTGTATTCTGCAGCTATCTAGTACACAAATGTCAAATGGGATTGACGTACGACGCCATTTCCAAAAATTACGAGTATAACATCGTCCGATAGGGTGATTCATTTTACCCCACTTGGTATTTATGGTTCTAGGTGTGGCGGGATCAGTAAAGGTGTTTATTCGTCAACATCTAGCAAGGAAAGCCGTCAAGTCGATTTTTGGTACCACCGCAATTGTGACGCAAGAGACAATGTACGTCAATGTGATAAACGCCCTCACGTAGGACATTCTGCGCAAATTGTAGATAGAGGTACAGACTTGGAGCCAACTCCAATTAAACAGTACTGCTCATCGTGCGGCATAATATTCCTTCCTTCGACCCACTGGTGCTAGGAAGAATTCACCTAGTGATATTTGTGCTTTATTCTATGTTCCACTAGAAATTTGACGTTCAACAAATTGACACGCTTGTCGAGAAAACCCATAATGCTCCGCACCACCGTAAGCAGAGAAGTCTACGGGTCAATATCGTAAACTGGTTCGACAAGTCAGTCTTTAAATACTTTACGACTTCTGTATGGTCCTGGTATTGAGAACGTCTCTCGCAAAGGGAATCTTTCGTATCCTCCTAGAATAGGTCGAAAGATTGGTCGGCCAGTGGTATCTTGTGGGTCTAGATCCATTCACATCACCTACCTTATGAGAACTCGCATCGTCTCGTATGATCTCCATCTCATAACCTTATGTTCCTAGCTTGTAAAAATAACTAGGGCGGTGGACGGAGCTGGTTATCCGCTCCTGCACCAAAATATTGAGGCGAAGCATACAAGAAACCTCTCTAACTACTCGACATTTCTTTAAATCGTTTATGAAACCTACTCATTGCTCAATTCACACAGCTGCTAGAGCTCATTTGCCTTTCGCGCGATTGAAAATGACGGTACGGAAAGCTTAATTTTCTCAAATAATTTCAGCGCTTATGTCGGTGAGACGCTGGTAAGGTCGATAGTTGGCGGCGGCAGTGTGCGTTGCTTTTCATCAAACTTTGGACGCTTTTGCACGACGACATTAGCTGACGGTTGTGGGGCGATCATCGCAAGAAGTGATGCGTCTGTGTTGCAATACTATGGAGTCATATCGATCAGAGGAGGTAATAACGGACGCTGAGTGTCATTTCCGTTCCACGTGCGACCTTAAGAACACGATCTCGGTGACAAACAGCCACTTGGTTCCGGCCCTTCTTTGAGAACTTGCGCAAGTAGTCAGTCATCGTCAAGCCAGTATGCTCATCAGCCCGTGCAGCGTAGAAGTCTATCAGATTTGATGATCCGGCTTCTTCATTTTCCTCAGCTTCAGCTTCATCCGGACAGCAACGTATTCCTCCAGCTTAATCACTTTCGTGACACAGGGCGCCGTGGCCCAGTAGTTAGTGTGTTGGACTCTGACGCACGATGAGCGAGTTCGGATCCCGATAACACCAACGTCATCGAATGTTTATTTCGCGGCGTCCCTCCTCGGCGGGGTATTGGCAAAACCCCCCGTAGTATAACTTGCCTTGAAAAAGCTTCTCGATTCACGCCGTTCGGAATCGGCATTAAACTGTAGGTCCCTTTCACCTGTGTGAAAAATAAATCACACGCAACATGGGTGATTGAAGAGAAGCTTGGCTCTGGTCCTTCATCGGCTGTAACGCCACCAAAGAAGAAGAAGAATCACTTTCGTAGTGGAGCTGCGAGGTGACGAGCACAGGTCGAAACCAAGAGCCAAATACATCGTTTCGCATGCGCTTATGTCTCGTTCTGTCATCAATCGATTCCAAGTTTTCGTGAATGCTGAAGCAGCTCGAGCGCCATTGGTGGTCAAATCAACCGCATTACGAAACACGTCCTTGAGCGCCATGGACTGTGGCTCAGATTTTGAAGCATATTAGCAATGTAGTTAATAACTGCATATTCTGATGTGATTATTTTAAAATCGGTATTTGCCCTCCACGTCCACATGAAGAACGGACAATGGTCGTTAATGTAAGCATCATTTCGAGCAGGGAGAAATTGCCACTGTCCTTTCTCCATCTTCAGCCTCGATGTTTCCAATAAGGGTTTTGAGTAGTCGAAGCGACACTTTCTGTCCGTGCACACATGACGGTCCACACTGTGTATGCCGCTGCAGTTTGTTTGCAATATGTGCATGTCCTGCATTACCTTTAGCACGCGGGTATGTATGCGTGACGGATGCAGTGGGAACTCCCAATTGTGAAACCATTGCTTCTAGGCTTGTGCGATTGGCGTACCAGTAGCATCTGGTTCCTCGAAGTTTAGATGCCCAGTGAATCAGTTTGCCAAGTATCGAGTTGTCAGTTGCCACAGCTTCACGCAACTGTCCCACATTGCTATTAAAGTCGTTCTCTTTCGCAAATATCATGCCACGTTTGCTTGTCTCAGATCGCTGCATCGTGTTGCAGGCATGGTAGCGAAAGCGTGGATTTTTCGCGAACCTGCGTGACTTATATTGCAGTAAATAGACGAAATAATCGTGCAGTATTGGCCGCAAATCTGCTGGGCGATTGTTATCGTTGATGTCTGCAGTTCCGTTTGGAAAAAGGCACGGAAAGGCCATTGTGACGTATCCTTCATGCGTCCATTCAAACACAGCAACAGGGCGCGCCACTGGCCATTCAATAATCGATTGAATTCCCTGGCTCTGCAGCGATGAGACGCTAGTCGTGATGCCAGTCTCAACGTCATCCATGTCGGTTTGGGCATTTTCTGGTTGCTACTGGTCTGTTGTCATTGCCATGTCGCTTGCCTCGGCTTCAGTGCTAACTGTCTGAAGTTCCGTTGACACGTCGCCATCGACTGGGAGAAAACTTAGCACTTCTTCGGAGATCCGTAGTACCGTGATAGTAGTACTTGTGATTCGACTTGAGCCAACGAAGAGCACGAATGACTTTTTAGCGACGAACACGAAAGTCTCTGTGGCCAGTTGGTGTGTGACGACGCACCGTCACAACAGGCAACGATGGCACAGTGTGAGGAAGAGCCGTTGCCAGCAATTGCACATCCTCCTCAATATTGATCACATGTCCACCGTACGCAAACTGGCCTGGTCCATTGCGACCTTTTATGCGAGCATCATTTCCACAAGCGTAAGATCTTGAAGCTCATTTGGGACCTCGCCTGGATCCATGAAACTTGCAGCAAGGAACATGTCTGCAGCGTTGGACTGCGACTACACCTATTGCAGGATCCTGGTTCGGAACGAAGAGTTTTGCGGCCGCAGTTTGTGCACGGAAAATACTGCATTTCAGCCATTGCTGCTTCGAACTTTGCCATAAGACGATCCGCTTTCTTTTCCCGTCGCGTTGCAGGCATACGCTCAGCAGCTTGACCATTTGTAGCATCTCGTTGCTCAGCAGTTTGATTTGCACGGCTTTCTTGATGTCGTGCTGCGTCGCGTGTACGTCTCTGTACGGGCATGTTGCTTTGTTATGATCTTAAAGTAAGCGCAGGTATTGGATAGTAGGTCTATTAATAAATGCAATAGTCACCTGTAGTGAGGTTTACGGAATAGCGTTACGACTATGAAAACGGCACTGAATGTCTTTTGCCTTTACTGACCAAACCGAAGGCAATCGTGCTGTAATTCATACCTATTTAGGTGCTCTGTGTTGTGCTTTATCGTTACGGTTACCACGGACGTGAGAGCACCGTGGCGCAGTAGGTAGTGTGTTGGCCTCTGACGCCGATGACTCGGGATCGAATCCCGACACAGCCATGTCATCGAACGTGTTTTTCACGGTGTTTCTCCTCAGCGGGGTTCTGACAAAACCCCCTGTAGTAAAATTGTCATGAAAAGCTTCTCGAAATTCGCCGTTCAGAACCGCCAATAATCTGTAGGTCCCTTTCCCCTATGGGAAAATTAAATCACACACAACATGGGTGATTGAGAGAAGCTCGGCTCTGGTCCTTCATGGGCTGTAACGCCAACATACATACATGCATACCACGGACGTTAAAGAATCTCAAAATATAGGGGCGTGCAAAAAGTAAACAATTTTGAACTCAATGAAAAATCGGCGCACGCTCCAAAGTTTGGACATTTGTGACCATGGTTCGGGACCGACGCAAAATTTAGCCTTATCCACAATCAATATACCTGCGCAATGCTGAGATATGTCAGTGTGCACAATTTCATTACAACCAGACATCACGTTTTCGAACAGTTCGCGGAGGAACGCTTTTTCTTCGCCTCAAAAAGGTCTTGAGATCAAAGTGTAAAATAAAAATTAAAGCTCCTCGACAACACACTCACCTTCAAGAGAAAATAACACAACCATAGACTAGTGAAAGGATCAAGGAATGATTGGGTTCGTATAAAATGCGCCAACCGGAAGAAGATAGCCGATTCCTTTGGAAAGACAGGTAGGGTAGAAATGTTAACAATAGATCCGTATATCAAACATGGAATTCAAAGCTATTATACAACTGCAAACTCCCACTTGAACTGCGCCTCACTCTACTAAGTTGGCTTTTAATTTTACCCTTCATATGCAATTACATACGAGGCCTGGCAATTAAGTTCCGGGAATTTATAAACAAAAAGCAAGCAAATTAAGTTTATTGCAACATTTTGATATTGACATTCAAAAGAGTTCTCGTCTACACAACGATTCCAACGCTGCTCCCACAATTCGAATTCCCCCGAAGTTAACTTGTCCAGAAACATGGTTACAGCTTCTTTGACCTTCTCTACACCGCCATGGTAAGTTCGTTTGAGGTATGACTTCGTCTTGGGGATGAAATCACTGTCTATTTGGTAGGATCATATTCACAATGAACGATGCCGCGGATATCGAAAAAACAATTAACATTTCCATAAGTCGCGACTTTGGCATCCTCGCTTTCGTTGGCCGCTTTGTCTATTCAAACACACATCGTTTTGGACATATATACACTCGTCTCCATACTTACTTACTTACTTAGGTGGCGCTACAGTCCGTGGTGAACCTGGGCCTCAACCAATAAGCGTCTCCAGCTGGCACGGTATTTGGCCAGCTGTTTCCAGCGCCGCACGCCCAGTTGGTTAAGGTCCCCTTCCACCTGCTGTGGATGCGGCCGTCCTCTGTCCCGCCTTCCTTCCGGAGTGGATTCGAAGACTCTTCGGGTCGGAGCTGTATTTTCCATGCGCTCTACATGGCCTAGCCACCTTAGACGCTGTATCCGTAGACGTCGTACCAGGCCGATGTCGTTGTACAACCCATACAGTTCTTCGTTATATCTTCTCCTCCATACACCGTTTGAACAAACGGGACCGTAGATAGTGCGCAGAATTTTCCTCTCGCGACGACCAAGGGCATCTTCATCCGCTTTTATTAAGGTCCAAGCCTCTGCGCCGTAAAGGAGGACTGGGATGATGAAGATCTTAAACAGTGTCACCTTGGTTTCCCGAGAGAGGGCTCTACTTCTCAATTGCCTCTTGAGCCCAAGGAAACAGCGGTTGGCAAGAGTGATTCTGCGTTTTATCTCAGCGCTGGTGTTGTTGTCGCTGGTCATCAGTGAGCCAAGGTAGACGAATTCCTTGACCACTTTAAAGTTATATCCGCCCATGATGACGTTCTGGCCAATACGTCGGTGTTGTCCGTCTGTTTTAGATGAAAGCAGATATTTGGTTTTACCCTCATTAACCTTGAGACCCATCTTAGCCGCTTCTACCTCAATGCTTACAAAGACCTCATTGACGTCTCGCTGTGTCCGTCCAATCACGTCAATGTCGTCGGCGTAAGCAAGCAATTGCGTAGACTTGAAATAAATCGTACCTCTTGTGTTGGCCAGTGACTCTTGCACGATCTTTTCAAGCACGATGTTGAAAAAGTTGCATGACAGCGCGTCACCTTGCCTAAATCATTTTTTAACATGAAAGGTCTCGGTTTGCTCATAACCGACCTTAATGGAGCAGCGAGAATTCTCCATTGTCATCCTGCACAGTCGGACGAGTTTGGCAGGGATGTTAAAACTAGACATGGCTTTGTATAGCTCATCTCTATACACGCTGTCATATGCAGCCTTGAAATCGACGAAGAGTGTCGATTTGGTATTCCTGGGTCTTCTCCAAGATCTGCCGTAGCGGAAATATTTGGTCTACATTCACCACCTACAATTTGAATTACAACACGTTGTCTGTGAGCTACACATTTTTACGACGACCACAAGAAGTTGTTGGTTTTTTGAAAAATATGCGAAATGTTGTGGACTTCAGTCTTGGATGAAAACTAAATGGAAAGGGCCCCCTTACTAGTCAGTTGTTGGTCAGCATAGTAGGATGATAAAACGGTAAACAGATAGCTTAGTTGTTCATTACAACTTCCCAATCCCTTAAGGAACTTAATCCTTTCTTTCTCTAGGTTTTGCGTCAAGCCTTTGGATTGCTTCCATGCTGTGCGACTATAACTTGTCGAACTTGATAAAGTATTGCATTCGTCTAAATGTGTGCTTTGTCTCGACTTCATTTTTAATTTATTTTATTTTGTCACAAATGTTTGTTCGGTACTTATGTACGTTCTTTGGCCCTTATATGTACATATATGTATCAGCAGCCTTTAGTGCAAGTACTCGAATGCTTCAAGTATAAGAAAGGGAAGATATCACTTATCCATTATCTCACATCAATTCCACTCGCCCGCTTATTCTGACCCATTACCTGCAGATTCTCATTTTAGATATGAGCTTTGTATCTGAGTTTCTAATATATTTTTTTCCTTGCTACCTCCGCGCACTCCATCCGTTCTGTTTGGTATTGTTTCGCACTCGGTTCTATACGTGTCAAAAGATTTATGTCCTCGTTGAAAATATCATTACAAGGATAAGCTCCCGCCGAAAAGGGGATATTCAGTTGGCGACACAATAAAGTTAGGTAGGTGTGTAACACTTTTCATTTATATTCGGTTTAGCCCGTCGTTTTCGCATGCATGTATTCGTATCTTGTACCTTTTAGCCATAAAACGATGACTAAATAAAAAAACACATTCACGAGAAATGAATTTCATCGGAAAAATTATTATTTTTCTTCTTTGAGCGAATTTGTTCACCTTTTAGTCCCACATATCGTAGTTGCGCCATCCGTCTGCCGTGAACCTAATTTTATGCGAAAGCTTCGGTTAAAGTGTCTGACTTTCTAAGAAGGCAAACGCTCTCTATGAATAAATTTGAAGAGTGAAATAAAATGGAAATGTTTATACAATTTTCATCGAGAATAACACAGAGCACTTTTTTCCGGTCGGTCGTCAAGCTCGGGCTACGCATCTGAAAATCATGGAGACACACTCTGGAGCAACTATGGGAGCATAAATTGTGAGCAAGTTGAATGCTTAAGGATTTCCCATCTACGGAATTGAAGTGGTTGTTAAAGTTGTTGCTGCTGGTGTGGTGGTGTGTTCCGGATATCCACCCTTTCGCCTCGTCAGCCTCGTGAACAGAAATTGGAGCATTGTGTGGAGGGGAAAGGGGGGACGAAAAGCTTCCATCGACCTATGGTTATGATTATACATACATCATATATGTGTATGTAGTTGTGTTGGGAATATGAGCTTTCAATTAGGATATTGAAAGTACTTTCCAAATAGTGGCAAACGAGCAGACACGTTGGCACTGATGGGCTTGAAATATGAGCCACGGATTATCGGATTTAATTGTGGATATTCACTCTATGTGGAATACGAGTTGTATATGCTCGTTTATGCTTTTGTCTGATGAAAGTTGTAATTGTTAAATAAGAAAAATGAGAAAAAAGAAAACCAATGGACTTTTGTTTGTGTCCTTTTGGTATCTTGGGGCTTTGATGAAGCTAATAGCAAAACTAGAAGAAGATGGAGAAAATCAGTTGAGAGGCTTATGTATTAGATGCCCTCTATTCGACTATATGTTCGTCGCTGTAATTAATTGCCTTTCGAAATATATATATTTTGAATATGCTAGTATGAATGCAGCATATACACAAATTTTGTAGTTGCTTACTAGAGGAAGTTCCAGACTTGTGGTTGAAAATTGAGCAAGTCTTTTGGTAGACATAAACAAATCTACCTCTTCTATTATACAATATTGCTTCCAATTGGGATGAAGGTTTATTTTCTTCCTTTTTTTAGAGACCATATTTGACTTTCGTGATCGGATAAGTGCAGTATTCTACTTACGAGTATTTTGATCACTGGGTCATTTTCGTAGTCATATCTTCTTCTTAACGGGCGCTACAGTTCGGGGTGAACCTGGGCCTCAACCAACATGCCCCTCCAACTAGCACGATCTTTTGCTAGCCTTTTCCATTGCCACACACCCAGTTAGCTGAGGTCCCCTTCCACCTACATACATATGTACACCATCTTAAATGCCGGCGTGCTCTGTTTCTTTGTCTCTCGGGGCTGGACTCAAAGACTCCCTCCACTCTAAATGGCCTAGCCATCCCAGGCGTTGAATCCGCAGACGCCTGAGTAGACTCATGTCGCTGTACAGCCCGTAGAGTTTTTGGTTGCTTTTTTCCTCCATCCCCCGTCTGCACTTATAGGCCCGAAAATCACGCGCAAAATCTTTCTCTCGAACCAATCACGGGCCTCCTTATCCGCTTTTGATAGTGTCCATGCTTCTGCGCCGTACAATAGGATCTTATATAGAGTCAACCAATTTTCGCCACCTCCATCTCAATACTCGCAAACGCCTCATTGACATCTCGCTGTGATCTACCTATTATCTCATTATCGTCGCCGTATGCAAAGAGTTGCGAGGATTTGAAATAGATTGTGCCTTCTCTGTTGGCCAGTGATTTTTGCACAATCATTTCCAATATGATGTTGAAGAAATCACGCGACAACGCATCGCCCTGCCTAAATCCTTTTTTGACATCAAAACTGTCAGTAAGGTCTTCACCAATTCGGATGGTGTAGCGAGCATTCTCCAAAGTCATCCTGCATAGTCTGACGAGTTTAGAAGGTATGTCAAAGGTAGACATAGCATCATATAGCTCGTCTCTAATTACGCTGTCGTATGCGGCTTTGAAGTCGACAAATAGGTGGTGAGTGTCGACTTGGAATTCATTGGTTTTTTTCAGGATCTGCCGTAGTGTGAAGATTTGGTCGATGGTGAACTTCCCTGGCCTGAATCCGCACTGATAAGGACCTATCAGCTTATTTACAAAAGGCTTCAGGCGTTCACACAAAACGGCAGAGATGGCAATCTTAACTTCGAATTCTCTGCGGTCTTCGTCGAATAGAAATGGATCATTCTGCCTGACAGCGGTATATTGACTAACATCGCCGTTAAACAGTCTGCAGAAGTGGTTTTCCCATATTCTCAGCATCGACTGCGATTCTACTACTAGGTGTCCGTTTTCATCCCTGCAGGCTTCCGTTCTGGCTTTATAATCTTGGCATGTTCGCTTTATCTGTTGATAAAACTTTCGAACGTCACGCCTGCAGTAACACCTCTCCGAATCCTCAATCGCGCGCTTCTCGTGCTCTTTCTTCTTTCTTCTAAGAAGCTTATGCTCCTCCCTTCTTTTTAACTCATAGAGCTCACAAACTGCTATTGTTCTTTTATGCAACGAGGCCTTATATGCATCCTGCTTCGCTGTGTGAATCCTCCTGCACTCGTCATCGAACGAGGTGTTTCTTCGCACTGAACCATGGTAGAGGAAGTCTTTGACAACTTCGAAATTGTAGCTGCTAATTGTGACAATTTGGCAAAGACATCGCTATTGTGAGTCTCACGCTTTCCATGCTCTCTTTTTTCTTCCTTTAAAGGGTGTGTTCCTCTCCCCTTTTGTTCTCGTAGTGTTCACGAGCGGCTCTCGACCATCTATGTAGCATGGCTTTGTAAACAGTTTGCTTTGCTATATGGGCTTTCTCATATTGCTCTTCAAACCAGGGGTTTCTGGCTGTCGCCGGTGTGAAACCCAGTACATTAGAGGCAGTATCTCTGATGGCACGCTTTCAATTATGCAGGTTTCATCGGATTTTGCGAGATATTGAGGGAAACTCAATTGGTAAAGATTCTAGCGGTCTCCTGCCATTGTAGCTTTCCGACTTCTAACTTTCGTTGCCCAGCTCATCGCCATGGCATCCTTGATATCCCCATTCGTATCTTGGCTACAACAAGGTAATGATCCGAGTCTATGTTGGTTCCTCGGAAGGTTCGTACATCTAGGATGCTGGAAGAATGTCTGACGTCGATCGCAGCGTGATCAATCTGGTTGGTGGTCGACTGATCAGGTAATCGCCGGGTTCTTTTGTAGATGTTGCGATGCGGGAATCATGTGCTAGCTAGAAGGAGATTACGCCCCGCCAGGAAGTCAAGTAGCCTGCGTCCGCTTTCGGACTTGGTGTCCTGTAGCCTATACCAGTTTCGCATTAAAATCTCCTAGTACTGTTTTTGTACCGTAGCTGGGAGATTGGGGTAGGAAATCGTAGAAGTCATCTTTAAGCCGATCGTCCTTTTCTTCGGTTGTGGCATGGACGCATATTAAGCTCATCTTCCCGAATTTAGCTTTGATGCGGTTTGTTATGAGCCGAAAGCTTACGACTTTTTGGCGTTGCTTATTCTACTTTTAGCAATTCCCGTAGTACATAGATGTGGTCCATCCCATGGCACCTCTTCGAGTGCGGCTACTCATGCTTTATAGCAGTTGACACTCCTACCTACCTACCTGCCTAAAACAAAAGTTGACGAAATAGGGACTCCAAGTACATACATATGTGCTCAACTTAAGCGTACATACCTGGATCATAACACATTTTTCGTAGTTCTCTGAACTTTTCTATCTGCTGAGGTGTCGAAGGACGGCCATAGAATGAGATCGAAGACTGCAATACGATTACTTTTCTGCCATTGGCATGAGTAGAATCTTCATTGATTTTTTTGGAGGAAGGTAAGAGAGCTAATTGTCAACAATGGAAACTTTCTAGGATTGTGGAAACTTTATCAGCTGTATTAGACTACATGACTTCCAGTCTTTTGCTTCTGTACAAAGTGCCAATTGACACGCACTTCGTCTTCAAAGCTCTCCTCGTTGATCTTGATTGATTCCGTTGCACCCTAGCGAAGTTCATCCACTAGAATGCCTTTTGTCACTCAATTCATTTCATTAAGTAAAAATTACAACAAACCTTCCTCGAAAGTCATACCTAGCATATGGCATCCCATCCGGCCTGGTCCAACCTTCTCAAGCTCGAAAAGCAGCAGGAAAATAAAGGAAAGGGTTCAGCCCCTATTGCGCTTAAGTGGTTGTGGGCTTTTCTTATTCACCCTTTCTTATTTTCTCGTTTTATTTCGTCCTGCTGTTTCTCCATGTTTATTATTATTATTATTATTTTTTTATCAGACCACAGTGACAGCTTAACGTTTTCCTTTTACGGTAGGTTTTTGTTAAACAACTAGAGCACAATGAATGCGCGTTTTCGTGTATAAGTACTCGTATTTGTAGGAATGCAATGGGGAAAAGTGTGAGAGAAGAACAGTGAAAATGAATGGAGGTTGGTTGGTAAATTTTAAAATTATCCAGCGGAAAGTTTATAATGAAAAACACCGAGGGGATTCTCTACTTCTTCCTTTTATTCCTTTTGTTTCTCTTTTTTTTCCATATTAATATTTTCCGTGACATAAACTTAATGAACAGGATATAAGAAGAAGAAAGGCATTTTAACGCTTTTCCTCGTGATAGTTCTGTGTTTTGATGGGCGAATGCACGGTTGTCTGTGTTGGAATGTTTGTATGTTGCATTTGTATTGTATAGGGTGGCTGTGGAGAGGAAGAAAGTTAAAGAAGGAATACCGGCAGGAGCTTAAATTGTTACTCCCGGCATTTTCAAATTTAAAAGCAATTAACAGACTTTAATGCTTTAAGAAGTTAGAAAATAGTTTTCTTGTCTTGTCAATGTTACGAAAATTAAATCGTTCCCGAATAGGGTTCGATCACTGGATCGCGATAAACTACAATTGTTTGCTTTTTTTTATTCAATACGCCCACTTTATATATTATTACATCCTCAGATCAATTATCTGGGCGCTTCACCTTTATTACAAGCTTTTACACACTTTATTGCTTACACACTCTTTACTATTCCCCCACAGATCAATTATATGGGCGCTTCACCTTCATTACAACCTTTTTTTCTACATCTCGCTAGATGGCTTGATTACCGACTGATCACTCGTTACTATGGAAAACTGAATGGTCCCGAGGGTGAGCGTTCGTGCTTAAACAGCCCTCGGTCCACTTTCTCGTATGTTCGCCGTCAGACGTTCCCCTTCAGAGGTCTTTAGAATGCACTGGCATTCAGAAGTATGCCGCTGAAAGTAACCATAATTTCCATTTCACCTTCACCAGAGCATTCCAACCTTCAACAGCGAAATTCGAACATAACCATCGGTTCGTGTCCGTAACGTCGAGCGGAAGGTCTATAGTTCAAATTCGTTTCATAGCCAAGAAAAAGTAATTCCTATACTCAAAAAAGTATGCAACACAGTTGTGAATGGAAAGTGACCAAACGTACTGCTGCAGGCATAACACTCACAGTATGTGGTCAATTGAAATTCATCCTCTGCGTATGCAATACTAACACCAAAAATGCATGAACGAATTATTGAGAATTATGACCAATGCGAAATTTGGTCGGCTCTCGTCCTATGTAGGACAAACCACCCCTGAGAGTAGTCAACGAACATCTACGACCCAAAAACGACTCCGACTCCGTTCAGGTTGTGTGTCAAAACATCAACCTGGGCGAAACTTTTCTTCTCCCTGTTATCTTCGCTCGCACAACGTTCAATACGTTATAAGGCCTTAGCCTTGAGTGCGCGTGTGACTCTAAAAAAAAAAAAACGTCAATAATGGGCTAGTGCTAATAAACGATTAGACGAGAGCCTTGTCCACTTGCTTAATAAAGTTCAGAATGTCTCTCGTAGGAGCTGCGATGTTCCCCTCAGGGGTCAAAATTTCACTAAGAGGGATACGCTTCCCAAGTTGGCTTGCTGTCCACTTCGCCGCAACCTCGCATCTCCCAAAATCATCTTTGTCACCGCCTGTTCCGGAGTACATTAATTCCACCATGAGACAAATTTAATTCCGTTCTGGTACAATTGCAAGGGTTCTTAATGAACTTGACATACACAAATCCGCTGGTCCAGATGGTATCTGGTGATGGTATCTCCCCAAAAATTCTGAAGAGGTGTTCTTCTATGCTGGCAAAACCCCTGCGTAAGCTTTACCACTTTTCCTGCTTTTCTGTGCTCTATCCGAGTAGGTGGAAAACAGAATTTGTCCAACTCATTCCCAAAAAATGGCAAATCTTCTTCTCTCTCCAATTACCGACCCATTGCATGAACGTCCCTTCTTTCCAAAGTCATGGAAACGCTGATAAATCGTGAGTTAATGAAATATGTCGAGTCGCAGGAACTCCTCAATGACTGGCAGTATGGTATCCGCAGCAACAGATCCACTGATAATTTGATGGCATATCTCGCCTAGAAGTGGGATCATTCGCTCCACTAGACGGATGAGAGCAAAATAGTTGCACTTGATATTTCGAAAGCATTTGACCGAGTTTGGCATGAAGCTCTTAATGCGTGCATACGGGATCGATGACATCCTTCTTCTATGGATTAGAAGCTACCTTCTGAATCGTTCAATTCAAGTTGTCATGGACGGATTCAAGTCTGATATTCACTTTGTAAATGCTGGTGTTCACCAGGGCTCTGTTTTGCCACCGACAGTCTTTCTCATTTTTATAAATGATCTCTTGTCTTTTACTTCTAATCCAATTCACTCCTTTGCTGACAGCACTTCCCTCAGCTTCTCATATTCGTTTACTTCTTTACGACCCTGCACTTCGGCTGTTAAGCTCTTCAAATTCCGATATCGACAGCGTAATCTAATGGGTTAAAAACGATGGAGTGAAACTTAAGGCTTCCAAAACACAATGCTTCAAGAAGTGCGATGGGATGGACTAGGCAACAGACGGATGGAAAAACTGTGACATCTAATACGGGAATTGCTACAAGGAGAACAAAGAGCGTTTACTCGGGTGCGGACTCGTTATTCGAGGAAGACTCCGACAAAACGTCTTAAGCTTCCGGGATGTAAGCGAACGCCTCATAACAATCCGCATCAAAGCTAAGTTTGGAAACAACGGAACGGAAGAAACGGACGATCGACTCAGAGAAGAATTCTACGATCTCCTAGATAGAACCTATGCCCAATGTCCCAGCTACGACACAAAAACAGTTCTAGGAGATTTTTATGCAAAACTGTGCAAAGAGGACATATATGAGACGATTATAGGAAAGCATAGCCTCCACCACACCACTTCCGACAACGGACTTAGGCTAATCGATTTCCTAACGTGGCGTAACATCCTTGTAGCAAGCACACGCTTCCCCCATCCCAACATCCACAAGGGTACCTGGTGGTCTTTTGATCAATCAGCTATCAACCAGATTGATTACATTGCGATCGACGCCAGACACTCCTCCAGTATTCTCGACGTACGAACCTTCCGAAGGGCCAACATCGACTCGAACCACTACCTTGTTGTAGGCAAGGTACGCATGAGAATATCAAGAATGCTTAGGAGTCGAGTAGGACAACGTAAGTTTGACGTCGGGAAGCTACAATCGCAAGAGACTGTCAGAATCTTTGCCGATTGTGTCTCCTCCAAGCTCTCTCAAAATCCGTCCTCAGCAGTACAAACAATAGAGCAGGAATGGGCGCATTGCCAGAGCGCCGTGAGAGACCCTGCCTCAGAGGTGCTGGGTTTCAAACCGCTACCACCTAGAAACCCCTGGTTCGCGAACAAGCCCATGCAGCAAAACAAGAGGTATATAAAGCCATGCTGCAACGACGGACGAGATCTGCTCGCGAAATCTATGAGCAGAAGAGAATAGAGGAACGCTTTTCAGAAGAAAGAAGAGAGAGCACGAAAAGCGTGAGATCGAGGAGATGGAGAGATGCTTCCGCAGGAATGACGCCCGTAAGTTTTACAATAAGGTAAAACGAACATGCCATTGCTACAAAGCCAGAGCGGCGGCCTGCAGGGATAAAAATGGAGTACTGGTAGTAGAGTCGCAGTCGATGCTGAGGATTTGGAAAGACCACTTCAGCTGACTGTATAACGGCGATGATAGACAAGATACCGCTGTCAGGCAGAAGGAGCCATTCGTAATGGACGACGTTGTAACAGAATTCAGTCCACCCGACCTAGACGAAGTCAAAATGGCGACATCAAGACTTAAGTCTAATAAAGCCGTGGGCGCAGACGGCCTGTCTGCTGAGCTTTTTAAGGCGGCTGAAGATGAGCTGGTAAGGTGCATGCACCATCTCGTTTGCAAGGTATGGTCAGGGGAAAGCATGCTCGACGAATGGAATCTCAGCATCGTTTGTCCGGTCCATGAGAACGGAGACCCCTATAACTGCGCCAACTTTTGACTCGAGTCAAAAGACTGAAGTGGAAGTGATTAGACGTGTTTCTACTCGAGTGTCGTAATTTTCAACCAAGTAATCTCGTTTTTAGTAGCTATTTGCCTTGTATTTGTTTTTGTTTACTCGTACACGATGTATTGCCCCTTGTGCACCAAAAAAATTGAACGCAACCGTGATCTGAAAGTTGCTTGTTCGGACTGTGAGTCTTATTTTCATTGTTTTTGTGTGAAAATAACCCCAGCCGATTTTGAATACATGAGCACCAACGGCGTACCATATCGTTGTGACAAGTGTATGACTTTCCGCCGGAAATCCATGCAACAACAAACTGCCCCTATGCAACCTCAAACAACATCTAGTGGTGCAACAAACAAAGCCAGCATAGAGCAGCAGCAAGCGACAGTGAAAAAAACGGGCTCAACTACATCAGCTACGTCCAAACAGCGAACAAAACATACACCGCAAATTCGCTCTTCACCTCGAACGGACAATGAATCTACCCACGAAGAGCCAAATAGGTCTCCCCACACCTCTCCTGCCTCGGGTGGTCCCCAACACTCTACAAATTCCATAACGCTGCAATTGCTCTACGATGAGATTTTGTCTCTAAAGAAAATTAACTGCGACTTTCTCACCACACTTGAACAGCTAAGAAATGACAACACCAAGCTGAGAAAGAGGGTCGCATCTTTGGAGAGCAAACTCAATTGGGAAGAACAAAAGAAAGTGGAGAATGTCATCGAGATTGTGGGCATACCTGGACTTAACAACAACAATGCGCACGAATGTGCTCATACAATTTTTCGTGAAGCTTTGGAGGTTCCTGTCTCAGCTGCTGACATTCACCAATGCATCGTCAAAAGTATGGGAAAAACATTGTCAGCAAATGCAAACGGCAACATTTCAAGCAACAGCACCAACAGCAAAGATGTTCTTTGTATACATCTCTCTTCGCTGGATCTAAAAAGTAAGATTATGAAAAGCAAGAGGACAGCAGCAAAGAAATTGAACTCATCGCTATTTGTTCCAAATTCTCGTAATAGAATATATATCAATCACTGTCTAACTAAATATAATAGAGCATTATTTATGGAAGCCAAGAAACTAAAAACCGAGAAAAATTATAAATATTTATGGTTCCAGAATTCACAAATTTTGTTGAGAAAAGTTGAAAAAGGTAAAATTGTTGCTATTAGGTCGTTTGATGATTTAATAACCTTGGGCGATTAAATCCATTTCATTTTCCAGTATCATTAAAGATGTATAGTCCTAATGACATCTTCGATCCTTCTAGTAACAATTCTACCTCTATCATACATAATTTAAATGATAGTTTAAATAATTATGATTCTGATATGGGTAACTCCTTTTTTGTGGTTCATCAAAACATACGTAGTTTGCGGCAAAACTTTGACCTATTGGTGTGTAATCTGGAAGCGTTAGTATTTCTACCCGATTTAGTCTTTGTCTCGGAAATATGGATTTATGCGTGTGAAAGTAACGATTATTCAATTCCCGGGTATAACTTTCATGCCCGTACAAATGAATCCTATTCGGCAGGCGGAGTGGGGGTATTTGTTCGTGACTCCCTCCAAGTTAATGTTTCCTATCATAGTTTTATGACTGCAGATGTAATTCATATTAGCTGCAAGATAAGTAAGGAGCTTTTTAACTTTGTGTGCATATATAGGCTGCAATTTCACGACCCTCAATCATTTTTAAACGAACTGACCCTATTTCTGTCAAAAACCAAGGTAGTTAATCTTGTTATTTTAGGTGACTTGAACATTGACATCTTAGCTACTAACACAGTCTCGGAATCACTCTCGAACCTTATAGCCGAACATGGTCTTACTTCCTTTGTGAATGAGCCAACGAGACCTTCTTCAAATACCTGTCTGGACCATGTATTTGGTCGTTTTTCCACCATATCTCCTAATCAATGCAACGGTGTTAATCTTGATCTCAACATCACGGATCACTGCATGACTGGTATTTTGCTCAGAGGCATAAAAGTGCTTGTACACAAAGTCACTGTCCCCATTCGCACCTTAACAAAAGTAAGATTTGATTCCCTTAATCTCAGACTACGTTTTGAAAACTGGGAGGCTGTTTATGTGGAAAATAATGCCTCTTTGGCCTATAATTCCTTTTTAGAGATACTGCAGTCTCACTTAAGTGTATCTACCGTTCACTATCTGCGGAGAAAGTCGGAAATAAAACTGAAGCCCTGGATAAGTCAATACATTCTTAAAAAAATTAAGTTGAAAAATAAGCTGCATAAGAAATGCGCATTACATCCTCTTAATTCTGCTCTGTGGATCCGGTTCAAAAATCTATCCTCTAAAGTAAACCATGAAATTCGTTTGTGTCGTGACAGGTTATATCTCACGCAAATGCGAAATGCACAAAATAACCCCAAAAAGGCATGGAAAGTTGTCAATAGCATATTGAGCCGCAATACTTTTAATGTATCTTCAACCATCGAACTGATAGCTGACGACTCTCTAGTCAAAGATGCTACAACTGTAACTGATATCTTCAACGATTTCTTTGTTTCGGTTGGCAAGATGCCCGCCTCCAGTCCTAGTTCTGTATATTGCCCTAATTGTGCAGCAGGGAATTTGGTGGAGGACCCGGTTTGTGGAGACAGTTTCTTCTTTGAGTCTATCACTGGGTCTGAAGTTCTGTCTCTAATTAACTCTCTCAATCGTTCGGCTTCCTGTGGTGATGATGGTCTATCTAACTACATACTAAAGCGTATTGCTTTGAACATAGTAGATGTCCTAGCATTTCTTTTTAACCTAAGTGTTGCTACTGGAATCTTTCCTGACAGGTTAAAATGTGCAAACGTTCTACCAGTCTTTAAAAAAGGAAACAAGAGAGAAATAAATAACTACAGGCCTATCTCACTACTTTCCGCTATATCAAAAGTTTTTGAAAAAGCGATGAAGCGTAGAATTCTGGCGTTCTTGAAGAGAATCAATTTTCTCAGCCCGCTGCAGTATGGCTTTAGGGCAGGACTATCTACTGAAGATGCACTTGTGGACTTCTGCTCGCTCATAAACAAAGGCCTAGACTCGAAAAAAAGCTGTGCCAGTCTGTTTGTTGACATAACAAAGGCTTTTGATATGGTAAACCATAGCATCCTCTTGAATAAATTGCATCGGGCTGGTTTTCGAGGTTTCATTTACAGATGGTTGGTATCGTATCTCAAAGATAGAAAACAAAAAGTTAAAATTGGAGACTGCGTCAGTGATAATAGGATTATTGAACTAGGTGTTCCCCAGGGGTCTGTTTTGGGCCCTACTCTCTTCCTTGTTTACATTAACTCCTTATTCCTGCAACCATTCGCTGGAAAAGTTACCGCCTTTGCCGACGATCTTGCCATCGCATACAACTCCGCTAGCCACCTTCAGTTAGTTGCTGATATTAACTATGACTTGCACCTACTGAGATCATGGTTCGCCCATCATAAACTTATCGCCAGTAACAAGACTAAACTAATGTTTTTCAGCCTTAGATTGCAAGACGCTCCGGATCTTGATTTCATTTTCCATGCTGCCGATTGTAATCGCTTCAAATTGTCGACTTGCACTTGTTACGACGCCTCATCCATATCTGTGTTTAGCAAGGATGCAGCATGTCACACTAACTGTTTTAGAGTTAACATCGTTAGTAATTACAAATACCTAGGAGTTATCGTTGATCAAAACATGAATTGGTCCGATCACACCTCAAACCACAAACAGTATCTTCGTTCTTCAATCCGTGGATTGTTCCATCTTCGTAAATACTGCTCAAATGACAGCTTAAGAACTGTTTACTTCGGGTTAGTTCACTCTAAACTGCAATATGGACTGGGATGCTGGGGCGGTACATTTGTACTACTACAAGGTGTCAAAAATCTTTTTTATGAGAGGTGGTTATTTGCAAAGTCCAATCTCTGACTTCCGCAGCCTGCGCAGCAACCTCGAGTTCCTAGTGAACCTACCTTCATTCCGAACCACCCATTTTAGAGGCTTTTATTCCATCGTTAGTCGTAAACTATTTAATCGTCTACCTATCTCGATTCGCGCAATTAGAACACGAACCTCTTTCCTAAACAAAGTCAAAGATTGGCTTCTTGGTTTCGATCACAATCAAATTGAAGTTTTGCTGTCCTACGTATCTTAATCTTTTTTTTTTTTTTTTTTTTCTTTTGGTTTGTTCTTCGTTTTTACTATGTATAAATAAAAAAAAATTATTTCCCCATATCTAATCACTTCCATATATAAATTTTCACATTATGCATTTAAAATCATTTTGATGTGGCATTCAACACTATTTGTATTTTAAATAAGAATGTCACTACGTATTCTTAGCACATATTATCTATTGTCAACTTGTTGTGTCTTTAATTTGTAAACTCTAGTTTCGCTTGTGTATAGTAGTCTAAGAATATTGAATAAAAAAAAAAAAAAAAAAAATAAGTCTCCTTAACATTGCATATAAGATCTTCTTTGCCGTAATGTGTAAACGCCTGAAACCGTTTGTGGATAACCTGATCGGCTCTTATCAGTATGGTTTCAGGCCAGGTTAATCCACAATAGACCAAATATTTACGCTACGGCAGATCTTGGAGACGACCCATCGACATTTGCCACCTCTTCGTCGATTTCAAGGCTGCATATGACAGCGTGTATAGAGATGAGCTATACAAAGCCATGTCTAGTTTCAAGATCCCTGCCAAACTCGTCCGACTGTGCAGGATGACAATGGAGAATTCTCGCTGCTTCATTAAGGTCGGTAATGAGCAAACCGAGACCTTTGATGTTGAAAAAGGATTTAGGCAAGGTGACGCGCTGTCATGCAACTTTTTCAACATCGTTCTTGAAAAGATCGTGCAAGAGTCACTGGCCAACACAAGAGGTACGATTTATTTCATGTCTACGCAATTGCTTGCGTACGCCGACGACATTGACGTGATTGGACGGACACAGCGAGAGGTCAATGAGGCCTTTGTAAACATTGAGGTAGAGGCGGCTAAGATGGGTCTCAAGGCTAATGAGGGTAAAACCAAATATCTGATTTCATCTAAAAGAGACGGTCAACACCGACGTATTGGCCAGAACGTCACCAATGGCGGATATAACTTTGAAGTTGTCAAGGAATTCGTCTACCTTGGCTGGCTCACTGATGACCGGCGACAACAATACCAGCGCTGAGATAAAACGCAGAATCACTCTTGCCAACCGCTGTTTCTTTGGGCTCAAGAGGCAATTGAGAAGTGCGGCAATATTCGGATGCGGATTTATTATTAGAGGGAGACCTAAGCAAAAACTCTTGAGCTTCCGTCATGTAAGCGAACGCCTCATAACAAGGTTTTTTAAAGGAGGCCCAGGAGGAAGAAGAAGAGGGTGTCTATGTTCCCATTTGGAAGCAGTTCCGTTTACTTTGGAACGCACCTTGTATGTTAAAGTCATTCCGAATAGTAAACGACTTTTTGAGAAAACTTTGGTATTGCGAGTAAAAGAGACGAACTACAGGGCGATACCCTTCGTCTGTGATTGCCGCCTTACGTATGAGTGCTTTAAAATATAAAGGTTTTACGCCTTTCTATGCGTTAGGAATATAAAGCTCTTGCGGCCAGACATCTTTATTCGTCGACTATCCACTCTATTCACTTTATCAAGATGAATGCTCAAATAAGTCAAGATAAGACGATTAAAGCAACGAAATCTTTAAGCTGGCATACATCGGAAAGGGGACGATTTCTTTTGAATAGAAAAATAAAGAAAATCTTCGCAGATCCTTACCGAGTTTCAAAATTGCCTAAGTAGTTTTTAGAATGCAAGTATGTGGATGCAATAAAATGCTTCTATTGTCTGTCGATGGAAACCTCATTCTTCTTGAAAATTACTCAAAACCTTTAGTAAATCGTAAACAAGTTTTAGTGTTTAGTGTTTTAGTGAGTTTTTCAAACTCATCGATTTCAAACCATTGTTAATTCGTAAGCATGGGTATTCACACGAAACGCATTGTCCAATCACTTCTACATTCCAACTGCCAACTATTCCCATCCATCGGTGGTTTGTTCTCGTTTCCATTTTATAGTATGCCGGTGTGCTGGCATTCACTCGAATTCCGACATCAACTTAAACTCAAGAACTCCTAAGCTTTATATGTCGACATCCTTTGATTAAAAGTCAAAACGAAGAATCTTCTTTACCAGTTTGTGGACTTACGTCCATGCTTTCGGACGGACACCGACCCATTATACGACAATAGGTTCCGACGAAGAGCTTTTTAGCTATTGTTCTCTCACACATTATCCTCGTCCATTTACGAATATTGGAATATTCCAAATGTCCTCGTAACGTAACGCGCCTTGGTCAAATGGATATATTCAAGTGTACTGTTCCATGTTCGATAACATGGAATGTGTTCGGACAGCATGGTCATCTGCACGTGGAGCTCTGACTATTTCGTCAGAGTACACTATAGTGTATTGCTCTCGGTCGATTCCTCCTGCTTTATGGAAAAAAGTGTTTTTGAAACAATTTATAGAACAATGACCCATGGATGGCGTGCGCGTATTTGTTTGTTTTTTGTTGTTTTTGCTATTTTTCTTTCTCTTGCCTCTCTCTCTGGCTCCCTCCTGATCCATCCAAGTGGTTTTTCTTTTTTTTTTTGCTATCGAGCCGCAGTAGATACTTCTGCTCCTCGTCCTTTTGCCTATGCCACTCTTCCTGTTTTCAATTTGTTTTTTTCTATCTTCTGCACTTTGCAGTATCGTATCCACTCCTAGTAACTATGACATAATGTTGTTCGAGCACACAATGCTAGTGTGTACTGGATGATGATGAGCTGCCAGTGAGTAGTGTGCCAGATGTACTTACATATCATGAAACTCCCCACTATCATGCGGAATATTCTGTTGCAAATATTTTTATTCATGTTGTACACGATACGAGTATCTGCGCGCCGCCGAGCTCGTGCAACAAATGTGCATTTAAAAAAGCGAGGAGCAGATGCGCGCGTAGGGGGCGAATGTTGGGAAAATTGTGAAAATCCATATTGTCCCTGATGTTGTCATCGCTCCTCCATAGTTTATAGTTTTTTTTCCCTGATTTGTTGTTGCTTTGTGTACTTTTCTTCTTATTATAATTATTAACCACTCGATGCTTGTCCATGGAGACAGGGATTCATAGTGCATTGTTAAATGGAGTGGAAAAAACAGGGTGGCACAGTGGGCGGCTGGCGTTGTGTAACGTGTTGGTCTAACCAAATAAAGAATTGAATATCGGCTCATATTGACAAAGGGAAGCAGGAAAGATACTGCTTGTTTTTTTTAATTGAGTTAATTGAATTATTTTGAAACCTTTGGGTAGCAACAGCTTGGCATTACATATATGGAAATTTGGAGAGGGACTATTTGGTATAAGCTGGGATTAAAAATTGAAATAAGTTTACTTGCCGATACATTGTTTTTGTGTTTTTTTTTTTACTTTGATGTGGGTTATGTGCATTTTTAGGATTCAATTTTATGAACGTAACTTAGGCGCAGACGACGTTGCTATTACCATCTCGGGCAAATATCTACTTACCTACCTGTGTACGGTATTCTCCATATAGTGCAAATGGGCACAACACAATGGGCTCGTGATAAACCCCAGACGATGGAGCTTGAGCTTTTCACCAGGATGCATCAAACCCCGGAAGCATGCCCAATCACTTTACTTGGCACCAGGTTAACCTACTCTTCCAGTGCCAAATACTTTGGCATTGTACAAAGATAGGAAACTAACTTGGAAGAACAACACAATCGAACGTGCAAAAAAAGCGACTATAGCTCTCTACACCTGTAAGAAAGTCTTAAGGAAAATATGGGGATTCAACCCAAAGCTTACCTCATGACTATACTCATACATTACAGTTGTTAGACCTATTTAAATGTATGGAGTGGTAGTCTGGTGGACTGCACTGGACAAAACAACATACAACAGCAATTCGAGAAGGTACAAAGGCTGGTATGCAAGGGCTTCACCGGGGCCCCAAGGTCCACCCCAACGAGCACTCGATATATTTGGCATGGGAATAGCCACATACACGGCAACCAGACTAAAAGCAAGCTCCAAATGGACGAGCAACATCACTGGCCACTCCTACATCCTGAGCAACGGGATAACCTTGGCGGAAAACTCGGACCACATAGAGCCCACCACCTTCTTTGAGAAGAAATTCAAAATAACATACCCGGACGGACGGAACTGGTCCCGCCAGGCGCAACCTCACAAGATCTGTGTGGACTTGCGTAGGTAAACCTCTTCTTCTTCTTCTTAGCATGCGCTACAGTTCGGGGTGATCCTGGGCCTTAACCAACATGCCCCTCCATGCCCCTTCCATTGCCGCACACCCTGTTGGCTGAGGTCCCCTTCCACCTGTGTGCACCATCTTAAGTGCGGCTGTCCTCTGCTTCTTCGTTTCTCGGGGTTGGATTCAAAGACCCTCCGGGCTGGAGCGGTGGTATCCATTCGCTCTACATGGCCCAGCCATCTTAGGCGTTGAATCGGTAGACGCCTGACTAGGCTCATGTCGCTGTACAGCCCGTAAAGTTCGTGGTTGAATCTTTTCCTTCATCCCCCATCTGCGTTTACCCGCCCGAAAATCACGCGCAAAATCTTTCTCTCGAACCGACCAGGGGCCTCCTCATCCGCTTTTGATAGTGTCCATGCTTCTGCGCCGTACAACAGGACCGGGATGATAAGGGTCTTATATAGAGTCAACTTTGTCGTTCGGGAGAGGGCTCTATTACTTAATTGCCTCCTGAGCCCAAAGAAACAGCGATTAGCAAGAGTGATTCTGCGTTTGACTTTAAAACTGATGTCCTTGATCCAAGTCACTGCAGAGCCAATATAGACGAAGTCCTTAACTACGTCGAACTTATAACTGCCAATACGAATGTTCTGTCCAAGACGTCGGTGGTGAGCGTCCTTTTTTGATGACAGCATATATTAAGTTTTGCCCTCGTTTACTGCCAAATCAATTTTCGCCGCCTCCATCTCAATACTCGCAAACGCCTCATTGACATCTCGCTGTGATCTACCTATTATGTCACTATCGTCGGCGTATGCAAGGAGTTGCGAGGATTTGTAATAGATTGTGCCTCTTGTGTTGGCCAGTGACTCTTGCACGTTTTTTTTCAAGCACGATGTTGAAAAAGTTGCATGACAGCGCGTCACCTTGCCTAAATCCTTTTTTAACATCAAAGGTCTCGGTTTGCCCATTACCGACCTTAAAGGAGCAGCGAGAATTCTCCATTGTCATCCTGCACAGTCGGACGAGTTTGGCAGGAATGTTGAAACTAGACATGGCTTTGTATAGCTCATCTCTATACACGCTGTCATATGCAGCTTTGAAATCGACGAAGAGGTGGTGAGTGTCGATTTGGTATTCTCCAAGATCTGCCGTAGCGTAAATATTTGGTCTATTGTCGATTTACCTGGCCTGAAACCACACTGATAAGAGCCGATCAGGTTATCCACAAACGGTTTCAGGCGTTCACACAATACGGCAGAGAAGATCTTATATGCGATGTTAAGTAGACTTGGCGCAGTTATAGGGGTCTCCTTTCTCATGGACCGGGCAAACGATGCTGAGATTCCATTCCTCTGGCATGCTTTCCCCTGACCATACCTTGCAAGCAAATGAGATGGTGCATGCACCTTACCAGCTCATCTCCAGCCGCCTTAAGAAGCTCAGAAGACAGGCAGTCTGCGCCCGCGGCGTTATTAGACTTAAGTCTCGATATCGCTATTTTGATTTCGTCTAGGTCGGATGGACGGAAATCTCTTATATCGTCGTCCATTACGAACGGATCGTTCTGCCTGCCAGCGGTATCTTGTCTGTCATCGCCGTTATACCGTCTGCAGAAGAGGTCTTTCCAAATCCTCAGCATCGATGCGACTCTACTACCAGTTCTCCGTTTTCATTCCTGCAGGCCGCCACTCTGGCTTTGTAGCAATGGCATGTTCGTTTTACCATATTGTAAAACGTACGGGCGTCATTCCTGCGGAAGCATCTCTCGATCTCAGGCTTTCCGTGTTCTCTCTTCTTTCTCCTGAAAAGCGTGTGTTCCTCTCTTCTCTTCTGCTCATAGATTTCGCGAGCAGCTCTCGTCCGTCGTTGCAGCATGGCTTTATATGCCCCTTGTTTTGTTCCATGGGCTTGTTCGCATTGTTCATCGAACCAGGGGTTCCTAGGTGGTGGCTGTTTGAAACCCAGCACCTCTGAGGCAGCATCTCTGACGGCGCTCTGGCAATGGGCCCATTCCTGCTCTATTGTTTGTGCTGCTGTGGGCGGATTCTGAGAGAGCTTTGAGGAGAACGGATCGGCAAAGATTCTGGCAGTCTCTTGCGATTGTAGCTTTCCGACGTCAAACTTACGTTGTCCTACTCGACTCCTAAGCATTCTTTATATTCTCTTTCGGAAGGTTCGTACGTCGAGAATACTGGAAGAGTGTCTGGCGTCGATCGCAATGAGATCAATCTGGTTGATGGTCGATTGATCAAAAGACCGTCAGGTACCCTTGCGGATGTTGAGATGGGGGAATCGCGTGCTTGCTACAAGGTGGTTACGCCCCGTTAGGAAATCGATTACCTAAGCTCGTTGTCGGAAGCGGTGTTATGGAGGCTGTGCTTTCCTATGATCGTCTCAAATATGTCCTCTTTGCCCAGTTTTGCATTAAAATCTCCTAGGACTATTTTTGTGTCGTAGTCGGGATATTGAGCATAGGTTCTGTCTAGGAGATCGTAGAATTCTTCTTTGAGTCGATCGTTGGGGCATGAGCGCTTATTAAGCTAATATTTCCAAATTTAGCTTTGATGCGGATTGTTATGAGGCGTTCGCTTATATCCCGGAAGCTTAAGAATTTTTGTCGGAGTCTTCCTCGAATAACGAATCCGCACCCGAATAGGCGCTGTTTGTTCTCCTTGTAGCAGTTCCCGTAGTAGATAACGCAGTTTTTCATCCGTCTTTTGCCTGGTCCATCCCATCGCACTTCTTGGCGTGCGGTTATATCTACTTTATAGCAATTGATAGTTTGCTCCAATTGATTGCCTGCACCCGGTCTGTTAAGGGACCTCACATTCCAAGTGCAGACTCTCAAGTCCGTTAGTCGTTTCCAGGGGTCGTCAGCTTTGTATCCGTCCGTATCCGAGGCTTGTTGGTGTTTCGGAACAAGTAGGTTTTTACGTGATAGGGATGCTACCCCTAAGCACAACCCCCATCCTGGAGGGCCAGGTTCCTCTTTCCCCAGGAACAACGGGTTGGGTCACTGCACACATTGGTTAGATTGAGCAGGGACAGAGATCGAAACTGGCGTTTGCTATGTTAAACGAGATCAACTTCTTTGCTCTGTTTGCTCGCTTCCTCCCCCCCCATTTTCATAAATAATAGTTAATAATTCAACTAGGTAAGTCCCCCTAATCACAAGCCCAATGAACACATCACACTCTGCTGTGCCACGTTTTAATTGACATCATTCCACACACTCCTACCATTCATGATGATAAACGATTTCGAAATCCATTCAACATTTAGCAACTTATCCATACCCAGTCCGACAGCAATACTTTCCAATGGAAAACGACAATCCGACGGACGACTCCGTACCGTACAGTCAAGTCATTTAGAAATCCTATAATTCATCCAAATACCATAACAACATGTCGCTCGTTGGCCTCTGATCTGTTTCCTCCCCGTGCCATCGTGTGGCCGGTTCGAATGAAATTAGGTGGAATTCTGAAATACGAGACTCACAAGTCACAACTTATTTCTATTCTCCAGCAAAAATCCAACACTTTTGTGTATAATTCAGTTAGAATCGTAGCACAGTAGTCGCACATGTGTACCTCCTTGCTCGACCCACCACCAGACCGACAGACAAGTATCCGAGCGAGCGAAAGCAGAATAGAATGGAACATAAGAGCATGAAAACTAAAGAAAACCCGACTCCCAGTAGGGCTATACACGAAGTGTACTGTACTACCGCCGCCCGACAGAGTTAAACATCCATCCATTCACCATTCAGATAACCTGTGCCGTAATATGTGTCTTTGGCCTGGTTAAAAAGAAACCCAGCCCGATTGTGAGTGGGTGATTTTGTTTGATGTTCCTGCTTGTATGTACTGTTCATGGAGATTGCCTTGTGTGCTCATACATATATTAATAGGGCTTCGTTAGGTTTAATTGTAAACAAAAAGGTCGAATGAATAGAATGCTAACGAATTGAGTCGTAAAGCTTGCAATTCTGTTGTGTTGTTAGTATGAGCGATGAGCTTGCATTCGTCTGATTTGTATAACTTTAATGTTTGCACAATTTTGAATCGTTTACTCATTGATTGCGTTACGTTCTAGGTTTCTGCTGGTCAGCATCTGCACCTGAGTGGTGATTTAAAGAGCAATGTATCGGTGGCCGCCCAGCAAGGTGTTTTCTTTAATCAACAACAACAGCAGGTACAACAGCACCAACAGCAACAGCAGCAGCAACAACAACAGAATCAACAGTCGCAACCGCATTCGCAACAAGGAAGCAATAATCTAAGTAACAACCCCCAGAATCAGCAATCGAATCAAACACTTAATAATGCCACAGGTACATAGACAGCTCTAGATTCCTTATCTCTCAGGAGGTACTAATGGTCTTTTTCCAATCTCCCAAGGTCCTTCGAACGACTCGTATTCCATGTCTCAGTCGCAATCGATCAACTTCAACCAGCAGCAGGCGCAGCAACAACAGCAGCAACAGCAATCATTACGACAACGACAGTCACAAGCTGCCGCGGTGGCAGCGGCTGCAGCAGCCGCTGCAGCGGCAGCCAATGCTGTCGGTATGGGCGGTGGTGTACCCGGTGCTGGAGCAACTGGCAATGGGCCAACGGTCGTCAGTGCTGCTTCAAACAATGTACCAAACAATAATGTTTCAAATCAGACCGCTGGCAATCCGACAGCATCGGGTGCGATGGCAAGCATGAGTCAAATGGCAGCGAATGCAGCAGCGGCGAATGTGCCCATGAGCCAAGGAGGTGGCATGAACCCGAGCATGGCTGCCGGTAATATGGCTCAAGGTATGGGTCAGATGTCGTCGCATGGCAACTGCGGCCCGGCTGGTATCAGTGCCATGGGAATGGGCGGAATGAATGGGATGCCCGGTCAGATGGGTGGCATGGGTACAATGGTACCGAACGCAATGAATCCGGCCACAGCAGGCGGCGGTATGGGTCCCAATTCAATGATGATGTCCGGTGGAACGATGGGAATGAATCAGGCGAAATTCCTGCAACAGCAGCAGATGATGCGTGCTCAAGCGATGCAGCAACAGCATATAGGTGGCAATCGACCGCCACCGCCTGAATACAAGGCAACGCAAGCCCAACTTATGCAAGCGCAAATGATGCATCAAAGCTCAGGTGGTCGATTCCCAAATGCAGCGGCGCAAGCGGCTGCTATGCGTCGTATGAGCCAACAGCCAATTCCGCCATCTGGTAAGTTTATTTATCCGTTTACCCTTCACTTGAGCGTGATAATGACTGTTAGATGTCATTCTAGGCCCAATGATGCGTCCACAACATTCGATGTACATGCAACATTCCACAGGTGGTCCACGCACAGCAATGGGCCCCTATGGTGGCCCAATGGGTGCTGGTCCGCAACGGCCGCCAAATGTCCAGGTGACACCTGACGGCATGCCAATGGGCTCACAGCAAGAATGGCGGCATATGATGATGTCGCAACAACAGAGCATGTCATTCGGCGTACAGGCTGGCGGACCAGGCCCCATGCGACAAGCTCCAAATGGTGGATTCAATTCAGGTAAGCTTTTTCGGGTTAAGTTTAATTTAGGATCTGTCTAAATGTTTCTTTGAATAGGTGGCTTTATGTCGAATTCGGCTGGTGCTGGCGCTCTAACCAATGGTCCGAATGGAATGTCGCAAGGTCCTAATCCCGGCATGCAATTGGCTCCGACTCAAATGCAACAGCAGCTCCTACGGCAGCAGCAACAAAATCAACTCGTTGCCTCACAACAAAATCAACAGCAACAAAACATGATGAGCGGAATGAATCAAAACCAGCAAGCTGTTGTCATGCAACAAATGCTCCAACAACAACAACAACAACAGCACCATCAACAACAACCGCCGCAACAACAGCAGCAAAATATGATGGCTCAAATGCAAATGGCTTCCATGCACATGTCACAATCGCAACAGATCACAATCCAACAACAACAACAACAGCAGCAGCAACAATTCGTTCAACAAACTACAACAACGACCACACATCAACAACAACACACGCAGCAAATAATCCAAATGACGGGTGCCGGAGGTTCAGGCGCTGGCAATGGCCCGGGAAACAATGCCAATACGATTCAGGGTGCCACCTCAGCGGGTCAACTTACCGCACCGTCGACATCAATGCCCACGGCTACATCGTCGATTAACCAAACGATCAATTCAGTCGTTGACAGCGCGAGCGATTGTGGAATTTTGGAATTCTTCGAAAACTTGCCGGTCGGCGATAATAGTAATTTCTCGACACAGGAATTACTCAAATCGCTCGATAATGATAACTTCAATTTCCGGGACATTTTGCCATAAGCGATTCTTTCCCCACTTACCCCCCACTACTCTTCTCCTATTACCTGCGTCGGTTGTTTGTGTTGTTGTTATGATTCGATTGGTTGTTAATATTGTTTTAATTCAATTTCGGTTAGACTTAGAGATTAGGATGTGTATAGCCAAAAAGCCGGAGGTGGTACCTACGACCCTTGTGAATTCTGTTTTTTTTTTTTTCTTTTTTCTTGTCCCTGTAAACGTTACATTCCCCTCTTCTCATTGTGTGCTGTGGTTGAAATCCATTATTGTATTAGAAATATCCTGTTTCTCATGGTTTCAAAACTGCCATACAGTAGAAAAGAAATCTCTTTTGTCTCGAATCCCTCGAATCGAATAATTTACAATCAGCCATTGTGTAGTATTAAAAAAAAACAAACAAAGGGGTACCCACCTCCAGTGTGGTGGCTAATAGTGGAGACACACTGCTAGTATTGATATCATGGTATGAATACCATATACCCTGACAGACAGCATTTCGTAGTATGCGCATTATGTGGTATACTTTGACATTAGTATTGTCGATGTGTACGTAGAAATGTGGATATAGAGGAAGAAAATATTTCGCAGTGTTTGGTGTGTTTACTTGGTTTGAATTGTCAAAGAACCTTCAAGGATTCGACAATAGAGAGAAAGTGGCGCTGCAATCAGTAAGTTGATGGTATACTAGCAAAAATGTACGAATCTCAATACCAGCTATGTTTCATGGTATATACTAGCTTTAAAGCGAGGTACACACCTTCGATCAAAAGTGACGTTTTAGTTGGGTGTCACTCAAAACTGATAGAGTGTACATGTGGAATGATGGTTTGACGATCAAAAGTGACGAGTTGCAAATATGTTCGTGTGTACATGAATTGTGTCATTCAAGCCAGGGATAAACAATGAGATGCTAAGGCTTCGTACGTCTGCCCTGTGATCCCCGGAAGGGGCTCTGTGTTGTTTTTGTAATACCAAAAAAAAAAAAAAAAAAAACGACGCACAGCTGTTCACGGAGTGAGCAGCCAATAGATATAATTCCCATACTGCTTTCCTTTTTCCTCTAATGCAATGCATTGAAAATCCATTTGGTTAATGTTCGAAAGGTAACTCAAGCTTAAATGGTGAAAAGAAACTGAAATCCGAGAAAAAGATGAAACAGATCCTTAATTTCGACAAAAATTTCACGTTTTCTTTGGAAATGAACACACTGGCAGGAAGAAAGCGTTAAATTCTGACTCCCAAAAATGAAACGCTAAGAAAATCAGAAAAACAGAAACAAAAAATAAATTGTTCGCCTGAAATAGTGAGCAAATATATGAATAAAGTATAATCCGGCTGTAATTACTTTAATTGTGCATAGTTTACCCATAATTATTAAAATATTTGCCTTTTCCCTGAGTTGATTTTTTATACAACGTACGTTGTAACGGTCGTTAAATTCAAATTCAAAAAAACAAGTGAACATGTCCCTTCTCACAATAATTGGTGTTATTGTAATGTGTGTTAAATTGTTCCACGATCTGCCTTGCACACTCGTTTTCCACACAGAGAGCTTGTAGGCAAATTAGTCAAAAATTAATGCAAACCATCATGCCCGTATCACAATACTGCGTTGGTGCGTTTGCGAGTGACGTTTAAACATCCAACACAAGCAATTCAATGGGGCACTCTATAATACTGCGTTTGCATTGGCGAGCTTACGTTTATTGAAAAATGAGAGGAAATAAGAAAAAATGAGAACGAGAGAAAACGTAAACTCACGTAACCAAAGGAGACAAAAGTCAAACACGTCGGAAATTTCTGTGCGTTTGAACAACGGTTATATCTGTGTATTTTGTGGTTTGTGTTGTGTACGTTTACTTTGACATGGAGCAGCCGATAAAATTGAATTGTCATTTTCAAAGCATGCGTCGAAGCATTTCCTCGTAACACGTAATGAGGCACGCACCAACGCAGTATTGTGATATGGGCATCAGAGCCCTGGTATCTCTATCATTATCCCTGATTCAAGCGTTGGACATGGATGGGAGTGGATGAGAGCAGACAATTCCTAGAGGAATTTATAAATATTTACGAGCCCCACCGTTGTCTCTGGAACGTAATGTGCTCAGAATATATATATACGTCGGGGCAAAAAAGACGAAGCTTACCAGGGATTAGTGGATTTAATGAAAAAATACAAATTCTATGTACATGGTGACTGCTCGAAATTATGTACTTGAATGATGTTTTGCGTGTCAAACAAGATCTACAGTGTGTACGTGAGTCACTTCACTCAAAACTGACGTCACTTTTGATCGAAGGTGTGTACCGCACTTAAGCATGGTATTGGGGTGACAGGCATGTGGTATAGAGGGTAGTATTGCTCATAGATAAATATATAAAGATGGCAATCTGATGGCTTCGGCAGATAGCCCCTACAAACGAGTTGCGGTTTTACGGCGTCTTGACTATGTCATTCTGTCTTGTTCCGACCTGGTTCCGACATCTTGACCCTACACATCGATGCTTGAGGCTATCATTGTGTTAGTCAAAAGCATCGTTTTTAAACGGAGAATAACACGTATAGTATCGGGAGGTATTACAAAAGCAACAACCAATCCCTGCGCTGATCACAGGGCAGACATAGGAAGGTTTTCCATCTTATTCGGTATTGCTATACCTTGGTATCAATACCAGCAGTGTGTGTCCACTATAAGCAGCACGGGAAATTAAAACGAGAAATAAATAAAAGTAAAATAAAAGCGAAGAATATTGGTGATATTTATTAAAACTGAGAAAAATCTCGAAAACGCATGTAAATTATAATTTTAATTAGCTGTTGAATCAATTTTTCCAATTTATAAATTATAAGAAAAAAAAAAAGAAAAAAAAAAAAACAAAAAACAAGGATCACAAGTAACACACCACATGTATGTAGAAGCGAAAAATCAATTTATTGGACAGTAGTATGACTATTAAGTATAATTATAAAAATAAATTTAGCAAAACAAAAAAGAAAAGATGAAAACAAATTTAATAAAAAAAAGTAGTTTCTAGATTTTTTGTTTTTTTCAAACAAGTATAACCTTATTCACGCGCGGATTGTATAAAAAAAAAACAAACAAACTTGTAAATCGTATTTGTTTTAATTTATTTCTTATATATTTCCCCTTACATACTAGACGGCGTTTCCCTTTTTTTTTTTTGTATAACTATTCGAAAATAATTTTAAGCAATATTTGTATTTTTTTACCAAGCAATTTTTGTTTTTCAATGTTACTTAACGTGTTTTTTTGTTTTATATATATTTTACATTTTTTTTAAATAAAAACGATTTTAATTGTTTTTTTTTTTTTCTAATATTTCTGATTTCTTGTACAAATTCTTTATTTTGTTTATTCCTTATATACACCAATACATGCATATATACACCAGCAAAAAAGGGACGAAATAAAAAAAAAATATTTAAAGAAAAATAACAGTAGAAGCAATGTTATAGAAACCAACTTATGCAACAATCTTAACCTTAAATCAACAGTAGAATTGTAAAACAAGAATAATAATAAAAACGTTTACAATAAAAAAGTTGAGGAAAAATATTAATTATATATATATACACAAGAAATTATATATACACAGTACACATATACTATTAAAATTAAAGTTATTAAATTACAAAGCGGAAAAACAAAATGAAACTATTAGAGATGGCATCTTTATAGATAAATTTTAAAATTAAGTAAAATGAGAAAATAATAAAACCGAAAACGAGGATAAGAAAATCAATTGAAACAGTTTTAAGTTTTATTTTTAACTAGCTCTTGCCCGCGGCTTCGCTCGCTTCAAATTCGGGGTAACACGGTTCCCCTTTCCTGATTTAGAACACAGAAGAGAACTCGGAACAGAATGTTATTTTAATACGCTACTGTAGACGATATTATGTGTCTTTCCATTTGGAGATAGAATGTAAAGATTCTGGGCATTGGACACACGCGAACATGCTACATACAATTGTCCATGGGAAAAGCACGGCTTTTCTAAGTTCACCCCAGCCACCTTTAATGTTTGACCTTGCGCTTTGTTAATGGTCATAGCGAAGCTAAGCGTTAGAGGAAATTGTAGCCTTTTAAACTGGAACGGGAGATCTGTGGGAATTATTGGGATTCGTGGGATCATTACATTTTCACCCTTTCCTACGCCGATTAAGATAGTGGCGCTAATGGTATTTTTTTTGTTTTTTTTTTTAGAAACTCGCGCAGGTTCAAGAGTTTCTTATATTCTCTTATGATGTGCCTATAGACACATAACCTGAACGGAGTGCAGTGGTTGGGTCGTTGATGTTCGGACGAGAGACGACCAAATTCCGGGTTGGTTGTAGTCCGTACTAATTCGTTCGAGCACTTTAATATTGCATACGCAGAGGATGAATTTCAGTTGACCGTATACTGTGAGTGCTATGCCTGCAGGCAGTACGTCTGGTCACTTTCCATTCACAACTGCGTTGCATACTTTTGGCCGTATAGGAATTACTTTTTCTTGGCTACGAAGCGAATTTGAACTATAGACCTTTCGCCCGGCGGTCGATGATGTTAACCACTGCACCACGGCCACCCCATTGTGGCCAAGTTGTGTGACACGAAGTCTGGTCCCATTACATAATCTCGGGGCATCTAAATTTCGTATAAGCATGACTGGGACGCTTACTAGTCAAATAACAGAGTATAGGTACCGTATGCAGTATAGTGCGAAGCGCGGCCCGATGCCCGCACTTAAGTACAGATAGAGAGCACACAACGTTAACGCGTTTCAGAAACATATGAGCGCCATCTATCGTAATTCAAGAATAACACTTATTTATGTTTCGAATGTTGATTGTTTTCTCAAAAGCTGATTGATTTATGGTTGTTTTAATTAATTTATTTTATTATTCGTTTGTACCATAGTGCCTATACTAATCTTGCGGAGAGTCTCACACAAATTTCCATCCCCTACTGATTTTTTTTTTTGCTGCATACAAACTTAACGGGGGCTAGAAAGAAAAAAAAACAAAAGTAGCCTACGTCACTCTCCATCCCTTCAACTATCTCCACTTAAAAAATCACGTCAATTCGTCGCTCCGTTTTGCCGTTAAAGACGGACAAACAGACACACACGCTTTCACATTTATAATATTAGGAATAGATTTCCCTTGTGGTTTTATAGTGAATCAAAATGGAAATAGTGGAAGTAGTCTAGTCGTATACACGAAAACAAATCATAATAAAAAAAAACCGACCAAGTGCGGGTCGGACTCGCCCACAAAGGGTTCCGCACCATCTGTTTATGTACAGTGATGGACAAAAGTATTCGTAATGTGGTGTTACTAACAATAAAAAGCGGAAAAAACACATTTAAAAAGTTACTATCTGGAAAAACACGTTTTTCTTATCTTATAGAGAAAGATATACACTCCGCGACACTTGATTACCCTCACTTAAAGTTCCTACCTAAATCATAAAGTTTGCGTAACATTACTTCGAATCTATTTTTACAACTCTTCACTTCCTCTCGGCTACCTGATGCCTGAGCTGTAAAAATAAAGGATAAAAAAAAAGCAAATCGCCATTTTCGGTTTTTTGCCTATTTGAAGCGTGGCACTTGATAACCCTCATCTCTAAAAACACAAGAAAAATGGAATATTTTTGTTACGAATTTAAACACTGTGCTTCTAATTAAATTCACAAAACTTTATTATTCACAATGAGAGGTTAACTCCAGTATTTATATAAAAAAACTGCGCGCGATAGCTGGTTCTCTTCGCGCCTTTTCGGAATGTCATTTTTAAGTGATAGACCTGCCTGTTTGACACTTACAGGGTTGTCATTACCGAATTTACATTCCTGCCATTTACACGGTGCATCAGAGTTTTTATTATATTTTTTTATTGCTAACACTTCGTAGGTCCTCCCTTACTGTGAATAACTTCAAAAAGCCTATTCTCTACAGATCGATATAAATTTTTTAAATAGGTTACAGGAATCCCTCGAAAGCGTCTTCAATGGCCTTAATGAGACCTTCCCTACTTTCAAATTGTCTTCCTTCCGCGTAAACTCTCCGCGACAGCCATCTCCAAACTTTTTCAATATTTTTAGATCGGGAGAAAGAGGCGGCCAATCGAGGCGGCGACACTATAGGCGACCGGTATCGCGACAGCTCACCAGGCCACTATAGGTGGCTGGTATCGCGACAGCTCACCAGGCCACTATAGGTGGCTGGTATCGCGACAGCTCACCAGGCCACTATAGGTGGCTGGTATCGCGACAGCTCACCAGGCCACTATAGGTGGCTGGTATCGCGACAGCTCACCAGGCCACTATAGGTGGCTGGTATCGCGACAGCTCACCAGGCCACTATAGGTGGCTGGTATCGCGACAGCTCACCAGGCCACTATAGGTGGCTGGTATCGCGACAGCTCACCAGGCCACTATAGGTGGCTGGTATCGCGACAGCTCACCAGGCCACTATAGGTGGCTGGTATCGCGACAGCTCACCAGGCCACTATAGGTGGCTGGTATCGCGACAGCTCACCAGGCACTATAGGTGGCTGGTATCGCGACAGCTCACCAGGCCACTATAGGTGGCTGGTATCGCGACAGCTCACCAGGCCACTATAGGTGGCTGGTATCGCGACAGCTCACCAGGCCACTATAGGTGGCTGGTATCGCGACAGCTCACCAGGCCACTATAGGTGGCTGGTATCGCGACAGCTCACCAGGCCACTATAGGTGGCTGGTATCGCGACAGCTCACCAGGCCACTATAGGTGGCTGGTATCGCGACAGCTCACCAGGCCACTATAGGTGGCTGGTATCGCGACAGCTCACCAGGCCACTATAGGTGGCTGGTATCGCGACAGCTCACCAGGCCACTATAGGTGGCTGGTATCGCGACAGCTCACCAGGCCACTATAGGTGGCTGGTATCGCGACAGCTCACCAGGCCACTATAGGTGGCTGGTATCGCGACAGCTCACCAGGCCACTATAGGTGGCTGGTATCGCGACAGCTCACCAGGCCACTATAGGTGGCGGTATCGCGACAGCTCACCAGGCCACTATAGGTGGCTGGTATCGCGACAGCTCACCAGGCCACTATAGGTGGCCGGTATCGCGACAGCTCACCAGGCCACTATAGGTGGCTGGTATCGCGACAGCTCACCAGGCCTCTATAGGTGGCTGGTATCGCGAACAGCTCACCAGGCCACTATAGGTGGCTGGTATCGCGACAGCTCACCAGGCCTCTATAGGTGGCTGGTATCGCGACAGCTCACCAGGCCTCTATAGGTGGCTGGTATCGCGACAGCTCACCAGGCCTCTATAGGTGGCTGGTATCGCGACAGCTCACCAGGCCACTATAGGTGGCTGGTATCGCGACAGCTCACCAGGCCACTATAGGTGGCTGGTATCGCGACAGCTCACCAGGCCACTATAGGTGGCTGGTATCGCGACAGCTCACCAGGCCACTATAGGTGGCTGGTATCGCGACAGCTCACCAGGCCACTATAGGTGGCTGGTATCGCGACAGCTCACCAGGCCACTATAGGTGGCTGGTATCGCGACAGCTCACCAGGCCACTATAGGTGGCTGGTATCGCGACAGCTCACCAGGCCACTATAGGTGGCTGGTATCGCGACAGCTCACCAGGCCACTATAGGTGGCTGGTATCGCGACAGCTCACCAGGCCACTATAGGTGGCTGGTATCGCGACAGCTCACCAGGCCACTATAGGTGGCTGGTATCGCGACAGCTCACCAGGCCACTATAGGTGGCTGGTATCGCGACAGCTCACCAGGCCACTATAGGTGGCTGGTATCGCGACAGCTCACCAGGCCACTATAGGTGGCTGGTATCGCGACAGCTCACCAGGCCACTATAGGTGGCTGGTATCGCGACAGCTCACCAGGCCACTATAGGTGGCTGGTATCGCGACAGCTCACCAGGCCACTATAGGTGGCTGGTATCGCGACAGCTCACCAGGCCACTATAGGTGGCTGGTATCGCGACAGCTCACCAGGCCACTATAGGTGGCTGGTATCGCGACAGCTCACCAGGCCACTATAGGTGGCTGGTATCGCGACAGCTCACCAGGCCACTATAGGTGGCTGGTATCGCGACAGCTCACCAGGCCACTATAGGTGGCTGGTATCGCGACAGCTCACCAGGCCACTATAGGTGGCTGGTATCGCGACAGCTCACCAGGCCACTATAGGTGGCTGGTATCGCGACAGCTCACCAGGCCACTATAGGTGGCTGGTATCGCTGACAGCTCACCAGGCCACTATAGGTGGCTGGTATCGCGACAGCTCACCAGGCCACTATAGGTGGCTGGTATCGCGACAGCTCACCAGGCCACTATAGGTGGCTGGTATCGCGACAGCTCACCAGGCCACTATAGGTGGCTGGTATCGCGACAGCTCACCAGGCCTCTATAGGTGGCTGGTATCGCGACAGCTCACCAGGCCACTATAGGTGGCTGGTATCGCGACAGCTCACCAGGCCTCTATAGGTGGCTGGAATCGCGACAGCTCACCAGGCCTCTATAGGTGGCTGGTATCGCGACAGCTCACCAGGCCACTATAGGTGGCTGGTATCGCGACAGCTCACCAGGCCACTATAGGCGGCTGGTATCGCGACAGCTCACCAGGCCACTATAGGTGGCTGGTATCGCGACAGCTCACCAGGCCACTATAGGTGGCTGGTATCGCGACAGCTCACCAGGCCACTATAGGTGACCTGGTATCGCGACAGCTCACCAGGCCACTATAGGTGGCTGGTATCGCGACAGCTCACCAGGCCACTATAGGTGGCTGGTATCGCGACAGCTCACCAGGCCACTATAGGTGGCTGGTATCGCGACAGCTCACCAGGCCACTATAGGTGGCTGGTATCGCGACAGCTCACCAGGCCACTATAGGTGGCTGGTATCGCGACAGCTCACCAGGCCACTATAGGTGGCTGGTATCGCGACAGCTCACCAGGCCTCTATAGGTGGCTGGTATCGCGACAGCTCACCAGGCCACTATAGGTGGCTGGTATCGCGACAGCTCACCAGGCCTCTATAGGTGGCTGGTATCGCGACAGCTCACCAGGCCTCTATAGGTGGCTGGTATCGCGACAGCTCACCAGGCCACTATAGGTGGCTGGTATCGCGACAGCTCACAGCCACTATAGGTGGCTGGTCAGGCCACTATAGGTGACCGGTATCGCGACAGCTCACCAGGCCACTATAGGTGGCTGGTATCGCGACAGCTCACCAGGCCACTATAGGTGGCTGGTATCGCGACAGCTCACCAGGCCACTATAGGTGGCTGGTATCGCGACAGCTCACCGGGCCACTATAGGTGGCTGGTATCGCGACAGCTCACCAGGCCACTATAGGTGGCTGGTATCGCGACAGCTCACCAGGCCACTATAGGTGGCTGGTATCGCGACAGCTCACCAGGCCACTATAGGTGGCTGGTATCGCGACAGCTCACCAGGCCACTATAGGTGGCTGGTATCGCGACAGCTCACCAGGCCACTATAGGTGGCTGGTATCGCGACAGCTCACCAGGCCACTATAGGTGGCTGGTATCGCGACAGCTCACCAGGCCACTATAGGTGGCTGGTATCGCGACAGCTCACCAGGCCACTATAGGTGGCTGGTATCGCGACAGCTCACCAGGCCACTATAGGTGGCTGGTATCGCGACAGCTCACCAGGCCACTATAGGTGGCTGGTATCGCGACAGCTCACCAGGCCACTATAGGTGGCTGGTATCGCGACAGCTCACCAGGCCACTATAGGTGGCTGGTATCGCGACAGCTCACCAGGCCACTATAGGTGGCTGGTATCGCGACAGCTCACCAGGCCACTATAGGTGGCTGGTATCGCGACAGCTCACCAGGCCACTATAGGTGGCTGGTATCGCGACAGCTCACCAGGCCACTATAGGTGGCTGGTATCGCGACAGCTCACCAGGCCACTATAGGTGGCTGGTATCGCGACAGCTCACCAGGCCACTATAGGTGGCTGGTATCGCGACAGCTCACCAGGCCACTATAGGTGGCTGGTATCGCGACAGCTCACCAGGCCACTATAGGTGGCTGGTATCGCGACAGCTCACCAGGCCACTATAGGTGGCTGGTATCGCGACAGCTCACCAGGCCACTATAGGTGGCTGGTATCGCGACAGCTCACCAGGCCACTATAGGTGGCTGGTATCGCGACAGCTCACCAGGCCACTATAGGTGGCTGGTATCGCGACAGCCCACCAGGCCACTATAGGTGGCTGGTATCGCGACAGCTCACCAGGCCACTATAGGTGGCTGGTATCGCGACAGCTCACCAGGCCACTATAGGTGGCTGGTATCGCGACAGCTCACCAGGCCCACTATAGGTGGCAGGTATCGCGACAGCTCACCAGGCCACTATAGGTGACCGGTATCGCGACAGCTCACCAGGCCACTATAGGTGGCAGGTATCGCGACAGCTCACCAGGCCACTATAGGTGGCAGGTATCGCGACAGCTCTCCAGGCCACTATAGGTGGCAGGTATCGCGACAGCTCACCAGGCCACTATAGGTGGCAGGTATCGCGACAGCTCTCCAGGCCACTATAGGTGGCAGGTATCGCGACAGCTCACCAGGCCACTATAGGTGGCAGGTATCGCGACAGCTCTCCAGGCCACTATAGGTGGCAGGGTATCGCGACAGCTCACCAGGCCACTATAGGTGACCGGTATCGCGACAGCTCACTAGGCCACTATAGGTGACCGGTATCGCGACAGCTCACCAGGCCTCTATAGGTGACCGGTATCGCGACAGCTCACTAGGCCACTTTAGGTGACCGGTATCGCGACAGCTCACTAGGCCACTATAGGTGGCTGGTATCGCGACAGCTCACCAGGCCACTATAGGTGGCTGGTATCGCGACAGCTCACCAGGCCACTATAGGTGGCTGGTATCGCGACAGCTCACCAGGCCACTATAGGTGGCTGGTATCGCGACAGCTCACCAGGCCACTATAGGTGGCTGGTATCGCGACAGCTCACCAGGCCACTATAGGTGGCTGGTATCGCGACAGCTCACCAGGCCACTATAGGTGGCTGGTATCGCGACAGCTCACCAGGCCACTATAGGTGGCTGGTATCGCGACAGCTCACCAGGCCACTATAGGTGGCTGGTATCGCGACAGCTCACCAGGCCACTATAGGTGGCTGGTATCGCGACAGCTCACCAGGCCACTATAGGTGGCTGGTATCGCGACAGCTCACCAGGCCACTATAGGTGGCTGGTATCGCGACAGCTCACCAGGCCACTATAGGTGGCTGGTATCGCGACAGCTCACCAGGCCACTATAGGTGGCTGGTATCGCGACAGCTCACCAGGCCACTATAGGTGGCTGGTATCGCGACAGCTCACCAGGCCACTATAGGTGGCTGGTATCGCGACAGCTCACCAGGCCACTATAGGTGGCTGGTATCGCGACAGCTCACCAGGCACTATAGGTGGCTGGTATCGCGACAGCTCACCAGGCCACTATAGGTGGCTGGTATCGCGACAGCTCACCAGGCCACTAGGGGGAT